>JARWKJ010000006.1:51559815-51674815 GCA_029959095.1 Rhinichthys osculus
GAGATGCAATTCAACCATTTAGTCATAATTGTAACTCGCCTTCATGTCATTCCAAACCTGTATGACCAATAGGGGTGTCGCATTGAAAAATGCAACAAAATGTGTATCGTGGATAGCGACATGTGTTGTGTATAGTTCGCCGAAAATACAAATTACTGTGCTTAAAAAAAATCACGTTTACAGAGTTTTAGTGTCAGTACATTTAATATGTTGAATATAATGTATAATCATACAATGGGGGGATATTTGTGGGTCCTGATAATGCCAAATGTTTGATGTTACCAGTGAAATATTATTTTAAATAAATCTAGTAAGTGACGGAGTATACAAGCATATTCGTCTAAAATAATTCAGTATTTTTAGCTTCAGAATCATGAATATTGTTATCCTGGTGTCTCTATTGTCCTGTGCTTTGGGTTTCAGCACTGAGTCCAAGCCTAATCATTTACACACACAATGATATATCAAATTTAGCATTTTAATCAACAGTACATTTTTTGTTAACCTTTTATCATATGTCTTGGAGTATCGCAATAATATCATGATGTGTATCGAGTCGTGACATGAGGGAATCGCTACACCGCTAATGACGACCAAGGAACACAACACATGTTATATATAATGTTCATGCTGGTCTTTTCAGTCAAAACAAAACCATACATTGACCTAACATTGACTGACCAACTTAAAATTGGTAAAATTGTATCTTAACTTAAACAAATGTTTGGCTGAACTATCACTTCTAGAATGCATTCACATCGCAGTGTGTTAGTAGTTTATTTATTATCGAGCCATGGCTAAATGAACAAACGTGCCTCACGGTCTCATGAGCGTCCGGTTCTTTGAGTCACGGATCTCTGTCTGTCTGTCTGTCTGTCTGTCTGTCTGTCTGTCTCTCTCTCCTCTGTTCTCGCATGTCCTCTCTCTCTCTCTCTCTCTCTCTCTCTCTCTGTCTCTCTCTGTTTCTCTCTCTCTCTGTCTCTCTCTCTCTCTGTCTCTCTCCTCTCTCTGTCTCTCCTCTCTCTCTCCTCTCTCCTGTCTCTCTCTCTCTCTGTCTCTCTCTCTCTCTGTCTCTCTCTCTCTCTCTCTCTCTCTGTCTCTCTCTCTCTCTCTCTCTCTCTCTCTCTCTCTCTCTCTCTCTCTCTCTCTCTCTCTCTCTCTCTCTCTCTCTCTCTCTCTCTCTCTCTCTCTCTCTCTCTCTCTCTCTCTCTCTCTCTCTCTCTCTCTCTCTCTCACCCCCCCCCGGGTCTGCGTGACGTCAGGGTTGTGGTGGGGAACACGTGTCCCTCTGCCGGGGCGTGCGGATGAGGAGAAACACACTCCTTCAGGCCCAGGCGCTTTTTATAGATCATCGCTGCCAGTGAAGCAGAGATGAGAGAGTTTAAAGAAGGATGTTGGAGACGTTCGCATCATTCTTCTCGATATCACACACTGCACGCGAAGAGCTTGTTGTGCTGTAGACCGGAAGCTGTTATCTGTAGATCAGGCCTCATGCTTCGATTAGGCTGTTAGACGGTCACGCTTGCTCTGAAGTGAAGTCAACCCGCATGATCGATCCACATCTAACCCGGATCATGTCTTAGTGCGGTTATCAAAATGCAAAAGCTGCGATTTAATTTATATGCGTTGCATGTTTCAGAGTGAATCTGCTCTGAGTGAGAGTTTGTCTCTTTAATGTGCATTGCCATTGATTATTAAAATGATTACTTTTATATTATAGGCATATTGATTGATATACACTCACCTAAAGGATTATTAGGAACACCATACTAATAACTGTTTGACCCCCTTTCGCCTTCAGAACTGCCTTAATTCTACGTGGCATTGATTCAACAAGGTGCTGAAAGCATTCTTTAGAAATGTTGGCCCATATTGATAGGATAGCATCTTGCAGTTGATGGAGATTTGTGGGATGCACATCCAGGGCACGAAGCTCCCGTTCCACCACATCCCAAAGATGCTCTATTGGGTTGAGATCTGGGGACTGTGGGGGCCATTTTAGTACAGTGAACTCATTGTCATGTTCAAGAAACCAATTTGAAATGATTCGAGCTTTGTGACATGGTGCATTATCCTGCTGGAAGTAGCCATCAGAGGATGGGTACATGGTGGCCATAAAGGGATGGACATGGTCAGAAACAATGCTCAGGTAGGCCGTGGCATTTAAACGATGCCCAATTGGCACTAAGGGGCCTAAAGTGTGCCAAGAAAACATCCCCCACACCATTACACCACCACCACCAGCCTGCACAGTGGTAACAAGGCATGATGGATCCATGTTCTCATTCTGTTTACGCCAAATTCTGACTCTACCATCTGAATGTCTCAACAGAAATCGAGACTCATCAGACCAGGCAACATTTTTCCAGTCTTCAACTCTCCAATTTTGGGGAGCTCTTGCAAATTGTAGCCTCTTTTTCCTATTTGTAGTGGAGATGAGTGGTACCCGGTGGGGTCTTCTGCTGTTGTAGCCCATCAGCCTCAAGGTTGTGCGTGTTGTGGCTTCACAAATGCTTTGCTGCATACCTCGGTTGTAACGAGTGGTTATTTCAGTCAAAGTTGCTCTTCTATCAGCTTGAATCAGTCGGCCCATTCTCCTCTGACCTCTAGCATCAACAAGGCATTTTCGCCCACAGGACTGCCGCATACTGGATGTTTTTCCCTTTTCACACCATTCTTTGTAAACCCTAGAAATGGTTGTGTGTGAAAATCCCAGTAACTGAGCAGATTGTGAAATACTCAGACCGGCCCGTCTGGCACCAACAACCATGCCACGCTCAAAATTGCTTAAATCACCTTTCTTTCCCATTCTGACATTCAGTTTGGAGTTCAGGAGATTGTCTTGACCAGGACCACACCCCTAAATGCATTGAAGCAACTGCCATGTGATAGGTTGATTAGATAATTGCATTAATGAGAAATTCAACAGGTGTTCCTAATAATCCTTTAGGTGAGTGTGTGTGTGTATATATATATATATATATATGGGGTGGTGATGGCGCAGTGGATAAGACACATGCCTTTGGTGTGAGAGACCCGGGTTCGAATCCACTGTGAGACACCAATGTGTCCCTGAGCAAGACACTTAACCCCTAGTTGCTCCAGAGGCGTGCGACCTCTGACATATATAGCAATTGTAAGTCGCTTTGGATAAAAGCGTCAGCTAAATGAATAAATGTAAATGTAAATATATATATATATGATCACAAAATTGGGCTGTGATTTATGGGCCGTGTTTCAACCGAACCAGGAAAAAAAAATGCCTCTACACTCAATTGGATCGACCGAATCCCGTAGGAAGGACGGCAAAAACATCTTTCCGATCGACAAATGCCTTGATCGCGGTTCTCTGTTCCTCTTTTAAAATGAATGCGCTGTGTACATCTTCTATAACAGACGCGATGATCAGTTCTCCAGCGGCTGCCATCTTTGTTGTAAACGAATTCAACCCAAGCGCTCTTTGGTGACGTGATGATTACGTTACTGTTGATCAGCTGTCCATCATAAAGCCCGCCCTGACAATTTGATTGGTCCGACCAGCTCTGGTTCGAGCATAGTTGCTCCACAATGGATCAAGTCCAGACCGAACTTCCCGACCTCAGATGCTGTGGGCGGAGCTAAGTCTGGCTGTAGGCGGAGCTAAGTCCGGCTGTGGGCGGGGCTAAGTCCGGCTGGCATCCAGGCTAACAAATTGCAATATCCTATGTTTCATCGGTAACGCTTTACAGTAAGGTTCATTAGTTAACATTAGTTAACTATTAACATGAACTAAGAAGGAACAATACTTCTACTACATTTACTAAGAAGGAACAATACTTCTACTACATTTACTAATACATTATTAATTTAAAATTGTATTTGTTAACATTGTTCATGTTAGTTCACAGTGCATTAACTAAACAATGAACAGCTGTATTTTAATTAACTAACATTAACAAATGTATTTCTCATTGTTAGTTAATACAATAGCTAATGTTAACTAATGAACCTTATTGTAAAGTGTTACCGTTTCATCTATATTTCAGGTTTTGTGTCCAAACTGTCATATAATCGTCAACACTGAATATACACCGCCGCTGTATTTTTGCCAACCTTCTGTTTTTACAAGCAAACTTTATGGTGAGTTCAGAAAACCGCTTTCAAACCATGAAATGTGTGAGAAACAGGTCCGTATAAAAGCGCTGGCGTAAAGCGTGTGTGTGTGTGTGTGTGTGTGTGTGTGTGTGTGTGTGTTCTCTTCCTCTCACGTGTGTTTCAGCCTCTCTGATGACCTACATCGCATCCTCAAACGCCGCGTGTGCAAGGGTTTGCTCTCTCGCTTTCCTCTTCCTCCATTTGTTACTTTCGCTTTTCTCATCCTTGCGTTGACGTTTGCAAAACGGCTGGAATGGCTTACATCACCTTTTTTGGGTTTGCATACTTAAATGCAGTGAAGAAAATGCAAATGAGGCGTGAGAGAGAGAGAGAGAGGGATTCCTATTGAAGCTTGTCTTTTCCTTGTATGGAGCAGGAATGAGCTTTAGTTGGATTAACTTGTGTTTTATCAGACGTCCTGCAGGCTTCCCCTATACCTCACAGATCGTGTGTGTGTGTGTGTGTGTGTGTGTGTGTGTGATCTGAATCTACATCACTGAACTATTTGAAGTGCTGGAGCTCCAGTTGTGCAACATTGTTCATGTTAGATTCAATTTGGCTCTGGGAACCGACATGTCGTAAACCTACAAAGTGTATATAATAACATAATTTAGTAGAGAATATGACAATGCGAAGTACTGCAGTTTATTTAAAAAAATGTTTTTAAAGCTGCCATCGGCAACATTTTTTTTTTATCATTTTCAGTGAAATCGACACTATAATCCGACAGAACAACATAAATAAAGTGGTTTCAGAAAAAAACCCGAGCTTCTAACTCCACCTGGAGCGTGTTATTTGTTTTGCAAAAATCCACGGCTCCCGGATCATCGGGTCCAATCAGCGCAGGGGGGTGTGAGATCTGACTGCCAATCACAGATCGGGCACACGCCACCCCTCGCGCACGCTACAATCACATGCACACGCCTGAAGTTCGCGCAGTAACGAAGAGTGATGGTGGATTTATCTCGCTTTCAAAACACTAACAAATCAAGTAAGCTAATTTAGAGTATAAATGACGTTAGCAATTGCAATCTATCGGTAGATTAGCCAGGGCAGCATACCTCCAAATACTCCATGGTGTTGATGGATGCTGATGAGACGGGCGCGTTCACAGATAACCTGGTGCACACGCACTGACGAGCATGGACTCGGTGGGAGGGTATCCGTTGATAGTGGGGGAGGGCCATGAGAGTTGTGAACATTCAACATTTTGCCTAAGTCCACTCAATCTGCCAGACTTGCCGACTGCAGCTTTAATTTATTTGAATTACAGATTTAAAAAAAATGTTTTGAGTGAATGATTCAATGACTCACTTGTTTCATTACTGGATGAATCTGTGTTTTTTTTTGTATCTCTATAATGTATGATTCAATGACAAATACATTTTTTAACTTAACATTTGATGCTTAGTGGTGAAACAATATAATCGATAACAATTATTATCAGGTTACTTTTAAAAAGTGATTTACTGTATTTTAATCGCTACCGTAGACATCAGCTTTTATATCGGAGATATACAGTGTTCAGGGTTTCCGCGGGGTCTTAAAAAGTCTAAAAAAGTCTAAAATTTCAAAATCACAATTTAAGGCCTTAAAAAGTCTTAAATTTGCTGAAGTATTGTGTTCTAGGTCTTAAATAATTTTAAACAAGTCTTAATTTTCCTACGTCCGCAGCGCTTTGGAATTTAAAAAAAAAAATTTATTGCGTGGTGTTATAGTTCCTTATTTCGCTAGTCCAAATATAATTCACTTTAATTACGACTACAAAATAGACCAACATGCAACAGCCAATCAGCTTTGTGCGTCCATCTAAGCTGTCTTCAGTATTGTTCAGTTTGAATAAATTAATTTACTTTGCAAGTAATTTTGAGACTCTGCGTTTCCTTTGTACGTTTTTTTTTTTATGTTGTGATATAGGTCTTAAATTTAATTCATAATGGTCTTAAAAAGGTCTTAAAAAGGTCTTAAATTTGACTTTGTGAAACCTGCAGAAACCCTGAGTGTTATCCCAGTACTTCTGTGATTGATTTGAATTATTGTAACATAGATTAATATATATTCATACATAATTCAATGTTCGCTGTGATCGTTCTTGGCGAACGTTTAATAGACATAACCGAATTGCTGTAATTTATTAATGCGATCCCGTGTGTGTTTGACTTGAGATCGCGATCTTTAAACGAATGATCATGCAGATCTAACACAGAGGGGTTGTTCCTGTAGTCAGTTTCTAGACGTCCTTGCACACGAGTCAAATACGACCTGTCAATCACGTTTACACACTGCCTGCGAAACTTTCGTCCGGTATGAAAATATTCGTTTAATGTTTGATTTTCTGCGTTTTCTAACTATGGCAATTTCCAAATTTAAACGACAATGTCGGACTGTGCAAGGACCTTTAGTCTCTTTCTATGTATCATCTTTTTACTATTTTACTCTAATTCGTTTTATAACTGCTTTTATTTTGTGTCTATTGTCTAAGCTAAGCTCTATGAATTGCTATAGTTTGATTATTAAAATTCCTTTCTATGTAAAGCTTTTGAATAGCTTTGAATTTTCCTTGCTTTTATTTAGTGATTATTTCCTCACTTTGAATTGCCATAGTGTGTGAAGTGTGCTGTATAAATAAACTTGCCTTGAGTAAAGCGTCACCTGTATGTCAGAGACCAGTTCTGTGTGTGATAGATTCGTACCAAATGACCTTCCACTTTTTTTGAAATGGATGCATGTACACACACACACTCTCGCGCTCATGCACACGTCTGCACTGAGATTAAAGGCAGGGAAGCTTGTGCAAGTGTTTGACCTGTAGTAGCCTTCTCACAGTCCGAACGAATACGATTGCACGCAATAATCTCCTGTAAAATCACTTCAGGGATCAGCCGTTTCTCAGGACAAGAGGATGCATAGCACTGTTTCTTTCACGAGTCGTGATCTCAGTTGTTGGTCTTCATTCATTAAAACAATTGTTGTTAGGACAGAAAGCTGGTGTTTGTCATGCCTCATTCATTTTAGTTTAAATTGCTAATTCTGTCAAATCTGGTATTGCGATTTGTTTGCTTACTCAAGATGGCAACCTGACATCAGTGCACATCCATTATTTAACTCTCAGAAGGGTTTGCTTTACTTTTTCATGCACAGCAATGATGAATAATAGCTCGTTCTGCAGCTGTTTTCAGAAATATTAGTAGTTATATATAATATTTGAACATTTTAAGCTTTATGATGCTTGGAAGCTTCACCTAAAAATGTAAATATAGTTACTCAACCCCGCAATTTGTTCCAGATCCATGAGACTTTTGTTGATCTTAATGCAGAGCTCATCAAACATGGAAGCTCAAACATGCTTAAACCAACACGGTTTGTTCTTGTGCGTCAACCAATCACATTTGAGCTTTCGTTGACCATATTTGATGTGCTCTATGTACTCGCATTCAGTTCAATTAAAATTAATATAGCACGTTTAAAAACAACCATAATTGACCAAAGTGCTTAACAAGGTTCAAAATCAAAGACATAATATACACAAACAATATACAATACAAAATAACCAAAAGGTCAAGATATCAAAGCTTGCATTGATCATGTTTATATATGAATAAAATCCTAAGTAAATCTGGAAAGCTCAAACTCACAGACATTTTAAGCAAGTGCAGTGTATTTACGGTTCACTACATGGAAAAATAAAGTGTTTACTTAATGTATAATGTATTTCAGTAACCAAAAATAATCGACCGAAAGGGTCAATTTCTAATAGGTACACTCAACAGATAAACACGTGAGCAGTATAAATCTAAATCCATAAATCTGTGATCATATCGGTTCAAAATATTTGTATTAAACCGCTTAATTCATATTACTTTTATGTCTTGGGGAACATTTTGAAGCGTTAAAGTTTTTCTGTAATGGACTGAAATCGCTCAGGCGGGGATAGATGGACAATAAAGCTTGTGAATATGAATTTGAATGTAAAGCTAACTTGACTTGGCTCTACATCGCGCTCCGGTGTCTTGGTCTGTCTGAAACCAGTTTCATTAGGTTGTACCTTCATGCAAACGTGCATTGGACCTTCACCTGACTTCTGCTGTAGTGTCTGATTCCTGTAGTTGCAGAGATTTGAAATGTCTTGCCTTGAATCACCATCTCCACGTCAGTGGTGTTGGCCCTGGATAACAGTGTTGCACATGCCATGCTTGACCTGGCTTGTGTTTGCAGCTCTTCTGAACCTGACTCCACATGCACTGCACAGATATGCTCTCCGTGCGCATGTGGAGCGAGTGAACGCAGCGTCATCGTCTGAGCGTTATGTAAGTGTTATCCAGCTGTGGAGGGAATGCACTTCAGCTAATGCCTGTGTAATCCAGCACTGCTGATGCTCATGGAGATGCAGATCCTCTCTCTTCAGGCTCCAGATCCCATCAGAACCTCTTCCTGAAGCATTAGCGGATCGCGAGGCTAGCTGGAAAAATACAGCCAAACATCGAGAATGTTTGCTTACATTGCATTGCTTTTAGTGATTTCACATAGCATGGAATTTGTCCGTGCTTTTTTTAATTTAAAGCGTTTAATGAAGTTATAATGGAACATTCATAACACAAATCTGAACTAGTCTGGTAAAATGGGTCACTCAGTCAGTCTGTGACATCACAACCATGAGGACATTAAGATATGACCACCTATATTTATATTTATATCAGTCATTTGAACACTGAAGTGCACCATTAGACGGAGGTGAGCTAATCATCACAGCTCGTTCAAAATACCCTGATTACTTTGAATGATTGTGTGGAAAGGGTCATGTTTATTTGTGTATGCATGGATTTTTGATGCATTTATTTATTGATGCACTTATTTGTGCATTTACGCATTTGATGCATTTATTTATGTATTTATTGATGCATTTATTTATGTGTTTATTGATGCACCTATTTGTGCATTGATGCATTTATTTATGTATTTATTGATGCACTTATTTGTGCATTGATGCATTTATTTATGAATTTATTGATGCACCTATTTGTGCATTGATGCATTTATTTATGAATTTATTGATGCACTTATTTGTGCATTGATGCATTTATTTATGTATTTATTGATGCACTTATTTGTGCATTGATGCATTTATGTATTTATTGATGCACTTATTTGTGCATTGATGCATTTATTTATGTATTTATTGATGCACTTATTTGTGCATTGATGCATTTATTTATGTATTTATTGATGCATTTATTCACGAATGCATTTACATGTGTAAAATGCATATTTTTGCATGCATGAATGTGTTTTACTGGGTGTCCTGTGTGGTTTCTTGGTGGTTTCTTAGTAGCCTATGTTAAAACGATTTGACTTCTCTAAGCCCCGCCTTCAATAGTACTGACCAATCCTAGCTCAGTAACTCTCCATGTAACTTCCCTGTTTTCTCAGATAAGCTTTTGCACTTCTCTAATGTAAGATCTGTGTGATGAGATTATCCAAAATGCTGGTAACTGTTGTTGCTGGGTCGCTTATAACAGTGAATTTGCAGTGGATACAAGCTGTATTTTACTTTCCCAACATTTCTAAAATACAAGTTGATTCTGTAAATGTGTTGCCCTCGTTCTCAATTAAACATCTATTTATTAACGTTTCATATTGGATCGGGTCAGTGCAGTGTCGAGAGATTACCCAGTACCCACACACACTTGCTCTGTCTGTTCACTTACATTGATGTCATTCCAGCCCATGTGAGAATATTATCCATAATATATAAGAAGAAGAATGTATTTTTGGTGGAAAAACCGCATGCACTTGTGCTCGTAAACCATGCATTGCTACAGAAGTATCAAGCGTGGCTCATTAATAGCGTTTGGTTTGTTCTGTCTGTGTGTGTGTGTGTGTGTTCTGTCCTCTCAAACACACACCCTGCTCCTGCCCAGGCTTGCTAAAACACACAGGGTTTCCTCGCCCTGTTCAGGCTCAGCTTGTTTTGCTGTAGGTTTGTATATTCCCACAGTCTCCTGTGCTTTAGTCTCGGCATCGCTCCCTCAAGCTGCTTCTCTTCCGACAAATGCCCATCAGCTGTGCGTTCAGAAGCTGAACTGAAGACAGAATCATATAGATCATATATAGATCATATAGATGATAATCTCAGTCCACTCTCTGTACTGGGTCTCCCACTGGCAGTGCCTTCCAATTTACTTATTAAAATGACAGTCAAAGTGAAAGGTGACCCGAGCGCTGGTGTGGAGACACTGCACTGCTAATGTGTGCCGGCGCCCATTACAAATGATACAAATAAATAAACATGTTTGATATATTATTAATATAATTCATATATTAATTATATCATAAATTATATTTATTAACAATTAAAAGTAATAATGCTGTTTAATTCAGTAAGTGTTGTATTCTGGTTTTCATTAAAAAATAAAATACATATATTTAATCTGTGAAAATGACCATATATTATTGCTGCTTGCAGCTATATTTTATATATTAAGTAGTAACAATTAAAAATAATAATGCTGTTTAATTCAGTAAGTGCTGTATATAAAATCATGACATAAACACGTATTTAATGTTTGTAAATAACTATTATATAAATTAGTAACAATTCGAAATAATGCGGTTTAATTCAGTAAGTACTGTATTCTGGTTTTCATAAAAAAAGAAAATTGACAAATAATATAGTTGTTTACACATTATATTGTATATATTATATTATATGAAAAAAAAGTAACAATTAAAAATAATAATGCTGTTTAGTTCAGGAAGTGCTGTATTCTAGTTTTCATTAAAATAAATAAATATGAACGATTTATAAACATGTTGTGTATATAATGTGTGTAAATGTAATGAATTACTTTGAATATTACATGTTAAATAATATTAATATTTTATATTAAGACTTAAAAATAAGGTTGATTGTTTAATTAAATGAATACTGTCCTGTTTTTTTTTAAATCCTTACTGTAATTTTGTGTCCAGAAAGATCATAAAGCAGAAGATGGTTGTGTGCAGTGCATTGTGGGATTGTGGAGTCTGTGGTGAAGTGTGTGTCTGTGCTGATCCAGCAGATGGGGCTGAAACATTGATGTTTGTTCTCTATTTCACACACATTCTCCCTGACACTGGTTTGCTATGGGTGTGTGTGTGTGTGTGGCATTATAAAACCACTATGCACTAATTTGACTTAATTACTTCTATCCAAAATGAGTGCATATTTTAATTATTGTTCGTGTTGATTTGTGAATATCCCTTTAAATTCAGCTGAATTCTGAGTATATTGTGAAGAAACTAAGCAAACTATAGATGAAGCTCTACCTTTAGTGTGTGTGTGTGTGTGTGTGAGTCATCAGGTCATCTGAAGCCATACAATGTGTGTTAGGAACTGACCAACATTTAAGCATTTATTCACTGATAATCAAATAAGCTGCAGATTATTGGATGCCGGTAAATGTCACTAGTCTAGAAGATGACATCAGTAAATATCATATTTGATTTGAGGGTCGCATGACTTTGGATATAGGTCACAAGACATATGAATATTTTATTTATTTATTTGCTGAACTAGTTTCTTAAATATCTGATTATATGACATTAGCTCATGACAACATATCATATATATATAATTTAAAAAAATGTTAATGTTGTTTTTGATCATAATGCTGTGACTGTCTTTGTGTGTGTGTGTGAGACTGTCTGTGTGTAACTGACTGTGTGTGACTGTCTGTGTGCGACTGACTCTGTGACTGTCTGACTGTGTGTGCAACTGACTGTGTGTGTGTGTGCAACTGACTGTGTGTGTGTGTGTGTGTGACTGTCTGACTGTGTGTGCAACTGACTGTGTGTGTGTGTGCAACTGACTGTGTGTGTGTGTGTGTGACTGTCTGACTGTGTGTGCAACTGACTGTGTGTGTGTGTGACTGTCTGACTGTGTGTGACTGTCTGTGTGCGACTGACTCTGTGACTGTCTGACTGTGTGTGTGTGTGTGTGTGACTGTCTTACTGTGTGTGCAACTGACTGTGTGTGTGTGACTGTCTGACTGTGTTTGTGTGTAACTGTGTGTGACTGTCTTGACTGTGTGTGTAACTGACTGTGTTTGTGTAACTGACTGTGTTTGTGTGACTGACTGTGTGTGTTTGTGACTGACTGACTGACTGTGTGTGTGTGTGTTTGTGTGACTGACTGACTAACTGTGTGTGTGTGTGTGTGTGTGTGACTGACTGACTGACTGTGTGTGTGTGTTTGTGTGACTGACTGACTGACTGTGTGTGTGTTTGTGAGTGACTTGACTGTTTGTGTTTGTGAGTGAGTGACTGACTGACTGACTGTTTGTGTAACTGACTGTCTGTGTGTGTGTGTGTGTGTGTGTGTGTGTGTGTTTGTGTGTAACTGACTGTCTGTGTGTGTGTTTGTGACTGACTGACTGTGTGTGACTGCCTGAGTGTGTGTGTTTGTGTAACTGACTGTGTTTGTGTGTAACTGACTGTGTTTGTGTGTAATTGACTGTGTGTGTGTGACTGACTGACTGACTGTGTGTGAGTGTGTAACTGACTGTGTTTGTGTGACTGACTGACTGACTGACTGTGTGTGAGTGTGTAACTGACTGTGTTTGTGTGTAACTGACTGTGTGTGTGTGACTGTGTGTGAGTGTGTAACTGACTGTGTTTGTGTGTAACTGACTGTGTGTGTGTGACTGACTGACTGACTGTGTGTGAGTGTGTAACTGACTGTGTTTGTGTGTAACTGACTGTGTGTGACTGACTGTGTGTGAGTGTGTAACTGACTGTGTGTGTGTGACTGACTGACTGTGTGTGAGTGTGTAACTGACTGTGTTTGTGTGTAACTGACTGTGTGTGTGTGACTGAGTGACTGACTGTGTGTGAGTGTGTAACTGACTGTGTTTGTGTGTAACTGACTGTGTGTGACTGACTGTGTGTGAGTGTGTAACTGACTGACTGTGTGTGTGTGTGTGTGTGTTTGTGTGTAACTGACTGTGTTTGTGTGTAAT
This sequence comes from Rhinichthys osculus, assembly GCA_029959095.1. Lineage (NCBI taxonomy): Eukaryota > Metazoa > Chordata > Actinopteri > Cypriniformes > Leuciscidae > Rhinichthys > Rhinichthys osculus. The sequence goes on from JARWKJ010000006.1 coordinate 51,572,946, forward strand.
TGACTGTGTGTGTGTGACTGCCTGACTGATTGACTGTGTGTGAGTGTGTAACTGACTGTGTTTGTGTGTAACTGACTGTGTGTGTGTGTGTGTGTGACTGACTGACTGACTGTGTGTGAGTGTGTAACTGACTGTGTTTGTGTGTAACTGACTGTGTGTGACTGACTGTGTGTGAGTGTGTGACTGACTGACTTTGTGTGTGTGTGTGTGTGTGTGTGTGTTTGTGTGTAACTGACTGTCTGTGTGTGTGTTTGTGACTGACTGACTGTGTGTGACTGCCTGAGTGTGTGTGTGTTTGTGTAACTGACTGTGTTTGTGTGTAACTGACTGTGTTTGTGTGTAATTGACTGTGTGTGTGTGTGACTGACTGACTGACTGTGTGTGAGTGTGTAACTGACTGTGTTTGTGTGTAACTGACTGTGTGTGACTGACTGTGTGTGAGTGTGTAACTGACTGTGTGTGTGTGTGACTGACTGACTGACTGACTGTGTGTGAGTGTGTAACTGACTGTGTTTGTGTGTAACTGACTGTGTGTGACTGACTGTGTGTGAGTGTGTAACTGACTGTGTGTGTGTGACTGACTGACTGACTGACTGTGTGTGAGTGTGTAACTGACTGTGTGTGTGTGTAACTGACTGACTGACTGACTGTGTGTGTGTGTAACTGACTGTCTGTGTGTGTGTTTGTGACTGACTGACTGTGTGTGACTGCCTGAGTGTGTGTGTGAGTGTGTAACTGACTGTGTTTGTGTGTAACTGACTTTGTGTGTGTGACTGACTGACTGACTGTGTGTGAGTGTGAGTGTGTAACTGACTGTGTTTGTGTGTAACTGACTGTGTGTGTGTGACTGACTGACTGACTGTGTGTGAGTGTGTAACTGACTGTGTTTGTGTGTAACTGACTGTGTGTGACTGACTGTGTGTGAGTGTGTAACTGACTGTTTGTGTGTAACTGACTGTGTGTGTGTCTGACTGACTGTGTGACTGCCTGTGTGTGTGTGTCTGACTGTGTTTGACTGTGTGTGTGTGTGTGTCTAACTGTCTGACTGACTGTCTGACTGTGTGTGTGTGTGTGTGTGTGTGTCTAACTGTCTGACTGACTGTCTGACTGTGTGTGTGTGTGTGTGTGTCTAACTGTCTGACTGACTGTCTGACTGTGTGTGTTTGTCACTGACTGACTGTTTGTGTGTGTGTGTGTGTGTGTGTGTTTCTGACTGTGTGTGTGTGTGTGTGTGTGTGTCTAACTGTCTGACTGACTGTCTGACTGTGTGTGTTTGCACTACCCAAATCCTCTGTTGTTTTCCAGGGTGTGGATTTCATTAGCATGGATCTATTTTTGTAGTGTGTGTCCTGGTAAACTGAGCGAGATGGACGTGTTTGCCGTAGAGATTCTGAGCCGATCGCTCAGTCTGACTGTGTGTGTGTGTGTGTGTGTGTTTCGATCTCTATAGTCGAGTTGTGCCTGAGATTTCTGCATCAAAGTCGAGCTAATCTAGCAGTTCCTAGCGTTTATGTGCAGTAGTTCACATTCCCGTAACCAATCAGGATTCAGGAGTGTCTAACACACTCACATTCCCGTCTCAGTGTGTGTTTGGGATGAACTGATGCTAAAATCTGCAGTGTTTAGTTTTATAGCCGCTCTGGAGTCACACCTCTAAACCAAACCTCATCCGGTCCCGTCCCACACACATCAGCAGTGTGTGTGTGTGTCCTAAAGTCAGCTCTCCTTCACAAGAAGAACCAGAATGAAACCATGATTTTTGAGAGGGATAACGATTTCCATAACGATCTTAATGTGAACTACAGCCAGTGTTGGGTCTAATGCATTAATACACATTTCATAACTGTAATATAATCATAAGTGTGAACTGAACAAAGTTTTTGGACACTTAACTGCATGTTATTTACAATAAAATGAAAATGTATTATAGTTTAAATGTGTTAAATGCAGTTAGTTGACATTGAGTGTTTTTGACTCACTGGCACTTCAGTACATCGCTATATTTAATTTAATAATTACTTCTGTTCTCTTTGAAATATGGTTAGTTACTGCTGAATGTACTGAGAAGCATTCACGGTAAACTAAAATATACTTTAATGTAATTTCTATTGAAACATGTATGTTATGTATTCAATATATTTGCAATAACACATTTGTAAGTTGCAATTTGCTACATTTAAAATATATTAAGCTTAAATGTAATATTAATTAGCAATGCAGTTTCAATTATAATCAAGTACTTTACATGTGCTTTAGTATGTTAGTCAACACTTTAAAATAAGTTTACTTCTTTAAAGCACAACAAAACGTTATTAAACATGATGTAAAATTAACTTTTTAACTTGACATTACAAAAGTGCACTTGTTACATAGACTTAAGTTCCCTTTTATTTCTTTAATAATATTATATTATCTGCAAATATATATATTTTTTAAATATATACTTTAGGGATGCACGATATATCGGCCACCATCAGCCGATATATGTTGATTTTTAATGTTATCGTTATCGGCCTGATATATTAAAGCCGATAAATAATGTATTATTTCCTTCATCCAAGACATTTCAGATGCGACTGTTCAACATGATGGCTTTGAATTGCTTAAAATATGATTGAAATCACTTAAAAAAAAAGGAAAATACGGTTTAGTGCAACATGTGCAGCGCAAGTCTGTCATATCGGCTACATAAAATTATACTGAGAATATTATAATTGTGTGTTTGGGACACGGCATTTACTGGTGAGATTTGTTTTTGTAATCAGGCTCTAAAAATGATAAAAATGTAGATTAATCGGCCAATATATCGGTTATCGGCTTTCAAATATAAAGAATAATCGGTTATCGTATCGGCCAAAATGTTAATATCGGTGCATCCCTAATATACTTTTAATATTTAAAGTACACTAGAAAAGAGCACATGCAGTGGAAATAAGCACTCTTCTTTTTCACAAGGTTAAACCGTGAGATTAATAATCTTCATTTTTATTTGAGTATAATCCCTCATTCGACTGGAGGATGTAAAGGAAACCACTGATTTGTCGACTCTCAGTGCCATTTAGTAACTTTAACTTTAATATCTGTGCTACAGCTACAAGAGTGGAAATAACCTTCACTATGTTTAATTGTATTGAAACTGAAGGTTGGAATAGACCTGGAATAGTTTAGAAGGTGGAGATCGAACTCTCTGATCAGGGAAGGTTCGACTCTCTCATTTGCAACCATCTCAACATCGCTGTAATACTCAGTTGTTTTGCGTTAGGGGTTTGTAAAGCATGTCAGGATTGCACCTTCCACGTGACCCTCCTGCGGGCGTTGTGTGTTTCTGCTGTGCTGATGGACAGTGAAGAGCCAGACGGTTGCATAAGCTCCTGTTGAGATCCTCTGATGGACTGCCAGTTTCTCTGCTGGAAACTTTCTCTTTATACAGTTTCTCAGGCGAGGTTTTTAACCTGTGTCTGCTCGAGAGGCACATGCCGTGTTCCTGCTTTACGAGCGCTTCGTTTGATTAGACCTCGCTGTGATGTCCCAGAGTGCTTTGGTGTCCGTTACACACACACACACACACACACACATCGAGTGGCTTGAGTAAACTGATAAACCGATAAGACTCGCTTTCTGTAAGAATCAGTACAGCTCCACTCTCTCATTCATTCATTCATTCTCTCATTCAGGTCTAGAGTGACTTAAGCGTGTTATTTTGTTTCATAAACTGTCTATCAAATAATGTACCATTCAAATTTTAGGTTCTATAAAAAAAAAAAAAAAAAAAAAAAATGTGATAGAACGTTTCTAATACTCACCAAGGCTGCAGTTATTTGATCAAAAATTACATTAAAAAATATTAATTTCAAATAACAATATTTTGGATATACAGTAAAGTGTATTTTATTCCTGTGATCAAAGCTGCATTTCCAGCATCATTACTCCAGTTTTCAGTGTCACATGATCCTTCAGAAATCACTCTAATATGATGATTTGATGCTCAATAAACATTTATGATTATTATCAGTGTTGAAAACAGTTGCTTCATATCTTTGTGGAAACCGTGAAGAATTCGGTCATACGATCTTTGATGAATAGAAAGTTCTAAATAACAGCATTTCATTTTTTTTATTTAGAAAGCACAATTAAAACAACATAATGTTGACCAATGTGCATTCACACAATACAATTACATAAATAAAATGGACTTTCAGACAAAACAATGACTAACCAGCATCTGTTAAGAGCCTCTTGCCAATTAAGATTTTATTTGAAATAGAATATTTTGGAACATTTACACACATACATGTCTTTACTTTGATCAACTTACTTAATCCAAGCTGAATAAAAGTATCAGCTCAAATAGAATGATAGTGTTATTGTTATGGGAAAGTCCAAATCTGATACAAGTGTTAAAAAAAGCTTTTGCATTTTATGCAGTTATTGAAATAATTATCAAAATGGTTTCAAAGGCATACATACAAGGAGTTTAAAGGGGAAGGGGAACAGATGTATGGACGTATTACAAGATTAAATAAATGTAAAGAATGCAGATTATTGTTATGGGAAAGTTTTAGAGTCCAAAAAGCATTTTATGCAGTTATTGAAACCTAAATCACACAACATTATGTGATGGAATTAAGTCATTCATCAGTGTTGCAGGAACTTATATGCAAGTGTGTCAATGGTTTATTCCATTTTGGTAAAGCGTGTTTAGTTCTTTAGTACAAGTGAGTTTGATGTTTGAGTGAGGTTTCATCGGCTGAAGTGAATAGAGGTTTCCCGCACGGGTGCAGCGCTTCACTCGCAGGGACGTTCGAGGAGGCAGAAAGGCTCGGCTGGTTATTATCGAGGAAGCATGTGAACACAGGAAAGCTGTTCGTGTAAACGCGAGCGTCTGGGAAATTGCTCCAAACAATGTCTCGGCACATTCCTGCCGTTCTTTTTCATAAGGAGCCGGAAGTAGAGAAAGTACAAACCCCCCGAAAGACCAACTTTAACCTTGAATATTCCCACAGCACTTGGGTTATATAACAAGTTATGCATTATGACAAGTTATATAATGCACAAAGCTTACTCCAGTTGTACTTTCAGAACAATGTAAAACAAACATCATCGCAAGTCGGTTAAAACACAAGAACATTATTTATTTTGGCTGTACTTGCGGAGTTTAAAGTGCAGATTCTTAATATAACTTTGAGCTCTTTATTGTTAAAGGTTATTTGATGTTTCCATGAAGATCCTTTAACATCCATGAAACCTTTTTATTGCACAAATGGTTCTTTAGCAGAATAAGGTTCTTCAGATTAGTAATATTTTTCACAAATGGTAGTTTAAGGAAGGTTTTTGGGGAACCAAAAATGGTTGTTCAATGGCATCGCTGCAAAAAAATAAACCTTTTGGAAGTGTTAATTTTAAATCCCCCCGGTAGTCAATAATTTTATTCCGTTAAACTCATCTTTGATCACCAAAAAACATTTTTCCTTTTTAAAAAATGTATTCATGCCTTATATCTTGAATGAAACTCGACACCCTTGCCGCGTTTAGTATGCGCGGGTCTATGAATATGCAAATGAGCCCCGCCTCCACTCACTCCCTCAGCTCAGAGATCCACTGGTTGACGATCACACGTTGATCTGATTGGTTACAAGGTCGTTTGTGACGTCAGAAACACCAGCGATTTCAACCCGTGTTTTTGAGACTGTCTTTGGTTCACTGCAGTTTTAAGCAGAAAATACTCAGCAATGCTGTCGACTTATGAACTTACACATGGGAACCTATTATGCAAAATGCACTTTTACATGGGTGTTTGAACATGCATACATGTGTGTTGGCAGTGTGTGTACACAACCACCCTATAATGATAAAAATCCACTTAGTGCTTTTTTTTTAAAAAGCTCTGTCTCAGAACAACCCGTTCTCAGATTCGGGTTAATGTGACGTACTTTTGCACAAGCCCCGCCCACACCTGATGACTGACACTGCCATATTAGCATAGCCCCGCCCTTAGTGAGCTAAATACAGTCCGCCTTTGCGGTCGAAATGAACACCGCCGAGTTTGTTTTGATATTATCAGATGAGATTGTCCTGACTGAGCGTGAGCTCGTGAGGCTCCGCCCCCTTGTGCCGGCGGCAGCAGCTCATTTGCATTTAAAGGGATACACACTAAAACGGCGCGTTTTTCTCTGCCCAAAAAAGTGGCAATTTAAACATGCTGTAAAAAATGATCTGTGGGGTATTTTGAGCTAAAACTTCACATACACACTCTGGGGACATCAGAGACTTATTTTACGTCTTGTGAAAAGGGGCATAATAGGTTAGCCTACGTACTTCCGCTCAATTTTCATTTCCCTTCAGTACGACGTCTGGGTTTGCTGTATATTCTTGGGTTTTCTCCGCACAATTTTTTACCGGTCCAATCAGCGAACAGGGGGTGGCTGAGAACGATGGCGTTGAGGAGCGCTAGTTTGAGTCGTCATACGTCACGACCAAACGTTAGCGATTGGTTATGGCAGATCCAGAGTGACTCTGGGCAGATCCAATAGTTTTAAACTAATTATGCGACATAAACTCGCAATTGCAAGAAATATAGGCTACTTGAAATTCAGATTTTTTCTCTCAGAATTGCATGTTTATATCTCACAACTATGACTTTATAATACGCAATTGGGAGATGTAAAGTCAGAATTGCATGACGCGCCTACAGGGAAGTTAATGCTTGTCAATGGAGAGAGGCCAGACTCTGTACAAATGAAATGTGTTCGAGAGTCTGGTAGGACCAGGTTAATAATAGGTGCCCTTTAAAGCATATTATAGACGTATAAACAACATTAAAAGCTGGATTTTCAGCACAGTTTAAGGATGTTGCTGTCCGTCAATGGTTGCATGTTGAAGGGCATGTTAATCTGCATGGTTTAGTCCTCTAGATGCCCTTATCAGCGACAACAGACTAGAGAGAAACTTATCCAGAGACAACAGCCACAAACTTCAGCTCGCTCTCGCACATACAGGCTAGGCTCTTTATCTTCTTTATTTCTGCAAAAGTTGTAGGAAAAGTAGGGTGAAGGAGCCATTGAGCGCTCCGATAGGTTTCCCAATGGCGAGATCCGAGGAAGATGCGCCGCTTGATTTGGAAAACCCTCACGGTCTTCTCTGGACGCTCTTCCACAGGTACTCGCTTCTTCTCCGGCTGGAGAACAGCGCTCGCATTCATTCAGTCGGCCTTCTCGTATAGTGTAGTGCTGTGGTTTTGCCAAACCTGATATAGAGTTCGACACTGGCATGTTTGCAAAGGGAAACTTGACAAGTTGAAAAATTCTGGGACCAGCTCAAATATAGGCTACTAAGCTAACTTAATTTCATAGGTGTGTTTTCACAATCCCTCTTGCATCTCTAAGGAGTAGTTTACCCCAAAATTTCAAGTTCTACATTTTATTTTCTCCTTTGAAACACAAAATAAGGTTTTTCCATACACAAATGGATGCTGATTATAACTGTCAAGCTAAAAAAAAGTAGCATGAGTCATCAATATGATGGCTTTTAATGTTGTTTATGTGTCTATGTGGTGTTTTTAATATGCTTTAAGACAAATCATGTGTAAGTTCATAAGTCGACAGCATTGCTGAGTATTTTCTGCTTAAAACTGCAGTGAACCAAAGACAGTCTCAAAAACACGGTTTGAAATCGCTGGTGTTTCTGACGTCACAAACGACCTTGTAACCAATCAGGAGTGCGTTTCCCGAAAGCATCGTTAGCCAACTATGATCGCAATTTCCATTGAACTCTATTGGTAACGACGGAACTTGTGACCATAGTTGGCTAACGATGCTTTCGGGAAACGCACTCCTGATCAATGTGTGATCGTCAACCAGTGGATCTCTGAGCTGAGTGAGTGGAGGCGGGGCTCATTTGCATATTCATAGAATGGTGTATACTAAATGAGGCAAGGGTGTCGAGTTACATTCAAGATATTTTAAGGCGTGAAGATATTCAAGGAAAAATTTATTTTAAATAAATCTCATCTTTGATCAGCAAAAATGATATATTTAAGCGGTTTTTCCAATATAAAAAATATCTTCATGCCTTAAAATATCTTGAATGTAACTTGACACCCTTGCCTCATTTAGTATGCGCAGTTCTATGAATATGCAAATGAGATCCACTGGTTGACGATCACACGTTGATTAGGGGTGCGTTTCCCGAAAGCATCGTTAGCCAACTATGGTCGCAAGTTCCATCGTTACCAATAGAGTTCAATGGAAATTACGATCATAGTTGGCTAACGATGCTTTCGGAAACGCACTCCAGATCAACGTGTGATCGTCAACCAGTGGATCTCTAAGCTGAGGGAGTGAGTGGAGGCGGCGCTCATTTGCATATTCATAGAACTGCGCATACTAAATGAGGCAAGTGTGTCGAGTTACATTCAAGATATTTTAAGGCATGAAGATATTTTTTTCAAGTAAAACACGCTTAATTATATAATTTTTGGTGGTCAAAGATGAGGTTTTAAGTGATAAAATTATTGACTACATGGTGAAATTTAAGATTGAGAGCTTTGGCAGAGATTACCCATGATTAATGATAACAAAAATAAAGTGTTTTCCTTACCAAATGGTTCATTAGTTTGTTCATGATACTTTTTTCTTCTTTTCTTGTTTTTGGAGGTAAAAATCACATAGTAACTTCAACTATGGAAAATTCGTACATCTTAAAATGTGTCTGGAATGACGTGCTTTTGAATAATTTGTCGTTTTTTTTTATCTAGTGTGGTGTTATTTTTAATGCCTTGGAGAGATTTCACCAGTCAACCGCGTTAAAGTGCGATCATTTATTTCGTGGCACAATTAAAAACATTTCAAAAGAAATCCAGAGTTTCGCTATAGAATCACTCAAAATTCGCCGTGAACATGCGTAAATCTGCCTGGTTTGAGTATATGTGACTTCATCCATCGATGCACAGTTCTCCTCAAACCTCACTTAAACCGTGACCGCACCTTTTAGAAGTAAAGATCCTTTGTAACTAAACTACATCCAAGATATTTTGGTCCTGTGAGGTAAAAAGCAGGTGCCTATCTTGCATTCCTAAAGCACTAAACTTACTAAGAAAACACTCTGCGTCTACACGTCTGCGTCACTGCTTTCGTAAGCCAGCCTTTCACTTTCTCTCACCTGTAGAGGCAATGAAAGAGTCTTCTGTTCGGTTCCCTGGACAAACACCGCCTGTGAAGGCTCTCGCTCGACGGCAGGCGTCTCCTGTCCGCTCACACAGGCCTCATTATTCTCAACACTCCCACGTACAACCTGACGTCCGTGCCTCCGTTTAGAAGCACTTTTTCCAGCATTTATTTCAGGCTGACCTTTTAAAGCCTAATAATTGAAGCCTGACGCTAGTGTTTAGATTAGAGCCAGCCAGGATATTAACAGGTAGTGCAATGAACACTTTTAGCATTATGAGCATTTTGGTAAAAATAAGCTGTTGTGCATGTATGGAGACTTCTATGCATGTTCTGTATATGTATAGCGCGTGAATGTGTGCATGCTTATTTTTATCATAAATATTGGCAGAATGCTAAAGCGGGCCATGCATGGAGCCGCCGAGTCTCTATCTAGCATGTGTTTGTCAGTGTTGGCATGCTGTTAGATGACTAAAATACTAGTCCCGGGGCCAGACCGGCCCTCGGCCTCCCAGTGTCGAGTCTGAACGCGCTCAAGCTCTGCAGAAAAATTCCAGTCTGATGTTCCACTGTAAATTACAGTGTTGTGACACGAATTGTTGCACATTAGCGGCGTCCAGAACGTCACGGCTTCGCCAACACACGCGGCGGTGAACCTGTTAGGTAAACGCTTCATGGGTCGTTTACATATCGAGGAAAATATGCAACCGTATGCAATATACAAAACTAGTTTGCTCGTTCTCTTTTTTTTTTTATGACCTCATATCAGTGTTAAAGTGTCATTGATTAGTTTTTTTTTTAATATTTAGATTTAGTTTTTATATTTTCTCTTTCCATTTTACTTTTATTTGAAGTTTTAGCAATTATAGTTTTTGTCATGTGCACTCTAAAAAATGCTGGGTTGTTTTAACCCAATTTTGGGTCAAATATGGACAAACTCAAACATTGGGTTAAAAATGTAATAAAAAAGGTAACCCAATGGCTGGGTTTGTCCATATTTTACCCAAATTTGGGTTAAAACAACCCAGCATTTTTTTTAGAGTGTTTGTCTTTTTAATCTGTCTACAGTTTTTAAGTTTTAGTTTTTTAATTTGAGATATTTTATTTCATATATATATATATATATATATATATATATAAGAATAAAAATGAATAAATAAATTAATGAAATGAAATATTTTTTTTTATTTGAGTTATTTTATTTCATATATGTATATATATATATATGTATATATATATATATATATATATATATATATATATATATATATATATATATATATATATATATATATATATATATATATATATATATATATGAAATAACTCAAATAAAAAAAATATTTCATTTCATTAATTTATTTATTCATTTTTATTCTTCATTTAGTTTTTATTCATTTATTTATTCATTTGCATTAATTTAATTATTTAAACTAAATTTACTGATTTATAAATGTGACCAGTTAATGCACTTTAATTATAAAGCTTTGTATGTCCATAACTTGAAATTGAAATAACTTTTTAGCTGTTTTAAGCATCATGTTACTGAAACAATGTATACAGTAATGTATACAATTAATTTTTTTATACAAATGCATAAAGTCTATAAAAATGCTATTTTATAAATGATCACATACATGGTTGAAATATTTTATCCTTTGAATGAATGGTTGATAAATGAAGAGTTTCCAGTGGGGAAAAAGTTGTAAATAAGACACTCATGTTGTCAATATATGAAGAGTTGTTTCTTTATATCATATATAAAGGAATCATATGTTTGCTCCCCAGTGTGAGTGATTTTCTGTGGGTTTAGTAAGAGTCCAGTCTTACTGTACCCAAGATCCAAGCATATATATTTTCTACATCCACTGTGTGTTGGGAATTACATGGGCGATTTTTCTTTTTTTTACATTCCAACTATTGCACCTTGGCCCCGCCCATCTCCCCTGTGATTGGCCAGAAGTTCAGCCGAAAGAGAAGAGACTTGGAGCCTCTGTTTTGCATGCAATACTCCTGTGAACTCTGGACTGACTTTATCACAATCTATGATCGAGTCCGTCAAACCGGGCTTTTTTACGACATGGTCGGAGATCACAGCATAACCGGAGACAGCCTGAAAACAGCCTCTCCTAAAAACGGATTAAGCTGTAAAATGGTCCTTCAGGCGGTTGGCAAAGTGCTGAGGTAACTCTCCTGTGCTCGTTCACTGATTTAGATGATTTTTCTTTTTCACTCCACTTCTTCACAGTGCGCGGATATGCGCGCGCGCTCCAGAGGAATGCGCGCGCGTCTCTTTTGACGGAATGGAACTTTCCACTTGCATTAAATTGTTAGCAGTGCAACTCTAATGCGCGTGTGATGTGCAGGGTTGCCAGGTTTCTTTAAGCAGTAATGATATAACGTTAGTATCTTTCCGCGTGAGGCTCTTATAGATCGGTTATTATTAGACCAGGCCAGCGCAGTTATTTCTGTGTCAGTGGACCAAACTGTGCACCGGTATTTTTAGGCACCATATAGGCGGTTTATATATATGTATGTATTGTAAGTCCATCCCTGTCAGTCACACCTGTAGCCTGTGCTCACTGCCTGTGTTGTTGAATGTGTATAGCTAATATGAATATAAGCATGTATGTGTGTTGCACGAAACACAACTAACAGGATACAGTAGCAGCAAAATGATGCTTACAAAAACAGCATTTTTTTTTTAATTTAATTACATTTTTTTAAATCAAAAGGGCAGCAGGCTGTGAGATTTGGGTTTGTTAGAAATAATGCCACAAAATTAATATATAAAATGCCACTGAAAATCCGTCTTTTTAAGTAATTTGTTATTATCAATAAGCTGTATGTGAATATATATATATATATATATATATATATATATATATATATATATATATATTATTCATATATATATATATATATATATATATATATATATATGGCTAAAATTTCCATGAGAATGGATAATAGTCAAATCATTTTCTGGGAACCCTTAAAAAACTAGCATTACAGTTATACAAAAAAACTTTTGTATTGCAACGAACTGTAGTCTCACACTTTTTGACCTCTATATAATGTGTAAAGTGCATATGTTTGTAATAGGTAGGCAGTCTATAGGTTTCAACGCACCCATAATCTTGATTTTACCATTTAGTTGGTGGTTTTTATCCAGAGCGAGGTTTTGGCTCTCTAACACTTGTTTATGAATATTCAGGTGTGTTTCAGTGAATAAGTAATCGTGTGCAGTCTGGCTCGGCCGATAGCGTCGTGTTGTTCAGAGACGTCAGGTGAGAAGCTGACCCACTGATAGAAGAGAGAAAGAGGTATTCCCGTCCGGCAGCGAATCCTTTAACAAACCGCAGAGAACCGTGAACTTGTACAGTGTGTTTGCTGGCGATTGTCATCTATAATGCTCATGCTTTCTTATTATTACACATTCATTTCCTTTTAGATCCAGATGATATACTTGCTAGAGAGAAATTGTCCTCCTATTAGATGCTTGATAGTTCCAGGGATTATCACATACTTGATAAATACTAATAATTCCTCTCTAGCTCTTGAAGTTTGTGCGGTTATGATTGGATATGTGTGATGTTTGCGTTGCTATTGTGATGCACCGTTTGGAACAGGAGTTTAAATAACTTGCAACCAAGTCTAGCTAGTTATATTATATGAATGTTATGGACTTACAATTCCTTGCATCATGCCATAAATATGCAATACATCCTTTGCCTGACCTTTAAACATCTGGATTATACAGCAGAATTGAGGTCTGTTTGCATCACATAATACAGATTGTTTTAATAAAGCATCTTTACAGCAATAAACTGGACAACTGTGAAGCTCTATAAATAAAGGTGACTTGGATTTGTGGAAAAGTGAGTGTACTTATATAGCATAAGTCTCAAGCTGACATCCATCTAATTTTAGTCTCATAAACACAGCGTTCCTACTGACTGTGGCTTTTCAGAGAAAGGACTAATTTGATGTTTCTATAATAGTCTTTTAAATGGCACTGTTAAGGCCTGGAGAATGGAGATCTGGTCAAGTCAGCCAGTCTGGAGTCAAAACGGGGTTTCGTTGGCTTGGTACATATTGACCGTGGCTGAACTTAATCTTGCAGATTTGCTAATGTGTTTTAGCTGGGATCAGCGTCTGGAGAAATATGCGGAGACTCCCTAATTTAAAGTGACTTCGCCTTTTAAGTCGTTCAATAGAGCAGAAGGATTAACCCAAAGATCAGGTTTTCTGAGCAGAAACCCTAATGACAGTGAGCTTTCTTCTTCTCTGCCCATTAATTTGCCTATAATTTCATATAATTTTTTTTTTTTTTAATCTTTATTACTAACATGACATTTTTCAGAACCTGAAGGTCAGTTCTTGCGTAGGATTGTCATGTTTCTGAATAGTTTAAATAGTTCGCATTCTGCTTGAGACGGTGGTTTAGATTATTGCATTTTGGTGTATTTAATAACTTCATCTTTTTTTTTAGGGCTGTCAAATGATTAATCGTGATTAATCCCATCCAAAATAAAAGTTTTTTTTACATAATATATGTGGGTGCACTGTGTATAATTATTTTGTATATATATAAATACACACACATGCATGTATATTTAAGAAAAAAAAAAATTTATATATAAAATATTTATATTTATATATAATATAAATTATATTTAAATCTATATACAGTATATACATGAAAATATTTCTTAAATATATACAAGCATGTGTGTGTATTTATATATATATATATAAAATAATTATACACAGTGCACCCACATATATTATGTAAAAAAAACTTTTATTTTGGATGTGATTAATCACGATTAATCATTTGACAGCCCTACTTTTTTTTAAATGGATCAAGATGTGCCATGGCTATCCTATAGATTAAATACTTTTTGAGTTAAATAGCATTCTTTTTTTTTTGATACATTGCACAATGCATTAATAAAGTAAGGAAAGTATCTTATCTCCATCTTGACTTTGAAAGTACAAAAATACGTCAGCAAGTCAGTGGAATGTTTTCCAGCGCGTCTCGCCCATAATGGACTAGGCATGCCGCTTCTGAGTATTTGCCAGACAACGTGCCCTGAGAATAAAAATAGGCTCGATTCGACACAGTCAAACGCTCCTAATCCTGTTTATAGCGCAAACCTTTCCCGTTTCACAGTCTGACAACATGATCGCATCTTGCATGATCATTCACAACAACCGAGCGTGTCTCGTTCCCACAAAAACCAAATGAAGCGGATTCCTGCAATCTACATATCTTTACATGCTTTTAGTTGAGTGGATTATGATCCCGGGAAGGAAGTTAGCATGTCTATTGCATCAATCACCTTTCCTGAAAACCACTTGCACGACTACAGTAGGTTTTCTGAGGAAAACAAGTCTGACGTCCTCCTCCCTCTTTTATTAACCATAAATGGAGTCAAGCGCAGCCGGTTTGTATGTAATCAGACCCGTATCTAATCAGAACTCACTGTTTGGGGTCAGTGGACTGATGGGTAATCGGCAATAACTGCTTCGTTAATCATAACTATAAAGTCTGCATATGTGTTTAGTACCTGAGTACATGGCCCTCGGATGCATGATCACATTCGTTTTTATGCATCTAAATATATCATGGTTCTCAGTGCCTTTTTTTTTTTGTAGTTTTAAGTTAAAATCCGCCAGATGTTCAGGGCTTCAGAGCTTCTTTTCAATGAGGAATAGAAGATGGTTATCTTTGTCTGTGAGAGCAGAGCTGAAAACCCCCTTATAATCTCGGAAGAATGCAGACGACCTTTGATCTGTACAGTAGTATAATAAAACCTGTATATTACTGTAAGTTGGTACGGTATGAACATTTGAAGCAGATAATGTATGGTCACACTTTTTAATGGAGAGGCCATATTATACCCTTTTCTACAGTCTTGATGTTTTCAGGCTCGACTAGAACAGGTTTTCCTGCTTGAATGTTGATTATTCTCCTCATATTCTCCATTGTTGCGGCTCCTCTCTTCCCAGTCTGTCAGTAACGCTCTGATTAGTTCCTGCCTCTGTCATCTATTAAAATGTCTCTGAATTAGCAAAGCGCTTGCTCATAAATGAAGGTAATGGTCCTCAACATTTATTACTAAACGCCTCCGTTTAAACACGCAAATAATACACTGAAAAAGATTTGCTGCAGAAACAATTTTCACTCAAATAACTACAAAGAAATGGCAAGCAACGGATTGAATTGAACTTAGTAGAAAGTAGAGTAGAAAGACTCATAGTATCACTGTTAAAACATACTCCAATAATCTTTTGTTTTAATTACTTACAAACTTCGAAGATATTTTTACAGTGTATATAGTAGTGCAAAATACCACCAACTGGAACCAATTCTAAAACTAAAAATGAATGCCCATAAATTAAATATACTTCCTCATATTCTCCATTGTTGCGGCTCCTCTCTTCCCAGTCTGTCAGTAACGCTCTGTTTACTTCCTGTCTCTATGAAGCCCCTCCTTCTGAAAAGCACACTGTGCTCTGATTGGTCGGCTGGAGCAGTGTGTTGTGATTGGTCGAGTGCTTTGAGTGTGTTTGGGAAAGTCCCGCCCCTTTCCATAACCGCCAGTTTAACACACTACTAACTAACTCAACCAGGCCCCGCCCCTTTATTCTGCGTATGGATTATTATAATGAGGAATATTGTGACGTGTTCGTTCCCGGAAGAAACTCAAGACTACAATGGAGGCGTTTCAGGAGTTCAGAAACACTGACGCTGATATAGAGAAGAACTGGAGCTTCTCATGATCAAACAGCAACATCACACACTAAAGAAAATCCACACTGTAAAAAAAAAAAAATTCGAACTTTCAAATACTAGAGTTTAATTCAGTGTGCCGTTACTTGCCATTGTTTGTGATTAATTGTGAAATGTATTAGCAGTTTTGGAGTGAATTTTCCACCAAATTTCTCCAGTGTAAAGAGGGATATAAATTTGTAACAGGACACATTTGTTGTGCTGTGAATGTGTCTGTGGCGCTAGAATGAAGCTTTACATGGGGAAGCAGCTGTGCTGTGAAACGCTGCTCTATTACAGCGAGTCTTTGGCTCATAGCGCGGCGAGGACTGAAGAAGTGTCCTGTTGCCGAGTCTCTCGTGGGCCTTTAGACGGGCAGTTGTTGAAGTTTGAATGGTCCTTTGTTTCTGCATCTCTTCATGTGTTGGCCTGAAGTGGTGCTGTAGGCTCAGGCCATCTCTGCACTTCTGTCAATCTGTCATGTGTTTAGAGTTACAGCATTGAGTAAGATAATGTGTTGTAACCAGTTAAGCACCCATTATTCAGTGGACTTTGAGTGCACGCGCACATCTGTCTGCCGTCGATGCGTTGAACGAGAGCAGATCTCCAAAGGCAATTTATAATCCAAAAAGCAGATGTAATGCCTTGTCCTCACTGGACGAGATGCGGTAAAATTCCAGCAACAAGCAGTTTGTCTGTTCACTCCAGATGCGACGCAACTACGAGACGTGACACAATAAAAAATTATAGCCAATCAGAAGAGCGTGTGGGCGGAGTCTGTGCAAACGAACTGCACTCGCAACCAAATCAGTCCAAGATCTCAGCCAATCAGAAGCGTGTGTGGGCGGGGTCTGTGCAAACGAACTGCACTCGCAACCAAATCAGTCCAAGATCACAGCCAATCAGAAGTGTGTGTGGGCGGGGTCTCTGTGCAAACAAACTGCACTCACAACCAAATCAGTCCAAGATCTCAGCCAATCAGAAGCGTGTGTGGGCGGGGTCTGTGCAAACGCACTGTGCTCGCAACCAAATCAATCAAAAGATCACAGCCAATCAGAAGTGTTTGTGGGCGGAGTCTCTGTGCAAACGCACTGCACTCACATTCAAATCAATCAAAAGAGCACAGCCAATCAGAAGCGTGTGTGGGCGGAGTCTGTGCAAACGCACTGTGCTCGCAACCAAATCAATCAAAAGATCACAGCCAATCAGAAGTGTTTGTGGGCGGAGTCTCTGTGCAAACGCACTGCACTCACATCCAAATCAATCAAAAGAGCACAGCCAATCAGAAGCGTGTGTGGGCGGAGTCTGTGCAAACGCACTGTGCTCGCAACCAAATCAATCAAAAGATCACAGCCAATCAGAAGTGTTTGTGGGCGGAGTCTCTGTGCAAACGCACTGCACTCACATCCAAATCAATCAAAAGAGCACAGCCAATCAGAAGCGTGTGTGGCCGGAGTCTGTGCAAACGCACTGCACTCGCAACCAAATCTATCAAAAGATCACAGCCAATCAGAAGCGTGTGTGGGCGGAGTCTGTGCAAACGCACTGTGCTCGCAACCAAATCAATCAAAAGATCACAGCCAATCAGAAGCGTGTGTGGGCGGAGTCTGTGCAAACGCACTGTGCTCGCAACCAAATCTATCAAAAGATCACAGCCAATCAGAAGCGTGTGTGGGCGGAGTCTGTGCAAACGCACTGTGCTCGCAACCAAATCAATCAAAAGATCACAGCCAATCAGAAGCATGTGTGGGCGGAGTCTCTGTGCAAACTGTGTTGCGCTGTGTGTTTCAGAGTGAAGAGCAGTGTTGCCAACTTAGCGCCTTTGTCGCTATTTTTAGCGACTTTTCAGACCCCCTTAGCGACATTTTTTCAAAAAAGCGACTAGCGACAATTTTAGCGACTTTTTGGACAAACCCCAGTAATCTCCAAATGTTACCAGTACTGTCCTGCGAGCGCGAGGTCTTGCTTTCTCCCTGTCGTCACTCTCTCTAGCTGCGTCTCCCCTGTTCAGTGAATGGCTGAGAGGAGCGCACGGCCGCTGACAGACGCGAATGAGCAGTGTTTTTCCATGGACTTATCACTTATCTGCTTTTCTTTTGTTTTATATTTAAAGAATTTAGTTTGACCTTTTTAATTTTATTTCTTGTCTTGTGCTTATTACTTGTAAACACTATCACAGAGCTTAGTTCATCCGGTTCCCATTCAGATAATGTTCCACATAGGCCTATAAAAAATGTAATCATTCACTATATTATAGCTACTCGACAACAAAAAAATAGGAAACGAGAACAGCTTTATTTGACATTCGGCTATATTATATTGAATAAAACATTAATTTAGAGAGAAAACGCACTAGGCTGACAGAACGCAAGTACGACGCGATGACGTCATTAATATGCTAATTGACGTATGACGTCATCTAGCGACATTTAGCGACTTTTAGGGAAGGCCTTAGCTACTTTCCTTTGAAAATAGTTGGCAACACTGGTGAAGAGCGGCTCTGTGTTCATTTAAGCCTGGAACACACCAAGCCGACGGTCGGCCGATTGAGTTTCCTCGGTGTGTTCCGCACGGTGCCGCGCCGTCGGATGAAGTTGGTCCTCGTCGGCCTTGTTTCGGCCGATTCGACATGTTGAATCTGCTTCGGGCCGTGGGTGAAAGAGGGAACTCTGATTGGCTGTTCAGCTTAGTGAACGAGTCAGTGCACGAGTATAAAAGCAAAACAGCGAGCAAAGAAGTCAAAACTCTACAGATAGAGGCTGTTCTTATGTTACGTCATCTTACCTGGGTGTTCCTTGGCGAATATTTCAATATTAACACGAGCGGAGTGGAATAAAGAAAGTGTTTAGCAGGATTGATATTTAAAACGGTAAGCACGCACTGCTTTGTTTACGGTGTGTATCTGCAACAGTTTCGGTTCCCCATTTTGAATGACGAATATAGAGAATATATCTGCAGAAATAGACAGTTGTCTCGTTTACACGCAGGCGCAGAACGCGCATGCTAGCTGACAGTCGGCAGTAGTTCTCTCGGTGTGTTCAAGTGCAGCTTTTACCCCGACGCGACGCAACACAGTCGGCTTTCATCAGCGCTAGTTCGTTGGCGTTGGCTTGGTGTGCTCCCGGCTTTACACGTGCAGATTACAGTGAGTTCAGTGACGGAGCGCTTTGTTTATCTTCGTAAGGACAGTGAGGTTAACATGCATTTTGGGAACGCAGTGTGCACTCTTCACTTTATTTAAACATTTGCATCATTTCCTGCATTTCTGTGGACAGAAGTTTACTGCGTTTCAGCAGTATTCTTCCAAATATAAAAACATTTAAAACATTCGAAAGTGGGGGTTTAAGACACCTTTTTTTTTCTTTTTCTTTTTTTTTACAGTACAACTGTCATTTATAATATATTTGTAATTTTTATAATTAGAATTTGTGCAGCCCTATATATTACTTGGGGTTACATTTATTTGTATCTGTTTACCTGCATGTCATTTGACCATTAACCAGCATCAGAGAACCTTGAATGTGCACATGTGGTGTTAAATAGAAATTTTATCATACAAATTGTAATATATTTTACTTCTATAGGGGCGGCAGTGGCTCAGTGGTTCATGTGGGTTGTCTACAAACCGGAAGGTTGGTAGTTCAATCTTCGGTTCCACCTGACCAAGTGTCGAGGTGTCCATGAGCAAGACACCTAACCCCAGCTGCTCCCACGAGCTGGATGGCGCCTTGCATGGCTGCCGTTGCCCGTCGGTGTATGAATGAGTGAGTGAATGGGTGAATGTGAGGCAAATGTAAAGCGCTTTGGTGGCCATTGGGTCTGTGAAAGCGCTATATAAATGCAGTCCATTTACCATTTACCATTCTATGGTGCTCGGCTGACATAAGTTTGGGAGATTTGGAGGATTTGATGTTGATCATTTTGCCAACACTCCTCTCTGAGCGGGAGTTTTATCCCTGTGATTGTCCACAAACTCTTGTGCTTTTTTTATGCTGAGTCCAGATGCATCGCTCCACTGAACTCTCTCACACTGACTTTCCCCTGAAAGCAGTTTCCTAGCAGAGACACTTCCTAGCTTTAGTGCCCCGGCTTTCCAGGAACCATGAACCGTCTGTGTAAGTGTACATTTACACGACAACGGAGACGTTTCCAGCGTTCAGACGACACCACGGTCAAAACAATCCGCGAAACCGACTAAGAACGCTGTGTTCTGCTGCCGGGCCAGTAGATGGCGATGGACACTATAGACTGAACACGTAAAGCCTTGTTTATACTCGACGCGTCCGTAAGAGCGCGAATGTGCGCACGGCAAAATGACGTAATTGCGGTGTGGGCGGTCGTGCGCGTTGGGTGCGCAAGACCCCATTTCGCCTGGCGGTGTGCACGGCACTTTTTGTAACATCGCGCGCGGCGCCGTATCCGAAGATGAACGACTTCGAGCCGAATCTGGCCGAACTGGTACGTCTGTACCAGCATGTTTATGATCCTTCTATACACAGAGACATTTGCATTGATGGGCAACCATAAAAGCCTCTCATTTTGTGAATAGGAACACATTTGCATTAAGCACCCAGTTTGCACTTGTCTAAAGTAACTGCTTACATTTATAAAATAAGCCTACAATAGCAGAAGTAAGCCCTGCTGATGAAATTAAGGTCTTCAATAAGGCTTCAGTTGTTTAACGAGTTTGTACAAGAAAGTACAATACACCTACTGCATTTATTACTCTTTTAATATGAATTTATCTCTCTTTTAATATGAATCAGCTATTAATAAACTACTAATAAACGGCAAACTACTTCTTCACTGCTGATTCCTGGTGGTTTAGAGGAGAATTACTCTGAGTCGCCCCCTGTCGTTTCACAGAATAGCACAACGGCGAGCGCGTCAAGTATAAACGCCTCGTCCGTTTGGAGAGGTGCGCGCGCAGTCAGCGGAGACTCGCGCTCGTGCGGACGCGTCGAGTATAAACAAGGCTTAATACACAAACAGTCGTCGGTGGTACTTCGTTTAGAGATGCCGTCACATTCCCGTTTTTATAGCAGACCAAACTTATTTAAAAACACGAACACTTAAACTTGCATAAGCATGATAAAAACGAACTAAAATTAAAGAAAAAAAAATGTATTCGAAGTGTAATTTGATTGGTAACTTAGTTTCCATTAGACTTCATGAGGAGGCGGGGTTTCATTTACACACCCAACATGTAAATGAACGGCCAAAACACGTGAGTTTGAGTAAACGGCCCCTTAAAGACCCACTCCTATGAAAATAATGTTTTTCTAGGTGTTAACATGTTCTTGTGGCATTTTTTTTATATTAGAGGACATATCTTGAGAAAAATAAGCTGTTTCTGAGTATTTCTACATTCAAATGGCTGTGAATCAGTAACAGACGCTAAAATGCCGGCTAAAATCGACTGGAGTTGTGACGTATTAACTCTACTGGGCGTCTCCACACGCGACGTCTTGGAGTGAAATAATGATCGGTGATAACTTTGATTAACTTCGGATAATAATAATTAACGTGTTTATTATACTGTTGCCCCACCGGTATTGGGGATGTAAGCTAGCGGGAGAGACAGAGCTCTCAGCAACGGGCAGGGGGAGGGGCGTCTC
Organism: Rhinichthys osculus; assembly: GCA_029959095.1. Classification (NCBI taxonomy): domain Eukaryota; kingdom Metazoa; phylum Chordata; class Actinopteri; order Cypriniformes; family Leuciscidae; genus Rhinichthys; species Rhinichthys osculus. The sequence goes on from JARWKJ010000006.1 coordinate 51,594,506, forward strand.
CGTGCCAACGGCTCCGCCCACAACGCAGAGGCGAATTGCTAATGAGCAACTGCCGCTCTGCTGAAGCAAAGTCCCAGAAAACGGCACAGGTTTTGTGATTTTGGCTAAAAATGGCATAATCATAATTTAAAGACCACTGGGAATGTTTAAAAATAGCTCAAAATATGATCGGAGTGGGACTTTAATTGACTGAAAATGGAAGAAAAGACTCGAAGAACATAGCGATGAGGGGAAGTCATGGATGCTGCAAATTGAATTCAAACACAATCGATCTACAATCAAAAATACCTTTATTCTAGATCTGCTGTAAAGCCAAACAATCTGTTACTGTAATCTCCTGAAATCACGGTAAAGCTGCTCTGAAACATCTATATTGTTAAAAGTGCTGTATAAATGAAGGAGATTTGACTATAAATTATACCCAACTTTTCTTTGACCTCATTTGCATATCTCGGTCGGGGCGATGAGTGGATTGCCGCTTTGCGAGGACAGTGTGTGTAGTGTGCGAATATAAAATGGCTTCATGTATTGAAAGTCATTATAGACTTGGACTACTACAGCAAAAGACAACTTGGCAAAGAGTTGTGTGTGTGTGTGTGTTTGGTAGTTAGTGGTCAGCGTGTGTGTGAGTCCTGTGTGTGTGTTGAGCAGGAGTCAACAAGGCCGGTCTGTGTGTGTGTGGGGCGTAAACTGGCCCCGGGCCCCGAACTCAAACAACACGGCATCAGCTGTCTGAAGACCAGGGCCGTGTGTGTGTTCAGACCGACACACACTCCGCTTTATAGGGTTCCTGCTGTTATTGGACGCCCGTGCGTTCGGAAAAAGCCACTAAGATACAAGACCGCTTTCCTCTCTCTGACACTTTGGCATCACATGATGAGAGAGCTCAACTAATATTGGTTTCTAGGGCTGGGTATTGACACAAATTACACAATTCGATTCAATATTGATTATTACAGACATGCATTTAATACTGAAAAACATTAAAAATTATAATGAATATGCAATATGGTGCCTATATTTAGCAAAATGCTCCTCTCTAGAGTTAATTTGTCTAGCTGATAACGAGTTTATGGACTGGATATGGTTTTTCTGAGGTAAATGTGACGTTACATGACATTGTTTACAAGCTGTTACTGACGTCTCTCCACGGTTGAAACTTTATTTACTATGTATTTACTATTTCAGATGCTCATTGGTATTGGTATTGGTTTATTTAAGAGGGGACAGTGCAATTTCATAAAACACACGAACAAACATGGTTAAAAAAGCCAGAATTAAGGCTATTTTTCACCTGTAGTCCCCTGGCCAAGATGTAAAATAAGCATTAAAATACAAACATTGAAAATACATTTACAAGTCTATGGCAAATCAATAACCACACTATAAAATAACTTAAGACACACAATGTTTAAACACACACACAAAAAAAACATGTTCAAAAAGGCGACGGTATCCAAATATACAATAAAGCGCAACAGCCTCGGCTTTTAATGTTGGCAGACACACGTTAATGAGCCAAATTTTCAAATTTTTTGTAAAGGCCTTGTAAGTATTCATATTTCTTAATAAACTTGATAAACTTTCATGTTTATTTCGCGCTGTATCTGATATTATTAAGGTGGAAGAGGAGATCATGTGCTTCTCTTGAGCAATCTCACGCCACAGCGCCAAAACCGTATTTATGTTTTTGAATTTCGTAAGAAAGTGGATGTAATTTGAAATCTGAGACTTTGTTTCAAATCAATAGTAACAGCGCAAAGATTACTGCGATCTATTGGATGGGATGCGCGCTACAATGCTCCATTCATTCATCAGCTGGAAACAGGATGACTAGCCTAATCGCTTCTTGGGATTTAAGAATCGATTAAAATCGAGAAATCTGACTTGGGGAAGGTCTAAGCCAATTTCCTATTAATAATATAAATAAAAATTCTGTCATGTCCTCATCCTCAAGTTGTTCCAAACCTGTACGAGTTTCTTTAAGAAGATATTTTGAAGAATGTTGGTAACCCCACAGTTGATGGGGAAATTATTTCTATAGTATTTATTCAAGCCAAGTTAATGGTGTCCGTCTGGTTACAAACATTCTTCAAAAGCATCTTCTTTTGTGACACCCTCATGTTGTACCAAACTTGTGTGAGTTTGAGTAAATGATGACTGAGTGTTAATTGTGTGGGTGATCTATATATAGTTATGTTAATAGTATGTACAAATGTTCTTTAATGTACAAAAATTACCCGTATTTCTTAAATAATATTAAAAAAACCCATCAGCAATCACTCCACATAATGTCTGGTGACCTAATATTAAATTAATACAGACCTTTTGTTTGACAGTAAAAGTATGTGTACAGTATTCAACAAATTAATAAATTAAAATGCTAAATAATAGTTTAAAATAATAATAAATTGTTGTTGTTATTAGAATAGTAGTAATTGAAAATAACAAATATTAGCATTCATATTTTTAAATACATTATTAAAATAGTTATTATAATATATTATTCTTATTAACAATAATTGCATATACTAAATATTTTTATAAAATAATATTTATTAATAAACGTTCATTATTATATTTGAAAATTCTAAAATAATGTATAAATAAACTTAAATAATAGTAATAATGCATTGTTGTTGATGATGAAATTGGAGTTTATCTGGAGAAATTATAAATCAAAATTATTTTATTTAAAAAAATAAATAGTCAAGTCATCTTCATTTATATAGCGCTTTTAACAATGGAGATTATTTCAAAGCAGCTTTACAGAGATAAATATACAATTTACGGTAACAGAGATTGTTCTTTATAGCTTTATTGGCTATAAACTTGAAGCCTGGCACATGTTTCCTTGAGCGACTGCCTCATCTGGACACAGTAGAAGTGTGTTGATGTTATTGATGGTTTTGTGAGATCGTCTCCTGCGTTCTGTAGGTGCTGTGATGTCATCGTGCGTGTGTGTGTGTGTGTGTGACTGGGAAAGGGGCGGAGGGTCTGATGGTAATACAAGCCGCCTGGGCTATAAATAGCTGTGGAAGGAAAGGCCTGCATGTCTGTGGTCTGCTGTGTTAATTACAGGGCAGGGTTAATGTGCAATCCTGCAGATGTGTGTCAGACTCATGCAAGCCGCTCTTTCACATCAGGGGTCCGTATGGACTTACACAAGCCAGGAGCTTTTACTTGTAGTTGTGCAACGAATCACAAAATGTACGGTTTTTGAGCCACGGATCGGATCATTTTGCGGATAAAAACCCCCCCAAAAATATACATACATACATATATGTGTGTGTATGTATGTATGTATGTATTTTTATGGTGTATATATAGTGATATATATATATATGTATATATATATATATCACTGTATATACACTATATATATATATATATATATACACTACCGTTCAAAAGTTTGGGGTCAGTGAGAATTTTATTTTTATTTTTTGGAGGAAAGAAATCAATACTTTTATTTATCAAGGAATAATTAATTTGATCGAAAGTGACAGTAAAGACATTTATAATGTTACAAAAGTCTTTTGAACTTCCTATTCATCAAAGAATCCTAAAAAAACAACAACTTTGCTTTTCATTTATTGCTTAAAGCTCATTTGAAGTTCTTCAATACCACATCAAAAACTAGCCTGACTAGTCAAAAGCTAGTTTTTAACATTATTTAAAACAAGTGAACAGTCTGTAATAAAATAAGAGCAAATACACATTACAAGCAGAGATGAATACTAAAAATAAGCTCTAACCGTAGTGTTCAGGTACAGAAGTTAAGCCTAAATGTAAAATAACACTATTTGTTCACTGTATAAATTAAACAGTTTCATCTTTGTTAAAGCTGTATTTTGTTGTTTTATTAACGTTAATGACACAGACGACAGCAGGAATATTAGGCTGCCGTCACTTTAAGACCGAAAAAACTGGCAAACATCCGGTTTCTTTGACATTACCGAGAGAACACTTGCCGAGACGGGCATTTAGACATCACTGTGTGTGTGTGTGTGTCCATTCAAAGGGCAAGGAATCACAAAAGAGGAATCAATTTGGTGTTCGAGCGCTGTCATAAACGAGCCTCTCTCTGTGTAAATTGGCATGACATAACACGTCCAAATGATAAACTTTCACTCTATGATTGTTAAATTTAGCAGTTAATCCGCGAATCCCAAGCGTGCCGAACCGCGAGTCCGTACGGATCACCTGCGATCCACTGCACCCCTATTTACAAGCCCACCTCTGAGTTAATGAACCATCTCTCCATATAAAGGTCCACTAATATGGAGTTAATATTGTGCCATAATAAATCAAATTCAGCATTTTGCAAACAAACTCGATCTGCTTTGCAAAGGAAAACTCGACTCGCAAAGCAATTTCGCAAGTACAAAGATCAATTTGAGCGAAAATGCTGTGGAGTAACACAGATATGTATTGTGTTTTACAAATATAAATGAGCCTAGATAATATTTCACAAACTGCGTGTAACGTTTGAACAAATACCAAATCTAGTGCATATCTGTCTGTTATGATTGTGAGACACTTGGCTTTTTATGAGATCTCTCGACTCGTCACGAAGTCAGTATTGAATATTTGCAATATATATTCCATGTTTGTCTGACGTGTTTGCCTTGTTTGGTCCCGTTCAGGAAGGGTAAAGGGAAGCCCAATGGGAAGAAGCCGGCCACCGAGGAGAAGAAGCATTACCTGGACGCCGAGTACACCAAGGTCCGAGTCGTGGACTTCGAGCTGAAGGAGCTGGTGGTTCTGCCGAGGGAGATCGACCTCAACGAATGGCTCGCCAGCAACAGTGGGTGTCTCGTAGGGCCGTCACTTTTGAGAAAAAATCCTGTTCGATTTTTGAGACATAAGTGTTCAATGAATTGATTGTAAAATAGATTTTCCATGTCTAAAGACGTTTCCATTTTCAACACCAAATACAGGCAAATCCACGGACACCTAACAGGCGTTAGGACGAGCGTAAAGAGGGCGCTTGAGACGCGCAATATTCCTGATGATTTATTGGCGTGATGTTTCGTGCACAATGACAAACAGGAGCGCAACATTCAGGGATTGAGATTAACACCCTCGACCCACCAAATGAACTTTGGCGGGAAACGCTGTCAAATCACGAGCCAATCTGGCGTGTTTGTGTTTACTCACTTTGCTGGGGAAGTTCGTGTAAGACAAATCTGGGCGGATTCAGCGCAAATACGCGTTAAAATACAGCGTATTGCAGAATCTGCTCATTTCTGGCTTACTTGAACACACACGTCACTACGCAACAAATAACGGCGCGCTTGTTCACTTGCATTGAAGTAATAGCGAATATTAAAAAGCATTTGGAGAACAGAAAAGACATTGTTATTGTCCAACATCCTACATGTTCTGTGTCCTGTGTTGATCTGTCCACCTAAAACATTTTTGGTAAAAAAAAAGGCCGTTAAAGTCGATTCCCTATTTTCGTTTCTAAAACTTGTGTTGGTTGGTTTCATTAGATTTACTTTCTAACTAGTGCACTTAAATGTGTTACATTGTCATTAAAGTCTACTCCAATTAAGTGCACTTAAGTTGCCTTTAATTTCAGTATTAATATTATATTAGCTGCTAAATATAGGTTTTTTGATAATATATACTTTAGGGATGCACGATATATCGGCCACCATGTTGTTATCTGCCGATATATGTTGATTAATGTTATCATTATCGGCCGATATATGTTGATTAATGTTATAATTATCGGCCGATATATGTTGATTAATGTTATCATTATCGGCCGATATATGTTGATTTTTAATGTTATCGGCTTGATAAGAAAATTTGGCCGATATATTAAACCCGATAAATAATGTATTGTTTCCTTCAACTGAGACACTTCAGATGCGCACTGTTCAACATAGGGCTGGGCGACATGGCCAAAAAAAATCATATATCGGTATTTTTTGGTTAAATGGCGATATACGATATATATCTCGGTACTTTCTACGTTTTTCTATTCTAAGAAAATCTGTATTTTTTTTTTTTTTTTTAAATCACATCCTACCCAATGATATCCTACAAGCAATGTTGATATTGAAGGATATGGAAACAAATATAGTGAATGTAATGTAGGCTATGCAATATATTATGTGCAAAGGTGGTTAAAATCACAATACATTCGAACATTGTAACAGTACAATGTAAAAAACGAAACGAAAACGTTCACGGAGGCTTGAATATTAGCGAAATGGACATATTTGTTTGACACTCTGACATTTACAGATGGATAATATACCTGTGAAAAGTAAGTTAAGCACTGAGGAAAGCGCCACAGTATTCATCAGTATCTGTCAGAGCAACTTGTTAAACTTGTTAACTATATCTTACCAGTTATTTTGAAGCCCTTAATAGCCTATAACATGTTTAGGACAAACCGTACTATACACTGCTCATATTAAACTACTGTATCGATATAAACGGTATTGCCTCGTTTAAAAAAATATATCGATATATCGTACAAACTCGATATACCGCCCAGCCCTAGTTCAACATGATGGTTTTGAATTGCTTGAAATATGATTGAAATCCCTTCAAAAACGGTAAATACAGTAAAGTACAACATGTGCAGCGCAAGTCTGCCATATCGGCTACATAACATTATAATGAGAGCATTAATTGTGTGTTTGGGACACGGCTTTTACTGGTGAGACTTTTGTTTTTATAATCAGGCTCTCAAAAATGAAAGATTTCGATTTATCGGCAAATATATCGGTTATCGGCTTTCAAATATCGGTTATCGGTATTGGACAAAATGTTCATATCGTTGCATTCCTACTGGCATCTAAAAGTCAAATAGTGATCCGAGATCAGCACTTTAACTCTGTGGAATAGAGAAATGCTGAAATAATGAAAATGCTCCCGACAATTTTGTTTTTAATGTGGGTGAAGTCGCGACCCTTGACCCTGACCCTGGCCGACTGTCTGCCGGTGTTGTGTCTAGTTTCTCGGTGTGTTTTGAAAACATGTCTTCTGTTCATCAGAGGGAATGTGTGATTTTAATCTCCGTGTTGCATAACTGTATGATAAACCAGCGCAGAATAATAACATTCCCACGAATCACACCATTGTGTGCATTTCCCCCGATTATATCTCGAAAGAAAACACATGTGAAAAAAACAAAGTATGGCTTAATTTAGGAAGCGTTAATGCTCTTTCATATTCCATAAGCACTTATTAAACCGAATCACTGCCTTTTATGATTAATTGAAGCCTTTCCTCCAGATCAGTTCGTTAGCTGGATCTTTGCAGTGTCTCATATGCCATCGCTTCATGCATTTCACATACAGAGAATAATATATATATATATATATTAATTTCTTCTGGGTTTGAGATTTCCGTCAGAGATAATTGTTAAATTACGGATGCAGTTGCACTTGTTATTTTAAGTGGTTACACGGTTCATTATCTCACTCTTATTTTATCCATTACATTGGACTCTCATTTCATATTTCTACATATTTCAATAACTTTTTTTTGCCAGAGTAAAATAAAATCACACCACAAAACATCACGTTTGGCACAGATTTGATGCATAAGCCGGATACTTTTACATAAGTTATAAATATTTATCATGTAAATATTTACAAATGCATTTCTGTGAGCTTACAAATAGCAATAATTATAATGAAAAATATTGTAATAAATATGTAAATTTAATGAAATGTGCATATTCGCAGCCATTTATAAAAATGTAAGAAAAGATGTGAATATTTTTGATGTTCAGAGAAGTGGTTATTACACGTAGTATAAAATGTAAAGTCACTTAAAAGGTAGTCAGTTTATGCATATTTTAATGAGGAACACAAAGGTATTAATCTTCATTTCCAAATGATTAATTGCTGAAATATTGCTGTTGTCCTGTCATGATTATTTATTATTACCGCAATTAATATTGAGATAATTGTGCAGTTTAAATTTCAGTCGTGTGTGTGTGCATTTGCTCGTTTAGTCAGATTGTTATATAAATTTTCATAGCATTAAATTAAATAATATGGGCCTATTTTATTATAATTTTATTATTATATTATATTCGATCCCAAGTAAATAAATAACGTGCTAGGCTTACAGAGACAGAATCCGCAGTTGTCTGAAATGGATCGTCAGCACAGTGTTCATGATCGTGACATGCGTATATTGTGGTTATTATTATTCCTTTAATCTCTGAAACCACGAATCTTTAATCTTCTGCAGCCACGACGTTCTTCAACCTCATCAACCTGCAGTACAGCACCATCTCTGAGTTCTGCACCGGGGACACGTGCGCCGCCATGACCGCCTGCAACACGTGAGTCTGCGTCATTCACACACACTCCATTACTCACTGCGGCCGCCGGACACCCTCAGGGGTCGTGACCCGGGGACGAGGTCGTGACCTCCGCGAGAGAATGTAAACAAAAGCTTTAATGATAAATACTTAAAAAAAAAAAAAATATTATGTTTTTTTTTTTTTATATTTCCTATTAATTTTTGTAAATAAATGTTATAATTATACAACATTTCTCATATTTTATTTTTATAATTTATATATATATTTTTTTTTATAGTTAGTCATTTTTGTATTATATTTCCTATTATTTCTCAATTTATAAAATGTTAATATATATATATATATAATTTTTTTTTTTTTTTTTTATTATTATTATTTTTTTTTATTAAATTAAAATTTAATTATATATATATATATATATATATATAATTAAATTTTAATTTAATAAAAGAAATAATAATAATAATAATAATAATAATAATAATATATATATATATATATATATATATATATAATGATACAAAATGGTAAAAAAAAAATACACAATATTGTAATGTAGTATATTTCAGTAATTGCTGATCGTGTCCTCTGCTCGTGTTTATGATATGACTGTAAGTCAGTATATAAAATAGTGTTCAAAAGTTTGGGGTTGGTAAGATTTTTCTCTCTTAAAGAAATTAATACTTTTATTCATCAGGGATGCAGTAAATTGATAAAAAAGTGACGGTAAAGACATTTATAATGTTAGAAAATATTCCATTTCAAATAAATGTTGTTCTTTTCAACGTTGTATTCATCAAAATTACTGAAAAATAAATGTTATCACAGTTTTCAACACTGATAATAATCATAAATGTTTCTTGAGCATCAGATCATCATATTAGAGTGATTTCTGAAGGATCATGTGACACTGAAGACTGGAGTAATGATGCTGGTATAATATACAGGATGGTTTTTAATTCGATGTGTTTTATTGCTGTGCCAGAGATTCGTTATGTTTATGATTCGACACTGGCTGTAAGTGTGTGTGTGTGTGTGTGTGTGTGTGTGTGTGCTGATGGTAAAGGGAAGGAACTGGAGGGTTTACTGAAGCATTATGGGAAGAGGCGCTATCAGGCCGTTTGGTTAATGAACATCCACAGAGAAGGAAGACACGGTGATGGAGGATAGAGTGGAGAGATTGACATTAGGGAACGATCAGCGATGGAGGGAAGACGGTCATGTGATCGCTGGGCTTAGATTCAGAAGAAACCTCTCTCTCTCTCTCTCTCTCTCTCTCTCTCTCTCTGTCTCTCTCTCTCTCTCTCTTTGTGTTTTAACTGTTTAAGGCTAAAGAGAATGAGTGTGTCAGACCCTGGCGGAAGTGTTTATGCCTGTGTTTTTGTTTTTATGAGCCTAAATACAGCAGGGGGGAAAAAGTTCATGTTTTATATATATTTTTTAAATTGTACTTCTTTTTAAGTTTTATTAAACTAAAATGGCAATTTGAAAAGGAAAATTGAATGATGGGGGGTCAGCTGATGCGTTTGCAGTGTTAAAGGGGTTAATACGATCCCGAGGGAATAAGAATGACAGGGAAAACCTTAATAAATATATGTTTTTAATATATTTTTTGTATTATTATTATTTTTTTTAGAAATGAGTGCTTGTGTTTCTAAGATGCTATTTCACGTCTTGAGGCTTTTTTTTATCCATTGTGCTCCTTCTAGCTGCTTTTTTTTAAAAGCTTTTTACTAAAAATTTTATATCTTTAATGTCTCTCTCTCTCTCTCTCTCTCTCAGGACGTATTTCTGGTATGATGAGAAAGGGAAGAAGACGAAGTGCACAGCTCCTCAGTACGTGGACTTCGTGATGAGTTCGGTCCAGAAGCTGGTGACCGACGAGGACATCTTTCCCACTAAATACGGTGAGCGAGTCTCTAGCGCCCCCTGCAGGCCGGAGGAGGACACTGCTTCAGCTTTATTCGGGATTGGGGTTTAATCACAACAATACATTTCACTTCTTCTGTTTTTGTTTATTTTAAAGCAAATCTCAATTTAGTAAATAGCTAATAAACACTCACACGCATGGATAAATGTTTAAGAAATTGAGTTAAAAATAATAAATTGCTGTAGTTTGTGAAATATTGTATATTTAAACTGCTTCTTTTAGTCTTATTTTATCCATATAAAGTGAATAAGTTTTTATTCATCAGGGATGTATTAAATTGATGAAAAGTGACAGTAAAGACGTTTATAATGTTGCAAAAGATAAATTTGATAAAACTGATACGTATCACCGTTTCCACAAAAATATGAAGCAGCACAACCATTTTCAACATTATTTATTATATTGATAAATGTTTCTTGAGCATCAGATCATCATATTAGAGTGATTTCTGAAGGATCATGTGACACTGAAGACTGGAGTAATGATGCTTTGATCACAGGAATAAATTACACTTTACTATATATCCACATAGAAAACAGATGATTTACATTGGAATAATATTACACAATTTTTACTGTATTTTTGATCAAATAAATGCAGCCTTGGTGAGCAGAACACAACTTTTGAACAGTATTGTGTGTGTGAATATATATATATTTATATATATATAATAGAGCTGTCAAATGATTAATCACGATTAATCACATCCAAAATAAAAGTTTTTTTTACATAATATATGTGGGTGCACTGTGTATAATTATTTTGTATATATATAAATACACACACATGCATGTATATTTAAGAAAAAAATATTATTTATATATAAAATATTTATGTATATATAATATAAATTATATATAAATCTATATACAGTATATACATGAAAATATTTCTTAAATATATACAAGCATGTGTGTATTTATATATATATATATATATATATAATAATTATACACAGTGCACCCACATATATTATGTAAAAAAAAACTTTTATTTTGGATGTGATTAATCACGATTAATCATTTGACAGCCCTATTATATATATATATATATAGTGCTCTTAATTTCATCGAGTTGATAACATAAACTAAGAATGAACAATACGTCTGCAGGATTTATTAATCTTAGGGAATGTTAATTAATGAACCTTATTGTAAAGTGTTGCCAAAAAAAATCTCACCAACCATCTTTGACCTAATATGAATAAAAGTTTTGTAAATTCATCGGTGTGAGAAACATCTCAGTTTCTGTGTGTGTGTGTGTGTGTGTGTGTGTGTGATACAGTGCCCTTAATTTCATTGAGTTGATATAAAGTCTTGTACATTCACACATCTCAGTTCGTGTCCAAACCTCTGCTTTCTGCTTTATTACATATTAGCACATAGTAATTTCATTGAGCTGATATGAATCCTGTACATTAACGTGTGTGTGTGTGTGTGTGTGTTCCTCAGGTAAAGAGTTCCCCAACACCTTCGACACGCTGGTGAAGAAGATCTGCAGGTACCTGTTCCACGTTCTGGCGCACATCTACTGGTCCCACTACAAGGAGACGGTGGCCATGGACCTGCACGGACACCTGAACACACTGTACACACACTTCGTAGTGTTTATAAGGGAGTTCAACCTGATGGACCCGAAGGAGACGTCGATAATGGAGGACCTGACGGAGGCCCTGTGCACGCCTCTGCCTCCGGTCCCACAGAACCACGTGAGCGAGAGATGAGGCCGCGCTGGAGCCGCACCTGTGCCACGCCGGGGCCGGAGGACTGCCGCAGCGCTCCACAGACGCCTGCACCCTTACTGAACATTGATGTCTTTAGGACCCAGCCGGGAGCGCTCGCAGCGGGCCGAAGGAGGTTTAACCCTTTAACCGAGACGCTTTTCCCTTTCCTTCCCGATTTTCCCGCTTTGTGAACTGAGAATAACGCACACTCGGTGTCTCACATACAGAGATCATCATCATCATCATCAGCGAGTGGCGGATGTTTTCGCGAGGAACTTTGTGAGATGATCGGACCTTTTCCTTTTTATTTATTTGTTTTCTTTTTCTTTTTAGTTGATATTTTTCAGAGCATTGATTCACACGAGCAGCACTTTCCCCTCTCTTGGTTTAATAAGGGTGTCGGCCTGGTCCTCGTACGGTATAAAGGTTTCTTTCTCATTTTTTTATAGGGTAAAAGGGGTGTGTGTGTGTGTGTGTGTTCAAGGCTTTTGCACTCAGGATCTGAGAGAGCTGTTAATGCTACCTGCTCACCCGTTAGCCTCTCGGTGTCACTTTACTCATCATATAGCAGTTCCCCTCATCCGTGGACGGGATAGACTTGTGTTGCATCATATTAGCATGTTAACCACTGTAGAGGAGAGTCTCCCGCGGCCGGGCGAGTGTGTTTCCCTCTCGTCCAGGCTCTGGAAAAGCGTCTCGGGTCTGTCATGACTTCGCCTCGTAATGAAAAGACGATTTGCGAACGGAAAAGAATGTACACTTAGTCTCTACGTACCGATCGCAAAGATTATTATTACTATCGTCGAGTGACTGAGAGAGCGAGTGAGAGAGAGAGAGAGAGAGAGAGAGTTAGTGTTTTCCTGTCGCTGTTCGGAGGAGTCGTGTCGCGATGAACTCGTTGTTGTGAGATGATCGGACCTTTTCCTTTTATTTAATTTATTTCTTTGTTTTCTTTTTCTTTTTAGTTGATACATTTTTTTTTCAGGGCTCCTCAGTTCTGGCTTTTTGTTTTATGTATTTTAATAATACTTTAAGTTAAAAGCGATTTAATATTTTAAGCTCTGCAAATTATAACCTAATAAAATATTTAAAAGTCACAAATTGTGGTATTTAGTGTCATCTTTTTCATCTGTGAACTCTAGAAGTGCTGCAGTTTCATGTGTCTTGGTCGTTTGAGCTGATTTTAGCCATGTTTGATAATGTTTAACAGTGGAACTCCTGGTGGAAAACTACATTACCCATGATTCTCCATGGTAAGTTTACATCAGGGGTCGGCAACAGGCGGCCCGCGGGCCAAAACTGGCCCGCCAGCAATAATATCTGGCCCGCGCCGCAGCCTGAAAAGTTCTGAAAGACATTCAAAAGAGTGTCTGTGGTTCGCGAGACACACCTCTAAAATAACCGTCATGAAATGTCTAATATTATATTAAATGCGTCTCTATAGCACGCGTTGTGTTTATCGTGCAATTTATACGCGAAAAAGCGTTTTTACGTGCATATGATACGCGTGCATTTGATACGCACTATTGCGTGTAATACACACGCACCCCACACCACTAATCTTACCCAACGTATAATACACACGCACCCGACACCACTACTAAACCTACCCATGCGTATCATATGCACGTAACTAAGAACTAATTTTTGCGTATAAATTGCACGATAAACACAATGCGTGCTATAGAGACACATTTAGTGTGATCGGGTTGTCGTTGCAGATAAGACACACCGGCTTTGCATTTACAAAACTAGGTAGGATGAACGTCGTTTCATTATTCTTTGTATGGCTATTTTCGCTGTCAACTTTCCTCTTTAGACTCTTTGATGGTGCCATTTTCTCTCACCAGCTAGCTTAAATGTTAACATCACTACACACGACATAATAGCGTACCTCCAGCACGCAAACAATACAAAAATGCAGTTTAGTATGCGAGGATGCCAAGGAATAATTCTAAGTTTAAAAGTATAGGCTAGTCTACGTCAAATAATTATTACAATAAGTTAATTATTACATTATTACAATAAGACTCCATTGTGAAACAAGCAAATTAAAATGATACACATTTTATTATTCACAATAGAGGAAATAAAACATAGTTCGTTAAGAGCATGACTCAAAAATGCCATTAATGGGCTTATTTTTATCCATTCCGCATCTCCCACGTGTGTGTTTTGGCAAGGCGGGATGTGTTGCAAGATGCCGCAATATATCGAGAGACATGTGGGTCAGACATGATTTTGACCACTTCATTAAGTTTTGTTTTGTAGAAAGCCTTTCTAAAAATTAAATTTCGTTTTGTATCATTTGTATCTTATTTTTAGTCAATGTTTTATCAACCAATATTTAATTTAATTATTTTAAATTTAATAAATAAGAAGCGCCGGCGAGATTGCATTGCTCGTGAACTGGAGCTCTTCTCATAAATGAACCGAAACTCAGCGTTTAAGCTGCCTCACAGACACGAGAAATATATAGAAAGCTTAAAAATGTCTAATTTTAAACGAAAAAAATCAAAACGAAAAGAAACCGACTAGGCTACTCTCTGCTTATGTCCAATCCATATGAAATGTGCATTTCTCTCTATAGGCGCGTTAACTGCGGTCACTATTACAGCCGACACAGACACTAATAAACAATTAAAATGTCTCCTTACTATATTTGAAACATAATCATTATCTACAAATACATAATCATATTTCATAATCATTACTTTTGCCGGTTCCTTGTGACAGCTTTTGCGTTATTGGCAGCGTCACCCTCTGGTTACATGAACACGGCGTCACCACCGAATCAGCACCGAAAACATCGGGATTTATTAGACAATAATCGCACGACCCTAGGCTATTCGATATTCTATAATTAAATCAACAAATCAAATATTCGAAAATCGTGACTCATCCCTACTGCTTTATTAATGTATCCAGTGTAAGAGGCAATTCTAGTTGCATTTTTCATCAATTAATTTCTTAAATTATCCATTGACTATGTTCTGGCCCGCCATCTAGTGTCAAAAATATTTTTTGGCCCGATGCCAACCTTACTTGCCGACCCCTGACATGATCCTTTGCACGATATTCTAATTTTTTGAGTTTCACCTGTAATCATGTATTTCAGTAATTCAAATTAAAAGGTGAAACATATACACATATATATATGCATGATTTTCAGAGGGCTGACACTTCTGTATTTAAAATTTCATGTAATATTGTAATTTTCGGAGAATTTTAATTTGGGAATTTCATAATCATCAAAATTATAACTTTTGCTCGATATTCTAATTTCTCGAGTTTCACCTGTATGTTTGATAATGTTTAACAGTGGAACTCCTGGTGGAAAACTACATTACCCATGATTCTCCAGAGAATCTCCACCAATCAGAGAGTTGAAACCAGAAGAGCTCCGCCCAATCCCGCGTTAAAATACTTGTTTGCTTTAAATCAAAGTTTGCAATGTTGGGATTCACCTCAGGCTGGTGTGTGTGGTTCAATAACACAAATAACAAAGGCTGCTGGAGAAGTGTGGCACTTTTTCCACTAAATCTCTGCTTTAAATGCGTTTAAAATCATGCGTTTTCGATGGTTTGACACCTTTAGAAATAAATCATGCTTTTGTAATAATCTGTATCATGTACGCTACAATTGTATAAAGACTCTGTACTCATAGTTTTCATAATGTCGGTACAGGTCGTTGAAACCCCTCAGTGTATTTGCATCACTACAGCAAACACAAGAATACAAAAATAATAAATAAAGGATAAAATACAAATTTGGTATCATTTCTAAAAGAAATACCAAATATTAGATTATTAATTTTAGTCATTAATTAGATTAAATCAAATTAGATTTAGATTATTTTATTCATTTATTAATTTTATTATTTTATATCAAATTTGTATTTTATTTGTTTTAATAATTTATTTAAATAATAAAATACAAATGTTATATAAATTAATAAAACAAATACCAAATATTATATATAAAAAAAATGCTATTAGTAAATGGCAAAAATAAATAGATAAAAAAAAAAAATAGCAGTAGAAAAAAAACTTTATAATACTTATTTTTGACCATATAAATTGGGTCTTAATACATGAGAAATGTATCGCTGCCTCTTTAATGTGAGGTGGGTGTCAGTAACGTCTCAAAGACTGAAAACACGTGTGAAAAAGGGGCATTTTATTTTAAAAAGAAAAAAACCAAACACATACAGCACATTTTTATTTCAGATAGTTTAGTTCAATCAACCAATATGCAGATTATTGTGCAATTCAGCATTTTATTACTTTACAAGAAAGGAATAGAAACCATATCCACATTCTCCATGATGGATCTTTATTTGTCGGCTCTTACGAACGCGGAGAAAACGCTGTCCTTCTGCTCCAGAAGCACATCAGGCTCATCGTACTCCACGATCCCGCCGCGCTTCATCACGATCACCGCGTCTGAGCCCAGGATAGTGTGAACGCGGTGCTGGACGACACACACACACACACATCAGGGTCAGATCATGGAGGTTTCGGGTTAATAAACGCTGTGTTTACAGTAGGGCTGCCCCGTTACTTTATTATTATATCACTCATCGACCTCAAATATGGCTTATCACTTAAAATATTAGTAGCAACTTCCGCTCTTATTAGATGTATATCTACAGGTGAAACTCAAAAAATTTGAATATAGTGCAAAAGTTATGATTTTGATGATGATGTCAAAATCTCAGAAAATTAAAATATCACATGAAATCGATTAAAAAAGGGATTTTAAATACAGAAATGTCGGCCCTCTGAAAAGTATAATCACGCATATGTATATAGATATATACTAAATATATTAGTTTCACCTTTTAAGTTGAATTACTGAAATACATGAACTTTTGCACGATATTCTAATTTTTCGAGTTTCACCTGTAAGTGTTTGTGTTACTGCATAACATACTTAAAATACTTTTATTTTTGGTCATACAGAGAGTAATGCAAACTGTAAAGAGTCTACTTTTATTTTTTTAAACTCAAAATAACAACAAAACGTTGTGCTTTTGTGAAATACTGGTGTTTTCTGTGGATCGGGTCTCAGTGGACGAGCGCATCACATAAACGGCCCGAAACTCAGCGTATACTCGCCTCACAGACATGAGAAATATGGCTATAGAAAGCTGGACATGTCTACATTTTGAATAAACAGATTCAAATGGAAAATGAATATTCTGAGATTGTGTAATCCGTATGAAACGAGCATGTAGGCGGAGATGACGAGTCGGCATCGTGACTTTACAGAACACAGAAAACATTACTAATAAATTAAAATGTTTAGACCGTCTCCTGTTTTGTTCACGACACTAATAATCATTACGTTTGCCGGTGCGCTTCAAGCTTTGTGTGCATTTGAGCGCTGATTAGGCTATGTATTTTACATAGGCAATTAAAGGTGCATCGTTATGATTTATGACTTATTAATATAAGATTAATGGCTTAAATCAACGACGGCTATTCGACTAGAAACAAATTTAGTCGAGGGCAGCCCGAGTTTATAGATATTAATGCTCCCGCCAGGCTGTCGTTGTAAGTAAGAACTTGTCCTTAAAGGAGTAGTTCACTTTTGAAAAAACTTTTGCTGATAATTTACTCACCCCCATGTCATCCAAGATGTCCATGTCTTCCTTTCCTCAGTCGAAAAGAAATTACGTTTTTTGATGAAAACATTCCAGGATTTTTCTCCATATAATGGACTTAAATGGGATCCATACGGTCCAAGGTCCAAAATACAGTTAATAACAGTTTCAGATGCAGCTTAAAATGTCTTTAAACGACACCAGACGATGAATAAGGGTCTTATCATGCGAAACGATCGCTCATTTAAAAAAAAAATAACAACGTTTAAGTTTTATAAGCTCACATGCTCGCCTTTCTCTGTTCTGTGTGACTCTCCTGTTCGAACTCGTTCATCAAAATGAACAAATCTTTTTTCGAGTCATTTAATTTTTTTAACGGCCGAAATGAACGAATTGACTCGGAAAAAGATTTGTTCATTTTGATGAACGAGTTCGAACAGGAGAGTCACACAGAACAGAGCGACGCGAGCATGTGAGCTTATAAAACTTAAACGTTGTTATTTTTTTTTTAAATGAGCGATCGTTTCGCTTGATAAGACCCTTATTGATCGTCTGGTGTCGTTTAAAGACATTTTAAGCTGCATCTGAAACTGTTATTAACTGTATTTTGGACCTTGGACCGTAGGGTTCCCATTTAAGTCCATTATATGGAGAAAAATCCTGGAATGTTTTCATCAAAAACCGTAATTTCTTTTCGACTGAAGAAAGAAAGACATGGACATCTTGGATGACATGGGGGTGAGTAAATTATCAGCAAAAGTTTTTTTAAAAGTGAACTAATCCTTTAAGTGACTTGCCTGGTTAAATAAACGTTAATAAATAATAATTCTAGTCAGAGAGGCAGATACTCACTGCGATGGTCACCACTGTTCGGTCGGCGAACGCCGTCATCACCACTTTCTGCAGAATACTCTCCTGTAAGAGCAAAACATGAAGATTCATCAACTTTACATGCAGGAAACAGACACTGGGAGGTTTTCATTTTCCACCTTTATAAAATGACTCTAAAGAGTATTTAATTTGTTATATGTTATCGAATATGGTTTTATGACTTTGATAAATGATTATAGGCTATTGTAAAAGCAGGGTTAGCCCTAACCCAAGCATCTCAGAACTGATGTGACACTCGTTTAAAGTTCACTCCGACATCGGGAAAAACTAAATCTAGACGTCAGGATTAAAGCATTGATCGGCATTAGGAGTGTTTTATCGGCATTATGCAACCTTTGATGCATGTAAACCTGTTCTAGGAGACTCCAAGACAACATTAGGACACGTTAAAATAAGCTCAACTCAAACGCGCCTCGAGATCTTGCGTTTCCCCTGTTCAAACTCCTGAGCGAGGATCATGAGGTAAGGTGCAGATTTGTGCGCTGTGTTTTTAAAATGTATCATGAGCAACTCTGTCCTCATTTATGTGTGTGTTCATCTTCTTGTTTGGGCTGTTTAATATTAGAATGCTGTTTAAAATACCCCAGCGCCCCCCTGACAATACATGTGACCCTGGATCACGAAACCAGTCTCGAGTCGCACTGGTGTATTTGTGGCAACAGCCAACAATACATTGTGTGGGTCAAAATAATAGATATTTCTTTTATGCCAAAAATCAATAGGATATTAAGTAAAGATCATGTTCCGTGAAGATATTTTGTAAATTTTCTACTGGTTTTTCAAATAGTTGTATCTCGACCAAATATTGTCATGTCTTTACACATTTTACATGGGTTGTTAGGATATGTATAAATCTCAATTTCCAAAAATTGACCCATGTGACTGGTTTTGTGGTGCAGGGTCACGCATGTCCCCGTGTCTGTGGTTCTCACTGTGGCCATGTCGATGGATGCTGTGGCTTCATCCATGATGAGGATGCTGGTCTTCCTTACGAAGGCCCGAGCGAGACAGAAGAGCTGACGCTGACCCTGACTGAAGTTCTCACCGCCCTCCGTCACCACCGCGTCTGAGGAGCGACAACACCAGCAGACAACCAGTTAATGCACAATAAAAGCATCTGAGGAGCGACAAACTAACTAAATACACTCACCTAAAGGATTATTAGGAACACCTGTTCAATTTCTCATTAATGGAATTATCTAATCAACCAATCACATGGCAGTTGCTTCAATGCATTTAGGGGTGTGGTCCTGGTCAAGACAATCTCCTGAACTCCAAACTGAATGTCAGAATGGGAAAGAAAGGTGATTTAAGCAATTTTGAGCGTGGCATGGTTGTTGGTGCCAGACGGGCCGGTCTGAGTATTTCACAATCTGCTCAGTTACTGGGATTTTCACGCACAACCATTTCTAGGGTTTACAGAGAATGGTGTGAAAAGGGAAAAACATCCAGTATGCGGCAGTCCTGTGGGCGAAAATGCCTTGTTGATGCTAGAGGACAGAGGAGAATGGGCCGACTGATTCAAGCTGATAGAAGAGCAACTTTGACTGAAATAACCACTCGTTACAACCGAGGTATGCAGCAAAGCATTTGTGAAGCCACAACACGCACAACCTTGAGGCGGATGGGCTACAGCAGCAGAAGACTCCACCGGGTACCACTCATCTCCACTACAAATAGGAAAAAGAGGCTACAATTTGCAAGAGCTCACCAAAACTGGACAGTTGAAGACTGGAGAAATGTCTTGCCTGGTCTGATGAGTCTCGATTTCTGTTGAGACATTCAGATGGTAGAGTCAGAATTTGGCGTAAACAGAATGAGAACATGGATCCATCATGCCTTGTTACCACTGTGCAGGCTGGTGGTGGTGGTGTAATGGTGTGGGGGATGTTTTCTTGGCACACTTTAGGCCCCTTAGTGCCAATTGGGCATCGTTTAAATGCCACGGCCTAACTGAGCATTGTTTCTGACCATGTCCATCCCTTTATGGCCACCATGTACCCATCCTCTGATGGCTACTTCCAGCAGGATAATGCACCATGTCACAAAGCTCGAATCATTTCAAATTGATTTCTTGAACATGACAATGAGTTCACTTTACTAAAATGGCCCCCACAGTCACCAGATCTCAACCCAATAGAGCATCTTTGGGATGTGGTGGAACGGGAGCTTCGTGCCCTGGATGTGCATCCCACAAATCTCTATCAACTGCAAGATGCTATCCTATCAATATGGGCCAACATTTCTAAAGAATGCTTTCAGGACCTTGTTGAATCAATGCCACGTAGAATTAAGACAGTTCTGAAGGCGAGCTCAAACACAGTATTAGTCTGGTGTTCCTGATAATCCTTTAGGTTTGTTAAATATATGCTTTTATTGTGCATTGAATGCTTTTGAGGAGGGACAAACAAACTAAATAAAACCAGTTAATGCATAATAAAAGCATCTGAGAAGCATCAAACAAACACCAGACCAACGTATAAACATTTAATGCACAATAGAAGAACTAAGGCTACGTTCTGCAGGCTGAAACAAGCCAATTCCGATTTTTTTGCTCCTATGCGACCTGTATCTGATCTTTTCATGACAGTCTGAACGACGCATATGCGATCTTTTCAAATGCGACCCAGGACACTTGGGTATGTGGTCCAAATCCGATATGTATCCGATCTTTTGAAATGCGACTTCAATCTGAACGGCCATGTATCCGACCCGCACGTCATTGATATGCGACAAACGTCATAATTCTGCATTGAAGTAGGCGGGAATGAGAAGATTGTAATTATGCTGGCTCTGTTGGGAAAATAACTTTAATATTGCTAAACGAGCTCCACTGTTCACATCCATGTTTATACTTCCGCAAACAAGTGACGTTGTTGACCGTTGAGTACTCTTCAGCGCATGCGGGTCATTTCACGTTCCCGTTCACACAAGAGATCACAAAAGGTCGCATTTAATTGGAAATGTGAACGGCCTTGCAATTTTTTTTAATTTTTTCAAAAAATCGGAATTGAGCATTAAGCCCCTGCAGTGTGACCGTAAGGCTCATTTGAAAACGTACCTGTGGCAACATTTTTGCAAAGTGCAAAATACGCTGCGTACTTGTGTCCTGCACGTTTCACGACAGTTTCAAAGTGAAATGTCCGGTGACTGGCGCTAAAAGTGTTTCGTTTTTTGCAGAACAGATGAACGTGAATATGGCAACGTTTTCTTTTTA
The DNA here is from genome assembly GCA_029959095.1 of Rhinichthys osculus. NCBI lineage: Eukaryota > Metazoa > Chordata > Actinopteri > Cypriniformes > Leuciscidae > Rhinichthys > Rhinichthys osculus. The sequence goes on from JARWKJ010000006.1 coordinate 51,616,180, forward strand.
TATAATTAAATTATTATTTTATATAATCAATGCACAATAAAAGCATCTGAGGAGCGACAACACCAGACCAACATAAAACATGTAATGCACAATTAATGGATGGATGAGTTACAGTACCCGTCTAAAGTTTAGAAGAATAATGCTTTTTTTAAAGGAAGTCTCTTCTGCTCACAGAGGCTGCATTTATTTAATCAGTAACAACTGTGAAATATTTATAGAGTTTAAAATAACTGCAGATTATTGTGCAATTCAACTATGTGATTATGGTAACACTTTACAATAAGGTTCGTTAGGTAACACTACAATAGTTAGTTAACATGAACTGCACGCACACAGCATTTATTGTTAATTTCAACATTTACTAACCTTATTGTTAAAGTGTTATAAATGAATATATAGTAAAGTGTAATTTATTCCTGTGAATTTTCAGCATCATTACTCCGGTCTTCAGTGTCACGTCATGATCCTTCAGAAATTATTCTAATATGAGGATTTGCTTAATTATTATTGGTACTCAATTGCGGCCTCATATTTTTGTGGAAACTGATGCACCTTTTTCAGGATTCTTTGATGAATAGAAAGTTCAAAGCAGAAGAGACCAAAAAAACATAAAAAATCCGATTTTTTCCAAACTTTTGAGCAGTACTGTATCCGTCTGGTGGTTGTTCTGCTCCTCTGGTCAGTTACTGCACAGATTCACTGTTAGCACATGATAAGCTGATTCACCCAGTCCTCCGGGTAAAGCTTTAACCACTGGCATGAGCTGAGCGATCTCAAGAGCTTCCCAGAGCATTTCATCTGTGGCCTTTCTCTCCGGATCCAGATTAAACCTAAGGGACAGAGAGAACAAGCGCATGCGTTCAAGACTAGACCAGAAAACGAATCGGTTACCTAACGTAACCTCGGTTCTCTCAAGATGAGGGAACGAGTGTTGCGTAAGCTAGCTTACGCTGCGGGAAAGATTCATCTTTTCTGAGAAATTGAAGCCAAAAAATTATCCTATAATTTTGTATCCATTGTCAACGCAGTTCAGCTGCAGCAGACCATGAGCAGGCTAGCTAGCAGCTCATTGGTTCGCTCACAGGGAACTGCTTAAGCCTATGAGGAGACGCGAATGAACTCTCGGCCAATGAGAGTCTGACCTGCTCTCATTGCGTCAGAGCCCGCCAAAACGGGCGTGGCCAGAGAGTATAAATTCGCCTCTCAGGCTGCAAACTCTGGTTTTCATAGAATGAAGCGAGAACGCTAGTAGCACAAGCACGGCCAGGAACGCAATACTCGTTCCCTCATCTAGAGAGAACAGAGGTTACGTTAGGTAACCGATTCGTTCTCTTACGAGAGGTTCTCTCGTATTGCGTAAGCTAGCTTACGCTGCGGGAACACCTGGTCAACGCCGTGCGTGCTAAGCATCCACTATGAGACCCAGGGGGGACCCCAGGGAACCCTTATGAGTGGGAATAATATATGTACATGTGACAAAGGCCAGCAGAGTGGGCCGGGGATTGTGAAGTACATAAGCACATGGTAGAGAGGGACAGAGCGAAACCGGTCTGAGTGAATAACTCCCTATAGTGCAGCTCAACCAGAAGAGCTGTAACATACTAGACTGCTAGTAGTTTAGCCTGCAAGGCGGGAACTTCCAGATTGTAAAATCTGACAAAGGTGGAGGGGGAAGCCCATCCCGCTGCCACACAAATGTCATGAATGGAAATTCCACTGGACCACGCCCACGATGAGGCTATGCCTCTAGTGGAATGGGCCCTGATGCCCAGAGGGCATGGCAGGTCTTTTGATGCGTATGTGGCTGCAATGGCATCAACTATCCATCTGGACAGAGTCTGTTTCGAGGCGGCCAACCCTTTGGTGCGCCCACCGAAAGAAACAAAAAGCTGCTCAGCTCATCTGACCGGAGCAGTGCGAGAAGTATAATCTCAGGGCCCTGACCGGACACAGGAGATTAGAGTCAGATTCGCTATCAGATGCAGACAGAGCCGATAGGGAAATAACTTGAGCCCTAAACGGGGTACCAATCGCTTTTGGGACATAACCATGTCTAGGTTTGAGAACGACTAAGGAGTCATTGGGCCCAAACTCCAGACAGGAAGCGCTACTGGACAGCGCGTGAAGGTCTCCCACTCGCTTCACTGAAGCGAGCGCGAGCAGAAAAATGGTTTTGAGCGAAAGGTATTTGAGGTCCACGGTGTTTAGCGGTTCGAATGGGGGGCTTTCATAGCTTCGAGAACTATGGAAAGGTCCCAAATCGGCACCGAAGGAGGGCGTGAGGGGTTCATCCTTCTAGCTCCCCTGAGGAAGCGGATGACTAAGCCATCTTTGCCCAGTGACTGGCCGCGCCGGGGTTCAGCGAACGCCGCGACGGCTGCCACATACACCTTGAGAGTGGATGGGGACCTGCCCTTGTCCAGCATCTCTTGGAGAAAAACTAGCAAGGAAGGAACCTCGCATGACCGTGGGTCCAAGTTTCTGTCGGTGCAGCACTTAGAGAACACAGACCATTTAGACGCATAGAGCCTTCTAGTAGAAGCCGCTCTAACCTGCATGATCGTGTTTAAAACTCCTTCTGGCAAAGCAACGGGTACTCGTTGATCACCCACGCATGAAGCGCCCAGCGCTCTGGGTGGGGATGCCAGATCGTGCCGCGAGCTTGGGAGAGGAGATCTGTTCTGACTGGAATGGGCCACGGGGCTGTCTGTGACAGCTGAGTGAGCTCCGGAAACCAAGTCTGACCCTCCCAACGCGGGGCTATGAGGAGCACCGAGTGGCGTGTTTCCCTGATTCTCTGAAGCACCTGCGGTAGCAGAGAAACCGGAGGGAATGCATAAAGCGGGCGGCTGGGCCAGGTCTGGGCTAGCGCGTCCTCGCCTTTTGAGAAAAATATTGGGCAGTGGGTGTTTTCTTCTGAGGCGAAGAGGTCCACCTCTGCTCTGCCGAATATTCTCCACAGCTTTTGGACTGTAAGAGTGTGCAGGGACCATTCGCCAGGGGGAATGGGGTTCCTGGACAGACTGTCTGGACCGTCGTTCAGATGGCCCGGCACGTGCGTCGCTCTGAGCGAGAGCAGGTGACACTGGGACCAAACTAGGATGCGTTCTGTCAGCCGGAAGAGATTTCTGGATCTGACTTCGCCCTGACGGTTTAGATAGGAGACCACGGCCATATTGTCCGAACGGATCAGCACGTGGTGACCGTAAATGCGCGGCAGAAAGCGCGTGAGCGCGTTCTCGACCGCCAGCATCTCCAAACAGTTTATGTGGAGGAGACTCTCCAGAGCTGACCAGGGGCCGAAGACCGGTGAGCCCTCGCAGACCGCACCCCAACCCGTGTTGGATGCGTCTGTCGAAATGACTTTTCGGCGAGAAAAGGTCCCCATGGAAACGCCCCGCTGAAACCATTCTGTCATGGTCCATGGCTGCAGAGCTGTGATACAGGTCTGCGTTACCTTTATCAGCTGGCGGCCCGTGGTCCACGTGAGACACACGGCTCTTCAACCAGAACTGAAGCGGGCGGATGCGCAGTAACCCCACCTGGAGCACTGCAGAGGCTGAGGCCATGTAACCCAGCGCCTTCTGAAAAGTTTTCAGAGGTGTGAGTCTGTTCATCTGAAAAGATGCGGCGAGATGCTGAACACGGCGCACGCGCTGTGTAGACAGACGAGCCGTCATCGAGACAGAGTCTAGCTCTATACCCAAGAAGGAGATAGTCTGACTGGGTTGAAGTGCACTCTTTGGCCAGTTGACAGAGAGGCCCAAACTTTTCAGATGGTCGAGGAGAACTGTACGATGAGACAGTAGCTCTCTCTGTGATTGTGCCAAAATCAGCCAGTCGTCCAAATAGTTCAGTATTCGCAGCCACTGACTCCGCAGGGGGGCGAGCGCCGCATCCATGCACTTCGTAAACGTGCGGGGTGCTAGGGATAGGCCGAACGGGAGGACGGTGTATTGATAAACCTGGCCTTCGAAGGCGAAACGTAAGAATGGCCTGTGAAAGGGATTTATCTGAATCTGAAAGTAAGCATCTTTCAGATCTAGTGAAATGAACCAGTCCCTCTGGCGCACATGCGCGAGGAGTTTTCTGATAGTGAGCATTTTGAATGGTCTCTTCATGAGAACTTTGTTCAGAAATCTGAGGTCTAAGATTGGTCTGAGGCCGCCGTCTTTCTTTGGAACCAGAAAATAATGGCCGTAAAACCCCGACTCGCTCATAGATAGAGGAACTCTCTCTATAGCCCTTTTGCACAATAGTTTTGCTATCTCTGAACGGAGCAGAGTCACTGCTTCTGGGTTCACAATAGTTTCTAGCCGCGCTCGGAAACGTGGAGGGCGGCGGTGAAACTGTAAGCGATAGCCTAGCCTTATTGTGTTTAGCACCCACTGGGAAATTCCCGGAATAGCTTCCCACGCTTTGAAGCGTAACGCTAAGGGGTGAATGGCTACATGGTCCCCGTTGCTGCACACAGCGGGCCGCGCTCATAGTGTTTACGACAGCGGGACTTACACTCAGAGAGGAGTTCAAGGGCCGTGTAACAGAGTGAGCAGAGGTGGGACGCGCACACGGGCTCGTGGGCGCGCTTATGCACTCTGAATCTCGAGCGGGTTGGAACCGCTTTATGAGAGTGGGCGGGAGCGGGAGAGCGCCGTCTTTTTCTCAGCTGTGCTAGGCAGACTTTGAGTGATCAGGTTTCAGCGTGATCCTGGACCGAGGTCCCCGGGGAGGCGGCGGTCTGTGGCGGCTGTCAGAGCGAGAACGAGGGCGGCCGCCCTGGCGTCGCTGAGAAGTCTGACTGTGCTGAGCTGGGCGCTGGGGTGGGGCTCGTGCAGGAGGCTGGTCACGTGAGCGGCCTGCAGAGGAGCTAGCGCGACGAGGCAGAAAAAGATTCATGGCCTGGGAGGCTTTCTGCACTTCGGAGAAACGGTCAACGATACCCGTGACAGCAGATCCGAAGAGGCCGGATGGAGAGAGCGGGGCGTTGAGAAAGGCGGCGCGCTCAGAATCTCCCATGTCGGCGAGTGTGAGCCACAAATGTCTTTCAGACACGCAAATGGTGGCCATACATTTGCCCAGGGCTTGAGCAGCAGATTTTGTAGCGCGAAGGGCAATGTCCGTGGCGCTCCTCAAATCCGCGACTGATGGGGGATTTTTTCCGCTCTCGTCCCACTCACGCAGTAAATCACCCTGTAGAATCTGAAGGACGGTCATGGAGTGAAGTGCAGAGGCTGCTTGGCCGGCGGCTGAGTAAGCGCGGGCGTGGAAGCTCGAAGTCGCTCTGCAGGCTTTAGAAGGAAGCACAGGTGATGAGCGCCATCTCGTGGAGGGCGGGCATAAATGTGCGGCGACCAGGTCCTCTACAGGGGGAATGGAAAGATAGCCCTTTTCTGCGGCTCCGTCCACAACGCGAAGCGGGGCGGAAGAGTCGGAGCGAGTTCTGGCAGAGAGCGGGGCATTCCAGGACTTCGTGAGTTCCGCGTGCAGTTCGGGCAAGAAGGGCGCGGCCCGTTTAGTGACGGGAGTCGAGCGCTGGCGGAAATAGCTGCCGTCCATACGGTTGATGGTCTGCTCGGGGGGAGGAGACCAATCGAGCCCGAGGCGTTCGACGGCCTGTGAGAGGAGGCGCACTAATTCCTCCTCGATTCCAGCGCGGGTCCCAGAGGATTCTCGGGCCGAAGAGGCGTGAGAACATGTTTCCTTGATGTCCGCGGCGTCATCGGAGGCGACAGAGCGGCCACTCGGCGGCAACTGTATGTCCGGAAGCGGCGGAGAAGGAGAGCGGGAGGCGACAGGCTCCGGCGGGATGAACGCTTTTGGCTGGGGTTCCGGCGGCCTCTGAGAGCGGCGTTTCTTCTTACGCGGCGAAGTCAGAGGCGGCGCGGAAGCAGCTTTAGTGGCCTGAAGTCGAGCCCGCAGGCTCGACAACGGCATCTCCTCGCAGAGATCGCAGCCGCCTTCGGCGAGGGCGAGCTCGGCGTGCTCCAATCCAAGGCAGAGAGCGCAGATGACGTGGCGGTCTCCAGTCTTGAGGGGAGCGCGGCAAGAACCGCAGGAGGAAAAAACGAGACATCTTTACAAAGACGCTCGGCTCTTTTAGATGCAATACACAATACAAGAAGCTTTTTGGTAAAAGGATATAAATCCGTCGGATGGCGCTAGCTTGAAGGACGGCTGAAGGTGGCGAAGACGGCCGGCTTCCTCAGTCTCCCAGATGCTCGCTAGAAGGTGCCTTTTCAACGACGGCGGCTTCTCTCAGGATCAGCAGATGCGTGTAGCCTCGCTGAAGAGATGAAAACCAGAGTTTGCAGCCTGAGAGGCGAATTTATACTCTCTGGCCACGCCCGTTTCGGCGGGCTCTGACGCAATGAGAGCAGGTCAGACTCTCATTGGCCGAGAGTTCATTCGCGTCTCCTCATAGGCTTAAGCAGTTCCCTGTGAGCGAACCAATGAGCTGCTAGCTAGCCTGCTCATGCTCTGCTGCAGCTGAACTGCGTTGACAATGGATACAAAATTATAGGATAATTTTTTGGCTTCAATTTCTCAGAAAAGATGAATCTTTCCCGCAGCGTAAGCTAGCTTACGCAATACGAGAGAACCTCTCGTAAGAGAACTAGCTGGTGTGTGTGTTTGATCAGAAATGCAGTTTCTAGGGAATAAAGCCTCACCGAATTGTTCCACTGAATAAAATGGGATCCTGCAGGATAATAGAGAACTTTGATCGGAGCGTTTGCAGGGGAAGCTTGGCGATATCAATCCCATCGATGATAATTTGCCCTGTGTGAGAATAAACACGTGTGTGAGAAAACTCGTGTGTGTGTGTGTGAAACACCTGCCGATGAACATGAAGAGTGTGTGAGTTTAGGAAGCTCCAGTTACCCTCGAACGAGTCCACCATTCTGAAGAGAGCCAGAGAGAACGACGACTTCCCACTCCCTGTCCTTCCGCAGATCCCCACCTGTAACAACACCTTCAGTCGTCATGTGTGTGTGTGTGTGTGTGTGTGTGTGTGTGTGTGTGTGTGTGTGTACGTGTGTGTGTGAGACCTTCTGTCCAGGTTTGATGTGAGCGTTGACGTGTCTCAGAACCGGTCTCAGGCTGGTGTGTGTGTGTGTGTGTGAGACCTTCTGTCCAGGTTTGATGTGAGCGTTGACGTGTCTCAGAACCGGTCTCAGGCTGGTGTGTGTGTGTGTGTGTGTGTGTGTGTGTGTGTGTGAGAGACCTTCTGTCCAGGTTTGATGTGAGCGTTGACGTGTCTCAGAACCGGTCTCAGGCTGGTGTGTGTGTGTGTGTGTGTGTGTGTGAGAGACCTTCTGTCCAGGTTTGATGTGAGCGTTGACGTGTCTCAGAACCGGTCTCAGGCTGGTGTGTGTGTGTGTGTGTGTGTGTGAGAGACCTTCTGTCCAGGTTTGATGTGAGCGTTGACGTGTCTCAGAACCGGTCTCAGGCTGGTGTCGTAGCGAACACTCAGGTTCTGGATCTGGATCTCTCCGTACTTCGGCCATCCTGCAGGAACCTGAGCCGGAGCTGCGATCACACACACACACCAGCACTGGCGTTAATAATATTACATTCATCTTCTGTGAAGCAAAATACATATTATTATGTATTATTACATATATTCAAATAGTTGATATGATATTAATTCTGATACATATCATTTAAATACGTTTATACTTATTCTGCTTATGATTTGAAAACAATATTTGATTCAGATAATCTTTTTTTTTATATATATAATTAATTTAAAAACACAATGTTGCTGTCGGTTGTTAGTTCTAGTGTGTTAGTCAGTGGTGTCCACTCACTCATGAGTCCGTCGTAGTTCTCAGCCTCGGTGTGTATCAGAGCGCTGTCTCTCTTCACACACCCCAACTGAACCTCCATATCAGCCAGGTTACGCACGATCCAGTTCAGGTAGTTCGACACCTTCAGGAACACACACACACACACGCTGTTAGACGCCTGAACTCACACTGGTGACGCCCAGAGGTGGACAAACTTTTTTCAAAGTTTTTTCGTCAAATAAAAATAGCAGGCCTACCTCAATCCACACCTCTTCTAGTTTTTATTTTAAAAGAGTAACATGTCTACATGAAGAGTTAGTCTGGAGCGCAGTCAGACCCTCTCCGACGGCACAGACGTCCCGGGAACACAGATAGCGTCTCGCTGGAGCTTCGGGAAGCGCCTTTCATTTGCTTGTGGATGTTTGCTTCGCAGGTGATATTGCGCTCAGCTTGTATTTTAATAGCATATTTTGCAAGTAACTTCGTCGCCTTTTCTGTCGAAATGGTCCCACACAGTTCTTCTTTTCGTTCGCTTCATTTTGCTTGCTCAGCGGAATACGTCAGTAGGCCCCGTGAGTTAACAAATATAGGCTATATAGTATTTTTTAAACTATGCAACAAACTAAAAAAATAGTTGTACTGAAAATTAACTAAAAATAATGTGTACTTTCGGTTACCCGATCAATATGAGCATCCCTGATTGCATGCCATTTAGCAACGCAAGCCATCCAGAATTTACTGTTTTGAATAGGCGCCCTCTAGTGGCGAAAAACTACACACTGAGCCTTTAAAGCCTGGAGCACACCAACCCGACGCCGACGAACTAGCGCTGATGAAAGCCGACTGTGTTGTTGCGTCGCGTCGGGGTAAAAGCTAGCCTGGCAAGCCAGACCTACAACAAGATGTTAGGTCTGGGAACTCACAATTAGCATACCTCAATCCGAGGGGCGGGATAAACGGTTGTCTTTCAATATCCCTCGGCACGCAATAGGACAGCGCTACAACCAACCAGAGCAACGAACGGCTGTGGCTGAGTGAGTCCCCATGCGTTTTCAGCGGAGCTAATTGATATATTAAACTTTTGCCGTATCCGATCGTCAAAACTCCGAACACATCTTCCTTTTTTAAGAATGACTTAAGTTACGTTCTCTTAACTCCAAGTCCTCCAGAGTCGCGGGCAAATGCAATTCGAAAGACCGCTGTTCGCGAGCAGCATCTTCTTTGTTTTCAAGTAACGCTAGCAGGGAAATCACGCGGAACCGTCACATCTCTGCTGTGAACGCCGTCAGCGTTAATCACAGGTTCGCGTTTAAAGTCTGATCATTTCGACGGAGGTGAATCAATCAAAGTTAACTTTAGCTGGAAGTAACATTATTCAAGAACCGCTATAACGCCAAAACAATCTGTTACCTTAAATTATATGTTTATCTCTGTAAAGCTGCTTTGAAACAATTCATTGTTAAAAGTGCTATATACATGAAGATGACTTGACTTGACTGTCATTGTTAAGCCCGCCCACCAACTCTATACACGATGTGATTGGCCTGACCAGAGTTTGGTTTTTCCAGCTCGAAAAGCCAACGGAGAGTTGCTAGACCACACTTTGCTGCAAAATAATTTTTGCTGCCGCTAGGGTGCGTCTAGATTTCTAGGCTAGGTAAAAGCTGCACTTGAACACACCGAGAGAACTACTGCCGACTGTCAGCTAGCATGCGCGTTCTGCGCCTGCGTGTACACGAGACAACTGTCTATTTCTGGAGATATATTCTCTATATTCGTCATTCAAAATGGGGAACGCTGCCGGTTGCAGATACACACCGTAAACAAAGCAGTGCGTGCTTACCGTTCTGGATATCAATCCTGCTAAACACTTTTTTTATTCCACTCCACTGAATATTGATATATTCGACAAGAAACACTCCGGTAAGATGACGTAACATAACATTCAGCGACGGCCCGACATGTCGAATCGGCCGAAACAAAGCAGACGAGGACCAATTTCATCCGACGGTGCGGCACACACTGAGAAAACTTACTGACCGTCGGCTTGGTGTGTTCCAGGCTTAAAGGCCCTTGCACACCGAGTCCGAAATCTTCGTATGCGTTTTTTCGTATTGGTGATTCGGTGGCTCTGAATTGTCAAAACACCATTCAAACTGCTTGCTACGGATGCAAAAAACGCAGAAAATCGCACCAGATTCGTGTTTTTCAAGCGTGATTGACATAACGTGAGGTCATATTTATTTTTTAACGTGCGAAAATTTCGGACTCAGTGTGCAAGGGCCTTCAGACCCAGAACAAGACCATTTGAATGAACTGAAACCCCGAGTCAGTTTAATGTTACAGCTGTTGTTATAAATTATTGAAATAGTGTTATTCAGGGTTCCCACGGGTCCTTGAAAGTTTGTGAAAAAAAAAAAAAAAAAAAAAAAAAAAAAAAAAGCAAGGCCCTGGAAAGGTTTTGAAAATAACCATTCACAGACACAGGTCCTTTTTATTTTGTGCAAGAAGTTTCAGGCTGAGTAAATCATGGGCTGATTTTCATTTTCGGGTGAACGATCCCTTTAAGTGCAGTTCTCTAGTAAATGTGCTTTGTTTCTGTCCACCTCTGGCAAGGGTTGTGTGGAGGCTTGAGTTCCCCAGTTTACCATTAATGCGTAGGTCAGTCCCAGTCCCACCAGTCCGGCCGAGAGCTGGCTGTATAACGCACTGGTTATAGAGGCGACGGCCGCGATCAGGACCACAAACGCCCCGACGTATTCCTGCACACAAACAGCTCTCAGAACCCGGTTCCCTGGGACAACATGCATCTTATAAATGATTATTGTCATAACATGCTGTAATTAATAATAAGCAAATATATATGTGGTATATACAGTAGTCAACATTTGAAGTGGATCAAAAAACTTAATCAAAGTTGTCCTAAGACAAGAATGATGTTCATCCACTTTGAATGTTGACTACTGTATATGGATATGAATATGTGTGATGTGAACAGATCATATGTGTGATTACCATGCGGACCTCCAGCCAGCGATTGGCCGCCGTCAGGAAGAGCGAGGAGATGTTATTTGCATCGGTGTGTTCCAGCAGCTTCTTCTTAAACTTCTGCTCGTGCCTGAGACCAAACACAGCCCAGTCGATATCCAGCACAGTGTGTGTGTGGTTGTGTTTGTGTGTGTGTGTGTGTGTGTGTGTGTGTCTGCGTGTGGTTGTGTGTGTGTGGTACCTGAACGCTCTAATGGTCGTGAGCCCCTCTACGGTCTGAGAGAAATGGGACAGAAGCGGCATCTCAGTGCTGTCCTCCAACTGCTGCAGGTCTCTAACACACACACACACACACACACACACACACACACACACACACACACACACACACACACACACACACACACACACACACCAGAGGATACAATCACCAGTTATTGAAATAGACTAGATTACAATTTTGTGAATTATTTTACAATTTTGTTTCATTAAAACATTTTTAAAATGTAAATTTTTTTTTTATATATATAAACATTTTGTATCATTGTAACATTACGTTTTGAGAAATAATAGGAAATATAATACAAAAATTACATAAAAAAAAAAAATGTAATAAGTTATACAAATTAAATATAAAAATGTATGTATCATTAAAGCTTTTTTACATTTACTAAAACAACATCAAATATAATACATTCACATATATTCACACATATATAGGCCTATATATAGAATGAAAAATACAAATGCAATACATTATAAAAAATCAATATGTACATTTTGTTCGATTTAAACGTTTTAAAAAAATGGGGAAATAATGATAAATATAATACAAAAAAAAACAACGGTAAATATAAAATAAAAACATTACAAATTAAATAAATTATAAAAAATATATTGCTTGAACATTTTTAAATTCTGAGAAATAATAGGAAATATAATACAAAAAAACAACATTAAATATAAAATATATAAAAAATAAAATGTAATAAATTATAAAAATTAAATAAGATTTTGTATCATTAAAGAGTTTTTCTGAATTTTTTCAGAAATAATAGGAAATGTAATATAAAATCTCCAATGGCACTATATTAAACTAGATAACCCGTTAGACATTTTATTACACCCTGGTAAATGGAGAGGAACTGTAACCCCAGGCATTGTTCCTCTCGAGTGTGTTTTGTAAGTTCTCACCTGGAAGCGACTCTGAAATACTTCTGTATGAAGTAGCAGGCGACGGCCAGCGGCAGCAGCGCGATGAGGAACACCGGCGTGACGTACGAGATGACGCCCACCGCTGACACACACAGCAGCGTCGAGCGGATCAAACACTCCATCGTCACCGGGATATGCTGGAGTTACACCGGAACATCAGATCTCAGATCAGACACACACACGGCATGTGACACGTGTGTCTCTGTAACCCTCGGGTGCTCTCCGCGTGTCGGTCAAAAATTACAGAAATGTTGGTAACACTTTACTTGAAGGGGTGAGCATAAGACTGACATGACACCTTCATAATCATGACATGACACATGTCAAGAATATGAAGGAGGGTTTATGCATGTTTATGACAACTGTCATTCAAAATGTCATAATTGAGCGAATGACACTTAATGCAAATATGACATTGTTTGAGAAGTCTTTGTTATGACAACTTGACATAAACCAATACATCATAACCTGCAGTGTCTTGGTAATGACAACTTGACATTACTAAGACAACATAAATGATGTCATAAACATGACATGGCAGATTAATTATCAAACTTACAAAACCACTTAGCTTTATGGGTTAACATTACATCAAACTGTCATATGGCTGGTTTTGACATAAAGCTGTCATAAGGCCATTATAACTGTGTCATGAATATTTTTCTTGACCTCGACAACTACAGTGGTACACATTGAATTTGTCATTAAAATGTTATAATGGCTATATTTATGTCAGGTTGTGTTGTCTTAGTAATGTCAAGTTGTCATTACCGAGACACTGACAGGTTATGATGTATTGGTTTATGTCAAGTTGTCATAACAAAGACTTCTCAATATTTGCATTCAAAATGGCATAATTGAGCGAAAGACACTTAATGACAGTTATCATAAACATGCATAAAACCTCCTTCATATTCTTGACATGTGTCATGTCATGATTATGAAGGTGTCATGTCAGTCTTATGCTCACCCCTTCAAGTAAAGTGTTACCGAATTGTTTTATTTTTTATTTAAATGCAATTAATGTACTATATTTTCGTGAGATAATGTTTTTTATTTAATATTTTGTATTTTAGGGGATTTTATGGCACTACATTATATTTACGCTGTATTTATAATCAATTTATTCACTTTTTGAGCATAGACCTGAACATTTAATTTCCAACTTAAACTGTCGTGAATCTTGAATGCTTTAGAGCGACAGACTGAAGTTTGATTAAAGACGACACTCGGCAGATTATTGCTGAAGTGAAAAAAGTTTTTAAAAAGTGAACTTAAAAAAAGATACAGGATTTTACGTTTATTGTTATGAAAAATGCACACAAATACTATTTTCAATTTTTATATGAAATATATATTTTCAAAAACATTTTTTATTCTAAAACGGTGAGAATATCAAAGCCATAAATCTAAACAAGTTGTGTTTAAAATTTGAGCTTGATATCTAAAAAAAAAATTATCTTTCAGTGAGAGTGTGTTCGGCTGCAGTTCCAAACGCTTCCACTAGAGGAAACTCTCCATTCATTTCCAATGCGCTCGTTCCTGACCGCGAGGAGCACAAGTGGGACTGCTTCTTTCAGGACCATTGAACCTGTTTGAATCATGTCCATTATTTAGTGTGTGTGTGTGTGTGTGTGTGAGGGCTCTCAAGTGTCACGCATTGAGCGTGACAGTCACTCATTTCGGTCTTTTGTCACGCACTCCCGCCACACATTGTATTTCTCACGCGGAAAAACTATTTATAATATATTTTAAATGTTGCAAAATGTCTCTGGCCGCGCCGCTCTCACTATGGAACCGGCAGGAATCAAGCGCGTCTCCCCTGGAGTTCTTAGTCGAGCCTGCCACTTATCAGCCAATCAAAAAAAGAAAGGGGCTACACAATAGCCAATCAGAAAATAGCACTATTGTATCTGGGTAAGATTTAATGCAACAACCAATGAAAAAAAAAAGCATTTCCTGGAATTGTTCACGTGATTCTGCTACAACATCTTCCAAGTCATGATCTCCTGTTTTAATGTTAAAACAAATTCACAACTTGTTTGACACAAACAATGACAACTTGACTGCTGTTAGAGAACGTTTCCCAGATAATTAGCATCAGTTTTTCATGAGTGTCTGTAACTTAGCCAATAGTTTTACAGCCTGTTCCCTGATTGGGGGGATGTCACTCTTGCCTGTCTTCAAAACTTGAGAGCCCTGTGTGTGTGTGTGTGTGTGTGTGTGTGTGTTCACACAGCAAGTGCCAAAACCTTTACCAAGTTTCATACCATTCCAAAAAAAGAAAAATTTTCGGTCAAAACTGCCAGAAGAGCAGCTGAGGGTAAAGCATCTGTACCTGATCGATTGTGTTGGTATCAGTGGAGAACCGGTTCAGGATGTTCCCCAGTGGCGTTGTCTCGAACAGCCTGAGGGAAACACAGAACAGCTCATGCATGTGGTTTCAGTCACACACACACACACACACACACTCACACACCTCATGGGCGCGAGCACTATGATGCGGAGGAGGCTGCAGTGAAGCTCTCTGGACACTCGTAAACCCGTCCACTCGACCGCCAGAGACGTGACGAGACACAGGACGATCCCCAGAACACACAACACACTGAACACCTGCAGGTACAGCGAGTGCTGGAACACACACTCCTGAACGAAGAAGAACAGGAACATGATCAACACACACTGAAAACACACAACTCCTTCTTAAAGCAGTGTTTTACTAATAACTGAAGATGTATTGAACTGTTTGGGAATCTTCTGCTCAACAAGACTGCATTTATTTGATCAAAAATACAGTACAAAATGTGAAACATCATTGCATTTTAAAATAGCCATTTACTACAGAAGAGGATTAGGGCCAAGCAACAACTAAAAAAGCGAAAAAATTAAAACATCTCGAGATTAAAGTCATTATAAAGCGAGATTAAACTTTCGAGAAAAAGAGTCAAAATAAAATTTTGAGAATTAAATCATTACATTTTGAGGATAAAGTTGTGTTTTGAGAAAAAACTCGTTAAATTGAGAAAAATATTCGAAATAAAACGTTGAGAATAAACATTGTTTCGAGAAAAAACTTGAGGAAAAAAAGTAGAAATAAAATGTTGAGAGTTTAATCTCGCATTATAATGACTTTAATGGTTTTATTTGTTTATTATTGTTTGGCCCTAATCCTCTTCCGTAGTTTTCGATATGAATATAAAGTGAAATATAATTTATTCCTGTGATCAAAGCTGAATGTTCAGCATCATTACTCCAGTCTTCAGTGTCACACGATCCTTCAGAAATCACTCTTAATATGATGATCTGATGCTCAAGAAACATTTATTATTAATAATGATGAAAACAGCTTCATATTTTTGTGCAAGCAGTGATATTTTTTTCTTCTTCCAGAATTATTTAATGAACACATAGTTCAAGTGACATTTATTAGAAATCAAAATCTTTTGCAACATTATGTCTGTAGATTTTGATTTAAAGGAGTCATATAATGGCATTTTTGTACAAGCTAGTATGATTCTTTAGGGTCTAAATTAAAAGTTTGTAATATACTTTAATTAAAAATTCTCATTAGTATTGTAAGAAAACACTTATTTTACCTGCTCAAAAACAGCTCTGTTTTCAGCACGCCGTTTCAGTGCATATGACTTTAAATGATCATGAGCTTTGCTCACCCCGCCTCTCTGTTATGCGTGTACACCATTTGTAACACAATAACACAATAACCATCATTTTAACCAACTTATCATTTTATGATGGTTGTGTACAGGCACTGCCAACACACATTTTAGTACAATCAACTTGTAAAAGTGCATGCACCATTATATGACGCCTTTAAAGCTACAATTTGTATGTATTTTGTTTCGCCGCTAGGGGTCGCTAACCTCTTACAATAACACAGGCGAGGGTTGATGACGCAAAGCAGAATTATGGAGCTTGTCGTCAAGCCGATGGATCCCTGGATGGATCTAATGTTTATGGATGAGTGAATACAGTGACGTGTTTATCATGACTGAGGTGTGAAAGCAGGGCTCGAGTGCTAATGAGAGACAGATATCAGCACACACACGCGAGTCCCGCGGATATAAAGGAATAAGGACATTTTATTATACCGAACTAAACACAAGTGTTGTATTAATACTCACAGGTCAGTTTATTAGACAAATTAAACTTGTGAAGTAACTCAGCGCTGTTCCACTTGCTCTATCACACTAAACTGCATTTGAGTGTGTTCAAGTAATAATGTTATTCTATGTGTTAGTTTGTTGGCTGTATGAGACTAGCATAAGCTAGATCAACATTAGAATAACATACAGATCATATTCTAGCATGTCATCATGTTGAGCTGTATAACATTGATTAGTTATATGTACATTTGCTCACCTGTCTAATAAAGTATCTCTGTCGAGTCGAAGTTAGTCGTTAGTTCTCCTTTTGTCCCAAAGTCTGCTTGCCATGATCCATAATGTTTGAACGAAACAACAACAGCGTGAGCGCGGCGCTAGTGTCTGTCGCCATGGTTACTACGGCAGCACGAGCGGAAACCAGGGATAACGCGGATATTACGTCAGTGACAGGCGACACGTGAACATGGACGAGCCATTATTTAAAATGGGAATTTCTCTGAAATTAAAAACTTTTGGGATATTGTAAGTGCACAACTGCAGGAAATGTATCACACTGTGCAAGTGATCTTTGGATATTTTATTAAACATATTGTAGCTTTAATGTGTACTTTTGGAATAAAAGTGTTTGTGTGTGTTCACACTTGTAGTTACTTATAGTAAACAATCCAACCAAACCTGAGTGTTCACGAGTGTGACCTCACCCTTGATTTATTTCAAAAACAAAAATCTTACAGACCCAACCTTTGAACGGGAATTACCCTATTATGAAAATTCTAGGAAAATGTGAAACACGTTTACCAGAGAAAAGTAGTGGACACACAGTCTACTGGGACTCGAGCGAGAGACACACACACACACAGCTGCGGTCAGACCCTCGAGACTACAGAGCCTGATATTACTGCAGTGTGTGTGTGAGAGAGAGAGAGAGAGAGAGAGAGAGAGAGAGAGAGAGAGAGAGAGAGAGAGAGAGAGAGAGAGAGAGAGAGAGAGAGTTTGTGTGTCTGTGTGTGTCAGTTCTCTCACCCCAGTGAAGGTGCAGTTCCTCTCAATGGTCTCGATCTGCGCTGCGATGACGTGTGTGTGTCTGTGTCTGTCTGTGTGTGTGTGTGTGTGTGTGTGTGTGTGTGTCTCAGTTCTCTCACCCCAGTGAAGGTGCAGTTCCTCTCACTGGTCTCGATCTGCGCTGCGATGACGTGTGTGTGTCTGTGTCTGTCTGTGTGTGTGTGTGTGTGTGTGTGTGTGTGTGTGTGTGTGTGTGTGTGTGTCTCAGTTCTCTCACCCCAGTGAAGGTGCAGTTCCTCTCACTGGTCTCGATCTGCGCTGCGATGACGTGTGTGTCTGTGTCTGTCTGTGTCTGTCTGTGTGTGTGTGTGTGTGTGTGTGTGTGTGTGTCTCAGTTCTCTCACCCCAGTGAAGGTGCAGTTCCTCTCACTGGTCTCGATCTGCGCTGCGATGACGTGTGTGTGTGTGTGTGTGTGTGTCTGTGTCTGTCTGTCTGTCTGTCTGTGTGTGTGTGTGTGTGTGTGTGTGTGTGTGTCTGTCTGTGTGTGTGTGTGTGTGTGTGTGTGTGTGTCTGTGTCTGTCTGTGTGTGTGTGTGTGTGTGTGTGTGTGTGTGTCTCAGTTCTCTCACCCCAGTGAAGGTGCAGTTCCTCTCAATGGTCTCGATCTGCGCTGCGATGACCTGTGTGTGTCTGTGTCTGTCTGTGTGTGTGTGTGTGTGTGTGTGTGTGTGTGTGTGTCTCAGTTCTCTCACCCCAGTGAAGGTGCAGTTCCTCTCACTGGTCTCGATCTGCGCTGCGATGACGTGTGTGTGTGTGTGTGTCTGTGTCTGTCTGTGTGTGTGTGTGTGTGTGTGTGTGTGTGTCTCAGTTCTCTCACCCCAGTGAAGGTGCAGTTCCTCTCACTGGTCTCGATCTGCGCTGCGATGACATGTGTGTGTGTGTGTGTGTCTGTCTGTGTGTGTGTGTGTGTGTGTGTGTGTGTGTGTGTGTGTCTCAGTTCTCTCACCCCAGTGAAGGTGCAGTTCCTCTCAATGGTGTCGATCTGCGCTGCGATGACGTGTGTGTGTGTGTGTGTGTGTGTGTGTCTGTGTCTGTGTCTGTGTGTGTGTGTGTGTGTGTGTGTGTGTCTGTGTCTGTGTGTGTGTGTGTGTGTGTGTGTGTGTGTGTGTGTGTGTGTCTCAGTTCTCTCACCCCAGTGAAGGTGCAGTTCCTCTCACTGGTCTCGATCTGCGCTGCGATGACGTGTGTGTGTGTGTCTGTGTCTGTGTGTGTGTGTGTGTGTGTGTGTGTGTGTCTCAGTTCTCTCACCCCAGTGAAGGTGCAGTTCCTCTCACTGGTCTTGATCTGCGCTGCGATGACATGTGTGTGTGTGTGTGTGTCTGTGTCTGTCTGTCTGTGTGTGTGTGTGTGTGTGTGTGTGTGTGTCTCAGTTCTCTCACCCCAGTGTCGCTGCAGTTCCTCTCGCTGGTCTCGATCTGCGCTGCGATGACGTGTGTGGTCCAGTGAGCGAGCCAGAAGTCGATGGCCACCATGAGTGTGTGTTTGCAGAGCTGAGAGAACACGAGCAGCGCGAGGAGGACGAGGCCTGCAGATCTCAGGTACGAGAACAACGAGCTCCAGGGGATGTGGGTCCTGTGACGCAGCTCCGCCCTGAGGCTCTCCTCATCTGTGCTGGCTGAGCTGTCTGCACACACACACACACACACACACACACACAACACCATTCAATCTCACTCTGACCGAGATTAAGCAGAGTTCAGCCACAGATCACGCTCAGATCAGCCGGAACGAATTATATGAAAGTGAAATGTATAATTTCGGAATTTCATTCAGTCCAAATAGTATATATATATATATATATAAGTGCTGGGCAACCAATAATGCACTGTCACTGTGTATAATTATTTTGTAAATATGAATAAACACATATGCATGTATATTTTAAGCAATATTTGCATGTACATACTGTATATCTAAATATTAGTACACACACATATATTATGTAAACACAAACTTTTATTTTGGATGCGATTAATCATTGCCCAGCACTAATCTATATATATATATATATATATATATATATATATATATATATACACTGTATATGTCAAATTATTTGTCATTAACAAAAAGTAAAACTATTTTAAAAAAACTGTAAAAACAAAATAAAAACATAAAATGAAATATTAACATTATTTAAAAATAAAATGTATTTAGTAAAATTGAGTTTGTTGATACTATGGCACAGAAATCAGTCCCTGCACCTTTAAGAGTTCAATGATCAGAGATAACCCGTCACACGCTGATCTGGAAGCAATGATTGAATCAAACAGAGTGATTTTCTCCGAAGGATGATTGAACAAACATGCAGAACACTAGCAGGAGCGACGGCATGCGTGACGAGGACGAGGATGAGGACGAGGATGAGGACGAGGATGAGGACGAGGATGAGGACGAGGATGAGGACGAGGATGAGGACGAGGATGAGGACGAGGATGAGGACGAGGATGAGGACGAGGATGAGGACGAGGATGAGGACGAGGACGAGGATGAGGACGAGGATGAGGATGAGGATGAGGACGAGGATGAGGACGAGGACGAGGACGAGGACGAGGATGAGGACGAGGATGAGGACGAGGATGAGGACGAGGATGAGGACGAGGACGAGGACGAGGACGAGGACGAGGACGAGGATGAGGACGAGGATGAGGACGAGGATGAGGACGAGGACGAGGATGAGGACGAGGATGAGGATGAGGACGAGGATGAGGACGAGGATGAGGACGAGGATGAGGATGAGGATGAGGACGAGGATGAGGACGAGGATGAGGACGAGGATGAGGATGAGGACGAGGATGAGGACGAGGATGAGGATGAGGATGAGGATGAGGACGAGGATGAGGACGAGGACGAGGATGAGGACGAGGATGAGGACGAGGACGAGGACGAGGACGAGGACGAGGATGAGGATGAGGACGAGGATGAGGACGAGGATGAGGACGAGGACGAGGATGAGGACGAGGATGAGGATGAGGATGAGGACGAGGATGAGGACGAGGATGAGGACGAGGATGAGGATGAGGATGAGGACGAGGATGAGGACGAGGATGAGGACGAGGATGAGGATGAGGACGAGGATGAGGACGAGGATGAGGACGAGGGAGACGCTTCATGCATCTCATGCCTCAGACTCGCACAGCGTCGCGAGCGTGGAGATAGTGCAGGATGGGGAGAGTGTCACTACAGAAGCGTGTCCTTGCATCTCTCATGGACATAAAGCACTTTAAAATACTCTCCACCTACACACTGAATACCTAATGCAATGACTAAAGCTTAGTATTGTTGTCGATGCATTACATAACTCTACGATTGAAAGGAGCTCGATGCATTACAGTGGCTTCACACCCGCGGGCTTCATGCTCTTCATCCGCTCAAAGAGTCATGCCATCGAGTCTGTCAGACCTTTCAGTTCACTGACAGAGACATCAGCAGCTGAGCATGAGTCCAACACACACACACACACACATGAAGACAAGAACAGCAGAGTCACATTGCAGAACTGAACACACACACACACACACACACTGATCACACAGCGACAGATGCAAGGCTGCACACGAGCGGAAATACCAGAAAACTGTTGTTATGTAACCGGATAATGATAATGATCTGTCAAAGGATGAGCAAATGTTTTGGCAACACTTTACAATAAGGTTAATTAGTTAACTTCATTAGTTAGCATGAAATGAATACAGCATGTTCGTTTCAAAGTTGACTAATGCTTTATTAAAATCGTGTTAACATTAGTTAATGCACTGTGAACTAACATGAACAAACAATGAACAGCTGTGTTTTTATTAACTAACATTAACAAATACAGTAACAAATGTGTTGTTAATGGTTAGTTCATGCTAGTTAATACATTAAAACAATGATGACACTTTAGAATCAGGTTCATTAGTTAGAGTATATAAATTCTTGCACCTTAAAACACATTAATAATACAGTTTGAATATGAGTTTTTCTCTATCTTCCCTGATTTTTGATGATAACAGAAGCACATCTTGAGTTGCATGCATGTTTCTCTCTATGTTCCCAGATGTGTGTGTCTGTACCTTCGTCCTCGTCCTCCGTGGCCAGGGTGTCCCGGGAGTACATGGCCCGTCTGAAACTCTTCCTCTTCAGTTCGGTGCTGTTCTCCTGTGCTCATGACAGAACAACACCAGATACAGGACATACAGTAAATCAAGCTATGTAATGCATTGATTTAGTTAGTTCGGTTAGAAGGCATTTCAATAAATAAATAAATATTTGTATTAAATAAATACAATTACTTAAAACAATGAATGTATTTATTTGATGAACATATTTTATATAAATCAATTAATTAAAAAATAAATATATATTTATTTATTTTAGATTTTTTAAAATAAATAAATACAAAATATATATTATTTTAGAAGAACATCATATCAAAAGTTGTATAGATACATTAATAAAAGAAATCTGCATTTATTTATTTTATTTTAAATGAACATCATATCAAAGAAGCATTTTTATAATTAAATTCATATATATTTAATATATATATATATATATCTTTTTTTTAAAACATCAAATAAGCATTTCAACAAAATAAATACACTAATTGACTGTATTTAATAAATAAATTAAAAGTATTGACATTTAGTTTTTTTAGAAGAACATCATATCAAAGAAGCATTTAAAAAATAAATACATTATTTACTGCATTTATTATGTTCTGATGTATTTATTTTTAAAAAATCAAAGATCATATCAAATAATTATTTTTATAAATACATTAAAAAAAAATAAAAACATTTTTTTACCTTAGTAACACTTTATAATAAGTATACAGCAACTTATAAACTACTAGTTTATAGTTAATTAATAGTTTATAAACTGTAGTTGATACATTAATAGACTAACAGTGAGTTCTTCATTTATTGTCACTGTAATTTATTCGTAAACATTTTAAGAAACACTGAATGTGAATGAATTAATGTCTAATAAATGTTGGTTTAAAAGCAGATATTCCGTGACCTATTCTAAAGTGAGAGCTATTTATGGTTAATATTTTTTTTTATATTATAAATGATATACATGCATTAATATAATTATCATTGGTTCTATTTTAAAGCACACATGATATGAAAGAGATTGACTTTGTTCTGCCGGTTCATCAGGGTCCTCCACTGCTCGAACAGCTCGGGTTCGGCGGCCTGGATGTCCCTCAGCGTCCCCTGCGTCTGGACCGTCCCGTCCCGCATCGCGATGATCTGCGGCAGCACAAACACAGTCAAGCTAACACATATACTGATAATCATGGAACGCCAAAGCTGACATAATAATAAATACAGAAATACATATACGAAGAAAAAAAACTAAAATACAGAAATAAATACAGAAATATACAATGAAATGTAAATAAATAAATGAGTATTTATATATTTTTTTCTTTATTTATGTACAGTATAATTGTATTTTTTCCACTTTTTTCATTTATTTATGCATTTATTTATTCCCCCTTTCATTTATTTATGTATGTATGCATTTAATTTCTTTGTATATTTATTTATGTATTTATTTATAATTACTTTTTTGTTTTGTTTTATACATTTATTTATGTCAGCTTTGGCATTCCATAGATATATAATATGTATGCTCCGGATGCTTTTTTAATTGCTCTGAAAATGCTTAAATTATGTAAATGTATGCTGACTTAATGACTGCAAACGTCATAATAAAACTGACATGCTAATTAGTCAATCATGTAATTCAACACATTGTACATAAAAAAAGAATAATAAATGAAACGCCCCTACCCAGTCTGCATGAGGTAAATACTGCAGTTTGTGTGTGACCAGCACAACGGTCCTCTTTTCCTGCCGGAGGAACTTGAGGATCCCCTCATGCATGAGATGGTCACTGAGGTGAATGTCCAGAGCTGAAAACGGGTCGTCCTGGAAGTGACGGTTACGGGGCTTATTTTTACTGAACGAGGCTTTTTTTATAAGTGTAGCATTTCTCATAACTCACCAGGAAAACCACATTGGTGTGCTGGTACAGCGCTCGAGCCACGCTGATCCGCTGGCGCTGGCCTCCGGAGAGAATGATGCCCTGGACCCGGGACACACACACCTCCGGTCAGACCGGCGCTGGAACGGGTCGCAGGTGACCCGTACGGATCAGGTCTCACGGTTCGGCACGCGCGTGATTCGCGGATTAACTGATACATTTACCCATCATGGAGTGAACGTTTATCATTTGGACGTGTTATGTCATGCCAATTTACACAGACAGAGAGAGAGAGAGAGAGAGAGAGAGAGAGAGAGAGAGTTTCAGACGGGTTTCCTTGCCCTAGAACAGACACATACACACAAAACTATATTTAATTTATAGAGTGAACAAATAGTGTTATTTTACATTTAGACTTAATTATTCATTTCTGTACCTGAATACTATAGACTTTGTAACTTTGTTATTTAGTATTTTTCTCTGCTTGTAATTTGTGTATATGTGTATCTTATTTTATTACTGACTTTATATATTATATATATATATATATATATACTTTTCTTTCTTTCTTTTTTTTTTGCTGATCCGAAAAATGATCCGATCTATGGCTCAAAAAGCGTAAATGATGCGAACCGTGAGTTTTGTGATCCGTTCCAGCACTAGTTCAGGCAGATATAGCAGAATATGAGCAGAATATGAGCAGAGTATGAGCAGAATATCATCAGAATATGAGCAGAGTATGAGCAGAATATCATCAGAATATCATCAGAATATGAGCAGAATATCATCAGAATATGAGCAGAATATGAGCAGAATATGAGCAGAGTATGAGCAGAATATCATCAGAATATCATCAGAATATGAGCAGAGTATGATCAGAATATGAGCAGAGTATGATCAGAATATGAGCAGAATATCATCAGAATATGAGCAGAGTATGATCAGAATATGAGCAGAGTATGATCAGAATATGAGCAGAATATCATCATAATATGAGCAGAGTATGATCAGAATATGAGCAGAATATCATCATAATATGAGCAGAATATGAGCAGAGTATGATCAGAATATCATCAGAATATCATCAGAATATGAGCAGAGTATGATCAGAATATGAGCAGAATATCATCAGAATATGAGCAGAGTATGAGCAGAATATCATCAGAATATCATCAGAATATGAGCAGAGTATGATCAGAATATGAGCAGAGTATGATCAGAATATCATCAGAATATCATCAGAATATGAGCAGAGTATGATCAGAATATGAGAAGAATATCATCAGAATATGATCAGAATATGAGCAGAATATCATCAGAATATGAGCAGAGTATGAGCAGAATATGAGCAGAATATGAGCAGAATATCAGCAGAATATCAGCAGAATATGAGCAGATTATGATCAGAATATGAGCAGATTATGATCAGAATATGAGCAGAATATAATCAGAATATGAGCAGAATATGAGCAGAGTATGATCAGAAAATGATCAGAATATGAGCAGAGTATGAGCAGAATATGAGCAGAATATCAGCAGAATATGAGCAGATTATGATCAGAATATGAGCAGAATATCAGCTGAATATCAGCAGAATATGAGCAGATTATGGGCAGAATATGAGCAGAATATGAGAAGATTATGGGCAGAATATGAGCAGAATATCAGCAGAATATGAGCAGAATATGAGCAGAGTATGATCAGAATATGAGCAGAGTATGATCAGAATATGAGCAGAATATCATCAGAATATGAGCAGAGTATGATCAGAATATAAGCAGAATATCATCATAATATGAGCAGAATATGAGCAGAGTATGATCAGAATATCATCAGAATATCATCAGAATATGAGCAGAGTATGATCAGAATATGAGCAGAATATCATCATAATATGAGCAGAATATGAGCAGAGTATGATCAGAATATCATCAGAATATCATCAGAATATGAGCAGAGTATGATCAGAATATGAGCAGAATATCATCAGAATATGATCAGAATATGAGCAGAATATCATCAGAATATGAGCAGAGTATGAGCAGATTATGATCAGAATATGAGCAGAATATAATCAGAATATGAGCAGAATATGAGCAGAGTATGATCAGAAAATGATCAGAATATGAGCAGAGTATGAGCAGAATATGAGCAGAATATCAGCAGAATATGAGCAGATTATGATCAGAATATGAGCAGAATATCAGCTGAATATCAACAGAATATGAGCAGATTATGGGCAGAATATGAGCAGAATATGAGCAGATTATGGGCAGAATATGAGCAGAATATCAGCAGAATATGAGCAGAGTATGATCAGAATATGAGCAAATTATGGGCAGAATATCAGCAGAATATGATCAGAGTATGATCAGAATATGAGCAGAATATCAGCTGAATATCAACAGAATATGAGCAGATTATGGGCAGAATATGAGCAGAATATGAGCAGATTATGGGCAGAATATGAGCAGAATATCAGCAGAATATGAGCAGATTATGGGCAGAATATGAGCAAATTATGGGCAGAATATGAGCAGAATATGATCAGAGTATGAGCAGAATATGAGCAGAGTATGATCAGAATGTGAGCAGAATATGATCAGAATGTGTGTTTGGATCAGTGTGTGTGAGACGTACCCTCTCTCCAATCATCGTCTGATCTCCCTGTGGAAGTGTGTCGACGTCTGGCTGAAGCTGACAGACCTCCATCACCTCCTTATATCTGACGGACAACATCTCAGTCATTATAAAGCAGTTCAAAGTTTGAAACTGTCAATCAAACACATTAGTAGTAGCAGTAGTGTATCATATTTGATACCAGATTTATTATTTATAACATGTCCTGTTAAAAAATACATGTTTTCATATTGCACTTACATTCTTTAAAGCATTTATGTATTTTTTTGGGCTCATAAAGGAACATTTAAAACTTTAAGTGTAACCCCCCACCCCCCCTTTTTTATAGACATGAAAATGCACATTCTGAACTTAAATGGTTGTAATTCAAGAATGCTTTGGAATATAGCATTTGGCAGATTTTTGTAGAAGTGAAATAAATTAAGAAAGTGAAACAGAAAAAAAGTTATAGAAGTTTGAGTTTATGAAAATGTACAATGTAAAAAAATATATATTATTAATATTATATATAAAATACATATTTTTAAAAAAACATGTTTTACTGTAAAACTGCACAGATCCAAAGCCAAAAATCTGAAGTTAAAAAAATGGATGAAAGTAAAAAAAAATTATTGAAGTTAAACTTAAAACAGATTATTGAAGTAGCCTATGTTTAACAAGAAAATACTATTTTACTCTTTCTACTTCAAAACTTTGTTTCATTCAATGTGTTACTTGCCGTTTCTTTGAATTTTTTTGTAAAATTTATTTGCAATTTCTGAGTTAAAATTGATTCGAAGTAAATTCACAATATATATATATAGTCAAATACAAATTGACTGAAAAAATAAAAAACATAAAAAAACCTTAAACTTATTTTATTTCATCTAGTTGCCAAGTTGCTTAAAATTGAGTTGAAGTACTAAAATAACTAAAAGTAAATAAACTAACAAACAAATAAATGACAACTATATTGACAAAAATGAATAAAATCATTCCAACTTTTACAATTAAAATTAAAACAGAAAATTTAAAAGCAAATCTAATCTATCAATGATAGTAAAATAGCACTGATCTAACTGTGAACCAGCGGGGAACTCCACGTCTGTAAATGGGCAACTCTCACAGATACTCTTATATAACATGAAACCTTTCCCGCTGACAACACTGCCCTTCGGGAATCCCATTGAAATCCCACTGTTATTCCCGGTTGTTAATCTGAATGCAGATAAAACCATTTCTCTCCCGCCTCTGGCCGAGAGTAAACCAGCAGCCGGAGCCTTTGTGTTTGTGCAGTTTACACACACACACACACACACACACACACACACACACACACACACACACACACACACACGTCTCACACATGACTGAACATCCCGGAGTTCGGGACATGATGGGATGCATTAGGGAATCACAGGGATCTGTGTGTGGTAGCGGTGTAGCGATTCCCTCATGTCACGACTCGACACACATCACGATACTGAACTCACGATACCATATTACTGCGATACTCCAAACATATGGAAAAAGGTTAACAAAAAATTAAATGTTGATTAAAATGCTAAATTAAGTATTACATTGTGTGTGTAAATGAACAGGCTTGGACTCCCAAAGCACAGGACAATAGAGACACCAGAATAACAATATTCATGATTCTGAAGCTGAACACTGAATTATTTTAGATGAATATGCTTGTGCTGTCACTGACTAGATATATTTAAAATAATTTTGGCCACTTTTTACTGGTAACATCAGACATTTGGAATTATCAGAACCCACAAATATCCCCCATTGCATTATTATACATTATATTACATTTTATTCCTCACACAGTAATTTTTAAACTTAATACATATTGTCTCTATCCACGATAGATATTGTTGCATTTTTTGTATTTGCAATATATTGTGACATGATATATTGTTACACCCCTAGTCAACATAAATACACAACATATTGAATGCTACATCAGGGGTACAACGTTAATACCAAAAAGATATTAAAATAAAATAGTTGAATATCAAATTTTCAGTTCTATTAAAGGTGTGTAAGCCAAACTGAAATTATGTTTTGAAACATAAGGAAGCCAGCAGTGGCCATGCATTATTGTTATTATTATTGTGTTCTTGGTTTCTTGAGATTGTGATTGATTTTCCTCATAATCCCAATGATTGTTATATCTGGACAAAATAAGATAATGATGCATGACCTTTGGATGTTGCATTATTATAGATTATATTCAACATTATCAAAACTTTTTCAAACTCTAAAAACTTCTCATGCAGTAATTTTTATTTTTTGTGAACTAATTAAGATACATATTGTTGTATTGCGATATATTGTGAGATGCTATATTGCTGCACCCCTAGTGTGTGGGATACCTCTTCTCATTGGGAGCCATGTCGAACAAGATGTTCTCCTCAACGGTGGCGTTTAAGAGCCACGGCCTCTGGGAAGCGTAGGCTACCGAACCTCTCTTCCTGAAACACACAACCACACCCTGAACACACAGGAACACACGCATCGGGACAGAACGCTGGGGAAATAATAATCATAATAATTACGGCAGTGACGGCCTTCCACTCGTATGATGAGCTCTGTCAAACAGAAGAGAAATAGGATGAAAAATTATGATGAATGATTTAAATAAAAACAAATACAGAAATCATATATATATATATATATATTGATAAATCAAATCAATAATATATCATACCTCGCATTTTCTTCTGAATCACTCTTGGGTAAACTGTGAGAAAATGAAGCAGTAATTATATGCAAACGAATACAATATCTAAAAATGCAAAAATTAAACACAAAATGGTACAAGATAATAATGTTGATTATAAAGTGGATTAACAAATGGATTTCAAAATGCATAGAGGCTGATTGATCAATACAGTGTTACTTAAGTATTGTTACAGTTTTTAATAAATTATTAATTTGTTAATTATAAATTATTAATTATTAATTATTATTAATAATTTTTTCAGTAATTTTATTACACACTTTTTTAATTCATTTATAAAAAAAATATTTTTTCATTTTTTCAATTTCATTCTTCATTTTTTTATTCATTAATTTATTTTGTATTATTTGTATTATATGATATGATTATTTAAATGTTATGGTAACACTTTACAATAAGGTTCCATTAGTTAAGGTTAGTTCATGGCTCAACTAAAATGAACTAACAAAGAGCAATACATTAGTTACACTTATTAATCTTTGTTAACATTACTTAATAAAACTACTTCATTGTTATTCATGTCAGCTCAGGTCCATTAACTAATATTAACAGATACAACTTTTGATACTTTTGTTAGTAAATGTTGAAATTAACATTAGCTGAGATTAATAAATGCTGTAGAAATATTTTTCATTTAGTTTTTTTTTAGTTTTTTAAATATTATTTACACTTATTTTTATTTTAGCTTGATTGCAATTAAAGTAAATTTTTTAATATATTTTGTTTTAGTAACCGATAATAGTCCTAATATTGACATTTCCTTTCATGAAGCATTAACTCAAACACACACCTTATGGAAGCCAAGTTAGAGAAAAAGACTTTGTGAAGAAGAATATAATTGCACTCTCACTTCAGTACTGTAATACGACGACTACATTCACAATATAGCATGGCCTCTCAACGTTTTATGATGCATTAATGTTGTTTTCACCTGTTCCATATGATGTTTCCAGAAATCTTCTGCATTTCTCCCAGTGCCGCCAGTAAGAGAGAGGATTTCCCACATCCCACCTGCCCTACGATCATCGTCAGCTGCCCTGAGACGCGGAGAGAGACGGAACACCGTTACTCAAGACAAAACACAGTCACCGAGTACAACACTACAGCAGCCTTTCTCAAACTTTTTTCAGTCGGGGCACCTTTCAAAAGTGCATAAAATCTCAAGGCACCCCAGTGTAAAATATAAATTAAAAACACTGCATAACCCAAATGTAAATGCAAATGTCCTGTTTATTTAGACAGAACAGTAATGAACAGAGCATAATACGAACTGTAAATAACAATAACAATAATAACAACAACTTTACAGGGCTATCACTTTTGTGAAAAAATCCTGATCGATTTTTGAGACATAAACATTCATTGAATCGATTGTAAAATCGATTTTCCATGTCTAAAGACGTTTCCATTTTCAGCGCCAAATATAGGCAAATCCACGGACACCCAACAGGCATTAGCACGAGCGTAAAGAGTGCGCTTGAGACGCGCACAAGTCAGCAATATTTCTGATGATTTATTGGCATGAAGTTTCGTGCACAATGACAAACAGGAGTGCAAGATTCTCGAAAAACAATAAGCAGAGTGG
Organism: Rhinichthys osculus; assembly: GCA_029959095.1. Classification (NCBI taxonomy): domain Eukaryota; kingdom Metazoa; phylum Chordata; class Actinopteri; order Cypriniformes; family Leuciscidae; genus Rhinichthys; species Rhinichthys osculus. The sequence continues at coordinate 51,646,291 of JARWKJ010000006.1, forward strand.
ACTGCCATAACATCAATGAAAAACATTACTGCAGGCTTCAACATGGCTGTGTTTACGATTAGAAATGTCAAACAAATTTCGCCTACGTAGGCGATTGTAGGCCGGATCTGTATGCATGGGACTGTCTGAATACCGGCAGAATTCACATTTTTGTTGTAAAAAGAGACACGTTATGCATAAGTATAGTATAGTTTGTATGTGTGTTTGTCAGAGCCTGCAGTTGCTGTGTGACGCGCGTTCGCGCGGTCGGTGTTGTTGCTATAACGCGTTGCTATGGGTTAAGTCACTTGCGTCAAGTTGTGTGTGTGTGTCTTGCTTCGGTCTTGTGAGATGGATTTTTGTGGTTAATTTTATATATATATATTTATCTAAAATGAATTTACAATTTTATTAATACGTTCATATGTTTAAAAAGAAGAAGAATGTATTTATGTAAATTTAAATATATATATATATATATATATATATATTTTTAGCCTACGTAATTTTTTGGCGGCACCCACTTTGAGAAAGGCTGCACTACAGTAACCGTTACTCGTCCTGTTAAACACGCGAGTACAACACTACAGTAACCGTTACTCGTCCTGTTAAACACGCGAGTACAACACTACAGTAACTGTTACTCATCCTGTTAAACACGCGAGTACAACACTACAGTAACTGTTACTCGTCCTGTTAAACACGCGAGTACAACACTACAGTAACTGTTACTCATCCTGTTAAACACGCGAGTACAACACTACAGTAACTGTTACTCGTCCTGTTAAACACGCGAGTACAACACTACAGTAACTGTTACTCATCCTGTTAAACACGCGAGTACAACACTACAGTAACTGTTACTCGTCCCGTTAAACACGCGAGTACAACACTACAGTAACTGTTACTCATCCCGTTAAACACGCGAGTACAACACTACAGTCACTGTTACTCGTCCTGTTTAACACGCGAGTACAACACTACAGTAACTGTTACTCATCCTGTTAAACACGCGAGTACAACACTACAGTAACCGTTACTCGTCCTGTTAAACACGCGAGTACAACACTACAGTAACTGTTACTCATCCTGTTAAACACGCGAGTACAACACTACAGTAACTGTTACTCGTCCTGTTAAACACGCGAGTACAACACTACAGTAACTGTTACTCATCCTGTTAAACACGCGAGTACAACACTACAGTAACTGTTACTCGTCCCGTTAAACACGCGAGTACAACACTACAGTAACTGTTACTCATCCCGTTAAACACGCGAGTACAACACTACAGTAACTGTTACCCGTCCCGTTAAACACGCGAGTACAACACTACAGTAACTGTTACTCGTCCTGTTAAACACGCGAGTACAACACTACAGTAACTGTTACTCGTCCTGTTAAACACGCGAGTACAACACTACAGTAACTGTTACTCGTCCTGTTAAACACGCGAGTACAACACTACAGTAACTGTTACTCGTCCCGTTAAACACGCGAGTACAACACTACAGTAACCGTTACTCATCCTGTTAAACACGCGAGCACAACACTACAGTAACTGTTACTCGTCCTGTTAAACACGCGAGTACAACACTACAGTAACTGTTACTCGTCCCGTTAAACACGCGAGTACAACACTACAGTAACCGTTACTCATCCTGTTAAACACGCGAGTACAACACTACAGTAACCGTTACTCGTCCTGTTAAACACGCGAGTACAACACTACAGTAACTGTTACTCGTCCTGTTAAACACGCGAGTACAACACTACAGTAACTGTTACTCGTCCTGTTAAACACGAGAGTACAACACTACAGTAACCGTTACTCGTCCTGTTAAACACGCGAGTACAACACTACAGTAACTGTTACTCGTCCTGTTAAACACGCGAGTACAACACTACAGTAACTGTTACTCGTCATGTTAAACACGCGAGTACAACACTACAGTAACTGTTACTCGTCCCGTTAAACACGCGAGTACAACACTACAGTAACTGTTACTCGTCCTGTTAAACACGCGAGTACAACACTACAGTAACTGTTACTCGTCCTGTTAAACACGCGAGTACAACACTACAGTAACTGTTACTCGTCCTGTTAAACACGCGAGTACAACACTACAGTAACCGTTACTCGTCCTGTTAAACACGCGAGTACAACACTACAGTAACTGTTACTCGTCCTGTTAAACACGCGAGTACAACACTACAGTAACTGTTACTCGTCCCGTTAAACACGCGAGTACAACACTACAGTAACCGTTACTCGTCCTGTTAAACACGCGAGTACAACACTACAGTAACTGTTACTCGTCCTGTTAAACACGCGAGTACAACACTACAGTAACTGTTACTCGTCCTGTTAAACACGCGAGTACAACACTACAGTAACTGTTACTCGTCCCGTTAAACACGCGAGTACAACACTACAGTAACCGTTACTCGTCCTGTTAAACACGCGAGTACAACACTACAGTAACTGTTACTCGTCCTGTTAAACACGAGAGTACAACACTACAGTAACTGTTACTCGTCCTGTTAAACACGAGAGTACAACACTACAGTAACCGTTACTCGTCCTGTTAAACACGCGAGTACAACACTACAGTAACTGTTACTCGTCCTGTTAAACACGCGAGTACAACACTACAGTAACTGTTACTCGTCCTGTTAAACACGAGAGTACAACACTACAGTAACTGTTACTCGTCCTGTTAAACACGCGAGTACAACACTACAGTAACTGTTACTCGTCCTGTTAAACACGCGAGTACAACACTACAGTAACTGTTACTCGTCCTGTTAAACACGAGAGTACAACACTACAGTAACTGTTACTCGTCCTGTTAAACACGCGAGTACAACACTACAGTAACTGTTACTCATCCTGTTAAACACGCGAGTACAACACTACAGTAACTGTTACTCGTCCTGTTAAACACGCGAGTACAACACTACAGTAACTGTTACTCGTCCTGTTAAACACGCGAGTACAACACTACAGTAACTGTTACTCATCCTGTTAAACACGCGAGTACAACACTACAGTAACTGTTACTCGTCCTGTTAAACACGCGAGTACAACACTACAGTAACTGTTACTCGTCCTGTTAAACACGCGATTACAACACTACAGTAACTGTTACTCGTCCTGTTAAACACACGAGTACAACACTACAGTAACTGTTACTCGTCCTGTTAAACACGCGAGTACAACACTACAGTAACTGTTACTCGTCCTGTTAAACACGCGAGTACAACACTACAGTAACCGTTACTCGTCCTGTTAAACACGCGAGTACAACACTACAGTAACCGTTACTCGTCCTGTTAAACACGCGAGTACAACACTACAGTAACTGTTACTCGTCCTGTTAAACACGCGAGTACAACACTACAGTAACTGTTACTCGTCCCGTTAAACACGCGAGTACAACACTACAGTATCTGTTACTCGTCCTGTTAAACACGCGAGTACAACACTACAGTAACTGTTACTCGTCCTGTTAAACACGCGAGTACAACACTACAGTAACAGCACGACAGATCCTCACCGAAGGGAACCTTGATGTCAATATTGGTGAGAGTCGGGCATCCCTGTGTCCATGTGAAGTAGCCGTTTATAATCTGAAACAGAAACACAATAACGTTCTTGTTAAAGCTAATGGTAAAACTTTACAATAAGGTTAATTCGTTTATAAATACATTAGTTAACATGAACCAAGAATGAACATTACATCTACAGCATTTATTAGTCTTAGTTAATTTTAATTTCAAATGTTTTACTAATACGTTATTAAAATCAAAGGTGGTATATGTTAACATTAGTTAATGCACTGTGAACTAACATGAACAAACAATGAATAGCTGTATATTTAACTAATTAACTTTATTAACTAACATTAACACTAACAATCTATTTACAAAGATGAATAAATACTGTAACAAATGTATTGCTTATTGTTAGTGCATATTAGTTAATACATTAACTAATGTTTACTAATGAACCTGATTGTAAAGTGTTACCATGCAAAATGTAGTTGTGATGGAGTATCAAAACCTCAACATCAACAGTATCAGGCAAAGAAACGATCATCGTCACTGACATTCAATCAAATATGCATCACATGAATCTCACCTTAATACACACTTCGTCCTCCGGAGCCGCTGATTCTGTCAGTTTCTGGTCTTGATGCTCAAAGTTCCTGTTCACGTCTTGTTTGGATTTATTCTTACGATTCACTAGTTTGGCCTGGAGCTGTAATGCATACTGAGGGAAGAGAACAAAGACACTTCATGAATGCACTGCAGAACGGATTCAGGCACGTTTAAATCCCAAACGCCCGTTAAAGTGACCGGATCATGTGATGCTCGTGTAAATCAACACAGTGCCGAGTTTCACTCTGAAACATGCAATGCACATATTTATTAAATTAAATCACAGCCATATTGCAATTTCGGTTTTATTTCCGATTAATCGCGCAGCTCTAGTGTTGTTGAGTATTGATGCCTTTGAAACAATCCAAATATGTTTGCTTAAAAATAGTTCACTTTCAAATAAAATGCATTCTTTCCTTAAAAGATATGCTTTTGTGCATACTCACGACAGACTTAATGTTGCCGTTGTTGTTCGCTGGACTTTGGGCGATGGGATCCTGGTCAGTTTCGATCTCTGCACTGCCAAGAAATTCACTCAGTTTCTGCACACTGAGAAGAAGTAAAACAAGAGGCATTTTTTAGGTTAAATGTGTATCCAAAAATAAATAATGACAGGAAGCATTGGTTATTGAAGTGCATGAATGGCAGAAGCATGAAGATTATGATGATAAAGATGATGATGAGGATGAAGATCATCTGACAAGGACTTTGACTGTGGAGAGCAGGAACAGGGGCGTCACCAGTATATGGAAGATGAAGATGAACATGATGATGAAGATGAGGAGAATGATGATGATGATGAAGATGATGATGAAGATCACCTGACGAGAGCTTTGAGAGTGGAGTGCAGGACACTGGAGAGCAGGAACAGGGGCGTCACCAGTATATGGAAGATGAGGATGAAGATGAAGATAAAGATGATGAAGATGATGATGAAGATCACCCGACGAGGGCTTTGACTATGGAGTGCAGGACACTGGAGAGCAGGAACAGCGGCGTCACCAGTATATGGAAGATGAGGATGATGATGAGGATGATGAGGATGAAGATGATGAGGAGGAGGATGATGATGAAGATCACCCGACGAGGGCTTTGACTATGGAGTGCAGGACACTGGAGAGCAGGAACAGCGGCGTCACCAGTGTATGGAAGATGAAGATGATGATGAGGATGAAGATGATGAGGAGGAGGATGATGATGAAGATCACCTGACGAGGGCTTTAACTGTGGAGTGCAGGACACTGGAGAGCAGGAACAGCGGCGTCACCAGTATATGGAAGATGAGGATGATGATGAGGATGATGAGGATGAAGATGATGAGGAGGAGGATGATGATGAAGATCATCTGACGAGGGCTTTAACTGTGGAGTGCAGGACACTGGAGAGCAGGAACAGCGGCGTCACCAGTATATGGAAGATGAGGATGAAGATGAAGATGAGGATGATGAAGATGATGATGATGATGATGAAGATCACCTGACGAGGGCTTTAACTGTGGAGTGCAGGACACTGGAGAGCAGGAACAGCGGCGTCACCAGTATATGGAAGATGAGGATGAAGATGAAGATGAGGATGATGAAGATGATGAAGATGAGGATGATGATGAAGATCACCTGACGAGGGCTTTAACTGTGGAGTGCAGGACACTGGAGAGCAGGAACAGCGGCGTCACCAGTATATGGAAGATGAGGATGAAGATGATGATGAGGATGATGATGATGAAGATGAGGATGACGATGATGAAGATCACCTGACGAGGGCTTTAACTGTGGAGTGCAGGACACTGGAGAGCAGGAACAGCGGCGTCACCAGTATATGGAAGATGAGGATGAAGATGATGATGAGGATGATGATGATGAAGATGAGGATGACGATGATGAAGATCACCTGACGAGGGCTTTAACTGTGGAGTGCAGGACACTGGAGAGCAGGAACAGCGGCGTCACCAGTATATGGAAGATGAGGATGAAGATGAAGATGAGGATGAAGATGAAGATGAGGAAGATGATGAGGATGATGATGATGAAGATGAGGATGACGATGATGAAGATCACCTGACGAGGGCTTTAACTGTGGAGTGCAGGACACTGGAGAGCAGGAACAGCGGCGTCACCAGTATATGGAAGAGCGACAGGGACCCGAAGGCCACAGCGGGAGACAGATCCGAGTCGGAGACACTGTGAACTCGCACGTGCACCGCAAAGATCTGTGCAGGAGAACACGTGCGTTCAAATACTGTTCTCCCACTGTCAAGAGCTTCTATAAACCAGCATTAGTGAAAGAACTGAGCGTTACATAAGAGAGAGAGAGGGAATGAATGCACTCGTATAAAGAAGAGCAGGCCCAGACTCACCGTGAGAACAGCAGCGATCGGGATGGCGGCATTCATGAAGACTGAGGATAGAAATGAAAAGAAATAATTGCATTTTCAATGGATGAATGTCTAAGTCGCATACAAATTATATTCTAAAATATATTTATAATTTTGTAAATTAAAATATTTAAAAGGATGTTTTTTATCTTAAATATTGAATTTTATTTTTGTAATAACTTTTGTAATTTTATTAGGACCAATGTTATTTGATTTTTTTAATGTTTCATTTTATAGTATATTTATTAAATTCCCATTTTACATCGTAATAATCCAAGTTTGCATTAGACATCATAATATATTTAATCTACGTTTGCATTTCACATCAAAAAAATATTTAATATTTAATAATATAACTTTGCATTTTACATGATGATATATTTAATAATCAAAGTTAGCATTTCACACCCTACTATATTTAATAATCAGCATGTGAAGCGTATGGCTGTGCTTCGAGGCTCACTGGAGAGGGACGTGTAGAGAGCAAACGTCCGGAGGTTGCTCAGCTCTTGTCTGCGTGTTTCCTCAACGCTGGATCTGAAGATGTGTTCCCACGCGTAGAGCTTCAGGAGCTTGATCCCCCTCAGAAGCTCGTTGGTTTTCTTCAGTCTCTCACTGGTGTATTCCTGTAACACACACACACACAGCATGATGACACACAGCATGATCACAGCATGATATTACAACACACTCATGCTGATGTACAGTATACGCTTTCTATTCTATTTATAACTTTATGAAGGCTACTGTATCATATTTGATAAATAAAGGCCTCTAAATTATCAACATAATCAAACATTTGCTGATAAACCTGTCGCAAGTAACTTTATTATCATATATATATTTATTTATTTATTTTTGTTGAAAAATTAATATCAAATATGATGGTTTATTTGTTCATATCTCTATCATTATTATATTCTTGTATTATATATGTTTTAAAACTACAGAGCTTTGATCATAAAACTAAGCATTTAAATGTCATTTTATCAAGACATATTATTGGCAGATATATAATACGGCTGATATTTATATGCATTTTATGTTTATAGTCTGCTACATGATAAAGATCTCAATGATTTACATTACAAGCATCAGAATTGCATCACTTTTTGTCCATATAAATATCAGCATCTGCACCAAATTGCATATTGTTGCTCCATTTGCTCCAGTTTGAGCTCCATATTCTCACTATACTATATAAATTATGAAAAGCCTTTTGCATCAAATATGATACTCAACACATATGCAAACTTTCTTTAAATAAATGAATAATAATAAAAAAAAAATGTGACTATTATTTTATATGTCAAGCTTTACAGGGTTACTATATTTATTGACAATAGCTGCGTTTCCATTACAGATCTGCGCAAAACTTCTGCGATATTTTTCTAAATGTCGATAAAGAACTATTGCGAAATGACGGCGTTTCCATTAACCGATGTTATGCGACTAAATCTGAATTTTTTTCTCTTGCGATAAGTCATTCCAAAAATCATGGCAATGGATGTTGGTACAGTAGGTTTACGTGTATTCCAGCGACCGCACTAGCCATTATTATTAATGGACGGAGACGTGTGTGTGTTATCCAAGCATTAATAGCGAGGAAAGAGTGTGAGCGGCTCGTATGAAGAGTTTCTAGGGGTTTCTCCCTCATTTCTGCCTCAGGGTCGTGATAAATTGTGGCATTTTAGAATTTGTTGTTTAGAATCCAGAATTCCTGTAATACTTTTGTCTTTTTTGCTTTTAATAAAGACCTCTGTCTCGTCTTCTGTTCAAACACACCACGTCATGTGACCTGTAAATGCGTAAAAACAGTTTCCATTGCAGTTTTGCTAAATATTCCTTTTTCGAATCGCCTGAAAAACCTCTCATGCGAGCGGAAAAACGTTTGGTGACACTTTACTTGAAGGGGTGAGCATAAGACTTACACGACACCTTCATAATCATGACATAACACATGTCATGAATATGAAGGAGGGTTATGCATGTTTATGACAACTGTCATTAAGTGTCATTCGCTCAATTATGACATTTTTAATGCAAATATGACATTGTTTGAGATGTCTTTGTTATGACACCTTGACATAAACCAATACATCATAACCTGCAGTGTCTTGGTAATTACAACTTGACATTACTAAGACAGCACAACCTGTCATAAACATGACATAGCAGATTAATTACCAAACTTAAGAAACCACTTAGCTTTATGGGTTAACATTACATTAAACTGTCATGTGGTTGGTTTTGACATTGGCTGTCATGAGGCCATTATAACATTTTAATGACAAATTCAATGTGTACCACTGTAGTTGAGGTCACGAAAAATATTCATGACACAGTTATAATGGCCTCATGACAGCCAATGTCAAAACCAACCACATATTTAATGTAATGTTAACCCATAAAGCTAAAGTTTCTTAAGTTTGATAATTACTCATGATTATGACAATTTATGTTGTCTTGGTAATGTCAAGTTGTAATTACCAAGACACTGCAGGTTATGATGTATTGGTTTATGTCAAGGTGTCATAACAAAGACATCTCAAACAATGTCATATTTGCATTAAAAATGTCATAATTGAGCGAATGACACGTAATGACAGTTGTCATAAACATGCATAAACCCTACTTCATATTCATGACATATGTCATGTCATGGTTATGAAGGTGTCATGTCAGTCTTATGCACACCCCTTCAAGTAAAGTGTTACCAAACACTTTTGCGATATATGGGAGTTTTCGTGAAATTGGCGGGTTTCCTTTGGGCGTATTTTCAAAATGCAATTTCAATTCGCGCAATGTGAAGTGTAATGGACACGCGGCTAGTATCTATGACTGATCTGCTCACCAGAGTGCTCTTCTGCGCGCGTGAGAGTCGAGTGGCTACGAAGTACTGCAGCGGAGCCAACGCCACGATAACAGTCGCCCCGATCAGAGCGCTCACTCCCAGCAGATAGTAGAGGAGTAGCACACCAATGACAATCTGCACATGACATAATTCAGCAGAATTTACAATGCATTCATGTATTGATGACGCTTAAACGAAACAATCCCTGATGCTAACCTGAACCGGCATGGCCCACAGGTTGGGACAGAGGAAGAAGAACCACATGAGGTGGTTGGTGTCGCGGGCCACGAGACTGCAGATCTGGGCCGTGGTCATGTCACCCATAGACATGTTGGAAGTGCACAGGCGCATGATCTTATTGTAAATCTTAGTCTGTGGGAAAAAGAACAATGACGAAATGTTACCAGAAAAAGATCAAAGGATTGGCGTTAATCTTCATCTAACCAATTAAAGTCACCATGAAATCAAAACGGACACTTGTTGTTGTTTTTTTATGGAATATTACAGTGTTTATACTAAATGATTTATCAGTGCACATCATTATAGTTTTAATCAAAACGACCTGTCACTCACATGAGATCAGCCAATAGCAAACCACAACCATCCAATCATCCAATCAATTCCCCACAGACACAATCAAGCCCCGCCCACATTTGTTCTTGTTCCAGAAGCGTTTCACTCGGATATACGGCACAATTGGGAAGAAAAGACTCGCGCAACTTCTGTTTCATGCTAGAGTTTACTGACAGGCAGGGTTTATTAATCATACCTGAATGGCTCCTCTGAGTTTTATCCCGGTCTCAATGGCCACATAATACGAGGCCTGTAGGAAAGTCCTCTGCAGCAACAGGGCCAGAAACAGCAGAACAGCGAGAACATACGCATTCGCCAGGAACGCCTCCGAGGAGATGAAGTGCACGCCAAGCAGCTTCACCTATAAAGACACAGAGAGTGAAAAAGAGTGTGTGTGTGTGTGTGTGTGTGTGTGTGTGTGTGTGTGTGTGTGTGTGTGTGTGTGTGTGTGTGTGTGTGTAAAATATTGACCAATGGGTGAATCTTGATCAGTGTCAGTGTTTCTGAACTCCTGAAACGCCTCCATTGTAGTCTTGAGTTTCTCCCGGGAACGAACACGTCACAATATTCCTCATTATAATAATCCATACGCAGAATAAAGGGGCGGGGCCTGGTTGAGTTAGTTAGTAGTGTGTTAAACTGGCGGTTATGGGAAGGGGCGGGACATTTCCCAAACACACTTGAAGCGCTCGACCAATCACAACACACTGTTTCAGCCGACCAATCAGAGCACAGTGTGCTTTTCAGGAGGAGGGGCTTCATAGAGACAGGAAGTAAACTTGGGTGTGTTTCCGAAAAGCATCGTTAGCCAACTGTGGTCACAAGTTCCGTCGTTATCATCAGTTCAGCGAGTCTGTGTTTCCCGAAACCATCGTTCTAACGAACATTCGCAAACAGCATCGCAGAGTTGTGTGTGTGAGCGACAGCATCGCAGAGTTGTGTGTGTGAGCGACAGATCTCGACCTGTGGTTAGAAGCAGAGTCTCTAGTTTGCATGACATGTGGACTCAATAAATCCTGATCTTGAGCAAAATAAGCAAACTGACATTCAGTGCAACCTGTGTCTTTTATTCAGAATACACACAAATGTCATTTACGACTTTAGTTTGTCAAGAGATTTAAAGTGTTGTTTTTAAAGAGTGCGCATGTGTGAACGAGCTCTAGTGCGTGAGAACGAGACTATGAGTGAATCTGGAAATAAAGCAAAATAACTGAGAAAAATGAGAAATAGTCCTCAGATGCATGTCTGTGATTTATAGCAAAACATATAGCGTTATTTCGATCTCAACAGATTTGTTAAAAGTAGTTATTACTCCAAAACCTGTGATCATTAACTAATGTGGTTGAACGACCAGTTTGCGACAATACGGTTTGGGGAAACAGTCGTGACGAGCTAGTGGATTTCTTCAACGATGCATCGCACTATTGTAGTTAAACACTGTACGGGAAACACACACCAGAGCGTTACTGACAGACTGGGAAGAGACGAGCAGCAACAATGGAGAATATGGGGAAAATAATGTGATTTGAATGCAAAACTCCCCATATTCATTAAAGCTCAAGAGCACACAGTCATCTAATAGCATGCAATATGCCTCAGCCATCTCAAAGCTATCAAAGCCATGTCTGTGCTCTCGAAGCCACTTAAGTGTGTTCAAACTGATCATGTGATGAGATAAACATTACATCATCTTCCTCGTGTAAAAATAGAGAATCATGTATTTTTAGCAAGAGAAATTGTGCACCTAAAAATTAGCAACAAAACATTTCAGAAGAAAATAACGTGAACTTGTTTTAAAATAATATGCATTAAAAAAAATCTGGTTTTCCATAAAGCATTTGCATATCAAGTAACAAATATTATGCAGCGGCACACAAGTACTGAACTGAAACGCAAAGCAATTGTCCTGAGTGTGTGTCAGGAACATGGACACTACACACTCAAAGTGGCAACATTTAAAACACGGGTGTTTCAGGGACACAGATGTCACAGAACAGCGCCAGATGTTGCACTGGAACTTACTAACGCTATAATGCTTTCTTGTTGCTCTCCAGAAAATACATAAATACTGGAAAGGGGCAGAAAATGTATTACAAATTATTTTAAAATGCAAATAGGTCTTTAAACATATCATGGTCCAACTTTGTAAGGTTACTTGGACACTGAAGCCACACATAAAAAAAGTTTTTTTTTAAAGTTAAACACAAAAATCAAACGTTTTAAAGAATACAGGTGAAATTCGAAAAATTAGAATATCGTGCAAAAGTTCATTTATTTCAGTAATTCAACTTAAAAGGTGAAACTAATATATTATATAGACTCATTACATGCAAAGTGAGATATTTCAAGCCTTTATTTGTTATAATTGTTGATGATTATGGCTTACAGATATGAAAACCTTTTCACAATATTCTAATTTTAAATTGGGTTTTCATAAGCTGTAAGCCATAATCATCAAAATTATAACAAATAAAGGCTTGAAATATCTCACTTTGTATATAATGAGTCTATATAATATATTAGTTTCACCTTTTAAGTTGACTTACTGAAATTCATGAACTTTTGCACGATAGTGTTCACCTGTATTTATGCAGCTCTTTTTAACACGTTACAATAAGGTCCCATTACTTAACATTAGTAAATGCATTAACAATAAGCAATACATTTGTTAAAGTAGGCTATTTATTTATCTTTGTTAACATTCATTAATTTATTAACACTAACTGAGATTAATAAATGCTTTGTAAATAAAAATAAAAATATTTGTTCATTATAAGTTCATGTTAACTAATGTAGTTGAATATATAGTTCAGTCATGAGACTCTAGATGGCGCAGGCTGATCTGAACACAATGACATCATCTAACACGGCTCGAGCTGATTGGACAATGAGCTTGCCGCTTAACTAATAAATCGGTTCTATGTTTGCTGTAAGCAGTTTTTCAGAAACCCTCCACGTCCCCAGCTCCACCTGTATAGATCTGATATGGGTCTTTTCATGTATGTTATATAACAGAAGCAGCGTAGCAGATCTATTCGCCAAGACCAAACATATCCACATTGCCATATCCATCACCTTGCCAAACCCTCAGAGAGTTTGTTAACTAATAGAGCCTTAAGGCCCTTGCACACTGAGTCCGACATTTTCGTATGCGTTTTTTTCGTATTCGTGATTCGGTGGCTCTGCACTGTCAAAACGCCATTCAAACTGCTTGCTTCGGATGCGAAAAACGCAGAAAATCGAACCCGATTCGATTTTTTTTATGACGGACGAAAGTGTGCAAGCTTGATTGACATAACGTGAGGTTATATTTATTTTTTAACGTGCAAAAATTTCGGACGCGATTTTCGGACTCAGTGTGCAAGGGCCTTCAGACATTGTAAAGTGTTCCATCTGAAAAGGATGGAAAAGCACTAAACAAGTAGTCAGTTTTACACATGAACTTTATTCCAGTTTCATGCAGCTCTCAAATCAAACATGGGTTGGACATCAATAATTGGACGCCCCTTGATTTGATGTTTAGTTATGGAATGACGTCTAGGCGATTTTTAAAGGTCCTCTCACACTGAGTCCGAAGTTCTCGTATGCGTTTTTTCGTTTTCGTCATTTGGTGGCTTTGAAATGTCAAAACAAATTGCTTTCAAAATGCTTGCTACGGATGCAAAAAACGCAGAAAATCGAACCTGATCCAAAAAAATTTATGACGTATGAAAGTTTCGGAGGCAGTGCGTAAACGTGATTGACACAACGTGAGGTCGCATTTATTTTTTAACGTGCACAAATTTCGGACGAGAATTTCGGACTGAGAGGACAAAGTGCGGTCTGACTGTCCAAACACCTGTTGGGGCCACTGTAAGTACAGTAATATTTGCATTGGTACCGGAGGCAGAGCGCTGTGATTGTCCCTGCTGATGTGGTGCACGATCCCCGAGATGCAGAGCGGCCCGGCGAAGCCCAGCAGATCCGCCATGAAGCGGAAGGTGATGCTGAGCACCAGAGGTCTGCCGAACGCCAGCCGAAGGGAACGCCAGATCCACCTCGAGCCCTTCAGCGGGACGGGCCCGTCCTCCTGCAAACACAGCGAGACAAACAGATGAGCGATGAACCAGCGGGGATGACAGACGCAGATTCCCAGCAAGCAATCTTACGCTTAAAAGACGTCTAATAGCCGTCCGAACACAGCCCTGGCGTCTAGGCTAAAACAAGGCAAAACTTTGGCTGTCAGAGAATATTTAATAGACGTCTAACCATCGCCCAAGAATAGACTCATCATCAATTAGATCACAAAGAAATGAAATGCGAGATTGTATGATATTCCATCAAGTAAGCAAAGTCAACAGTGATTAAAAGGTGTTTGGTTTCATTTCTTCACTCATTTCATTTATTTGTGATCTAATTGATGACTTAGACGTCTATTAAATTTTCACTGACAGCCAACATTTCGCAAATAACTTTGAATTGGGTTACATGTCGTGTTTGCCAAAATAACTTGCGAGATGTATGAAATTCCATCAAGTAAGCAAAGTCAACAGAGATTACAAGGTGTTTGGTTTCATTTCTTCACTCAAGTTATTTTGGCAAATACGACATGTAACCAAATTCAAAGTTATTTTGGCTAGAAGTGTCGCCCGAGAATAGACTAGTCATCAATTAGATCACAAAGAAATGAAATGAGTGAAGAAATGAAACCAAACACCTTTTAATCACTTTCTTAATCTCATAATCTTTGAATTGGGTTACATGTCGTGTTTGCCAAAATAACTTGAGTGAAGAAATGAAACCAAACACCTTTTAATCTCTGTTGACTTTACTTACTTGATGGAATTTCATACATCTCGCAAGTTATTTTGGCAAAGTAACCCAATTCAAAGTTATTTTGGCTAGAAGTGTGTGTAAAGAGACGACAGACGAGCCAGCGGTGATGACAGACGCAGATTATGAGATTCGCGTAATATTTAATTTTAATAACCTCTAAACTGGTCATTTAGTAACTGATGCACAGATTATGTAAAATCCACACCCAAACACATTTTCTACCATGTTTTACATAAGCGGCTTAATCTGAAGTGTTTCTGAAGTCCCGTCTGTTTTTCAGGACAAAGGGGATAAAAGCAATCCTGCTGTATTGGGGACATACGCAGTCTGGTTATACAAGTACACGTCTACAAAACAACAAAGAAAAGAGAAAAATGAAAGTTTGCAGATCTCTGAATTTGGCAGAGAAAGAGATCCTGCTGTTTAAACTTATGTAATGTCTGTGTACATGCAGCTTTTCCCTGAAATCCAGATTATACTGGCCTTGAATGAACCAGCGCACATATCACTTTTAAAGTATGAGTTCGATGAATGAATAATACAGACATAATATTTATGATATCCCTCAAATGATAACTAAACAGTTCACATGACGATCGTGACGACTATGAATATCTACATACAGTTGTATGGCACAATTTTCTACATGCAGGTGAAACTCGAAAAATTTGAATATCGTGCAAAAGTTCATGTATTTCAGTAATTTAAATAAAAAGGTGAATCTAATATATTTAGTATATATAACTATATACATATGCGTGATTATACTTTTCAGAGGGCCGACATATCTGTATTTAAAATCCTTTTTTTATTGATTTCATGTGATATTCTAATTTTCTGAGATTTTGAATTTGGGGTTTTCATAAGCTGTAAGACATAATCATCAAAATTATAACTTTTTCCACGATATTCAAATTTTTCGAGTTTCACCTGTAATGTTGTACACTACCGTTCAAAAGTCTTAATAATAATAAAAAAAAAATATTCAGGGATGCATTAAATTGATCAAAAGGGACAGTAAAAATATATTTTTCTTTTCTTTTCTTTTGAACTTTCTATTCATCTATTCATCCTGAAGAACTCGTTAATTATTATTTGAATTATCACTCAGTGAGTCATTTAACTGTGTATTACTGTCTCTGTAAGGCTTTTGTCTTTCAAACACATTAAAATGTACAAATGCACGTGATTTCATATGTTATATATTTATATGCAATGCAACTTTTTTTTGTCAGCTTTGCCCTAATATATTTACATGAAGCAAGCACTTATATTTTAAGTTAATAATAAAGTCAGTATCAAATGAAGTCAATAATAATAAGAAATAATAATAATAAAACAAAGTTAATTTTTCTGAATGGGATATATTTTCTTTCTCTTTGTATATTCATATCAATATGGTATGGTACAAGATTATTATGTTCAAATTAGAGCTGTCAAACGATTAATCGCATGCAAAATAAAAGCTTGTTTACATAATATATGTGTGTGTACTGTGTATAATTATTTTTAATACATAAATACCCACACATGCATGTGTATTTAAGAAATATTTGCATGTATATAGACTGAATGTAGCCTACATATAATGTATATTTATATAAATATAAACATTTTATATATAAATAACATATTTTTTCTTAAATATATACGTGTGTGCATTTATATACAAAATAATTATACACAGTACACACACATATATTATGTAAACACAAACTTTTATTTGGATGCGATTTATCGTGATTAATCGTTTGACAGCCCTATAGTTCAAATCAATGCGATAAACGGTTCAGGTCCAAAATAATCTAAAAAGTAATCAAAAAGTAGTTAGAATTCATTACCATAAAATGAGTAATCGAGATTATGTTACTTGTTTTTGTATTTTGGACTCCAATTTGTAATTGACTCCAATTTAAAAGTAAATCTACCTGGTTAAATGATAAATGTCTCAATAGAATAAAGTGAAACTTTGTGATTCTCCTAATGTTCTACGGATTCTTCTATCCGCGTTCTCACAGGTTCGCGTTTTTAAAGTTTGCGTTTGAAGTGAATCAATCAAAACTAACTTTAGCTGGAAAATAACTTTATTCTAGAGCTGTCATAAAGCCAAAACAATCTCTGTTACTGTAATTTCCTATTATCACTGTAAAGCAGCTTTGGAACAATCTACAATGTTAAAAGCGCTATATAAATGAAGATGAAAAACGTACGGCTTGCGCGTCGAAGGCCTTGCGGAGCCGCTGGTAGTTGGTGAGCGCCCTCATGGAGATGGGCAGCTTGCCGATGGTCTTCAGGTCGATGGGCCGCTGGTGTGCAGATGTGATGAAGGTGTTCATCCACCAGTACGTGCTCTTCGACAGCAGGTTTACGAATGGTTGGAGGAACCGAACGCCCAGATCCTGAAGATCATCGGGTGGCTTCACCTCCGTGGGAAACGCAAACCACATGTAGCGCTGAAACCCAACGAGAACGCAGGCATTAGTGGAGCTTCAACAGCTTTACGTGATTTCCATCTCAAAACCATCAACAGTCATTTTGCTGCTGCTGTTTGGGAAAGTGTTTCACTTAATGTTGCAACATGGATGCAGGGATTCACTCGATCCATCCATCGATGCGGTCCGGCTCAAATTTGCTGTTCTAATTCATCCTAAATGGGCCCAATATATCTCGGTTTATGGGATTTGACCCAATATGTCTCTGAACTGTAAAAAAAATCCGTAAAAATACGGTAATGTACCATATAAATGTGAAGGATTTTTCCATATTTTACTTTTACAGGTCTTTTACCCCTATTTTGAATTACGCGTTGCATTGTGGGAACAATATATATATATATATATATAATATTTAGATAAATAAATATTTACCCATTGAATGCATTTAAGCATGTTTACATGAAAATTGACAAAAATAAACCATGTTCAATTTGAATATATCATTCTTTAATTATTTGCTACCAAAAGAAATGCTATTTCTGTATAAGGATTATCCATGAATAGTACAGAAAATGTACTGTTAATATACAGAATTTTCCGTTTTAGAGTTGAAGGAACTGTCCGTCATTTAACGGTAAATGTCCTGGTAATTTTCTTTTTTTACAGAATTATTTTTTACAGTGTGGGCTCCACCGCATTAATATTTGTAGAATAACTTTACAAGAATAACTGGACTTGCCAATTGCATTTAAACATGTAGTGTACTTTAATCCCACCAAATCAACATTTTCTGTGTTTAAGTCTTTTGCAAAGGTGATTCTGGGGTTGGAAAAGACGTTCATAACAGTATATAAGTATATAAGACATACATTTTCAACCGTTTTACCTCCGTTTTACTGTTTTTAAGAAATCCCTTGTGGAAAAGAAGTGCACTCACATGTACTGAATGCGCTCTTCAAATATTAAAACACTTCATGAATGTTTCTTAACACACTTAAGCACACTTTGCAATAATTAAAAGTTGTACTTTAAAGTATATTTTCCGCAATTGTTTTATAATCTTTTGTGCATTACACTTATTTTGATGGGTTGACTATAGCATACTAAAGTAAATGTAAAGTGCATGATTATTAATTAACAATAATCTTGATTATTATATTAGTTAATATATTTAAAATGTATAAAATTGCAACACGATACAATTCAAATACATGATGACATACAAGTTTTAATATTGAAATGATATTAAAGTATATTATAGTTGCCCATGTTTATCAGTACATCCGGCTGTATAAAGATGTATAAAGATATAAAGATGTACTGAAGTCATACATTTTAAATGCAACTAAATGCATTTAATGTAAATTTTAAACTATAATATATTTTAATTTAATTGTAATAACATCCAATTAAGCATCTGAAAACATTACATCCAGTTCACACTTCAAAACAATTATTTAAAGCAATTTATTTACGATATAAGTAATATTTTTAGAATGCTGAAGTTTATTTATTTTCTCACAGGGGTTACAGAAATAAAACTATAAGCTCTATTAAACAAACATGAGTAAGACTTGATAATTTGTTTACAATTTTTTTCCAAAACGACTTATATTTCTGTCCAAAAAAAAAAAACAGATGATGCATAATATTTCTTGACAAACTGTAATTTGACACTACTGGAATTATATTATAAGTATGTAGCCTAGCTGTGTTTTTCCCATCTGGTAATTTGCCAAAACTTTAATCTGATAATGTGAGGCCAAACTCGGTACGGTTACGAGACGGGATTATCCCCAGAGATTGCAGTTATGCACATTAATTTTTAAGCAGTCATAAGTTCAAGACCTGGACTGAGCCTCCGCTCTCCTCACCAGAACACAAGCGTCCGATAAACAGCTCAGCGAAGAAAGAGAAGAGCGAGGGATTTGCGAAGTTGATTGTGAGTTGTGTGGTCATTTGATTCAGTGATTCAGCATTTTAATCTTACATCGAGCTGTTATGCAACGGAAAGAGCGGATCATGCCGTTCATAAAGCGATGATGTCCTCGTGGACACATTTGATGTCTGACATGGACGGGACGCAAATAATTACCAGGCATTTTCTTAGACAAGAAGTGTATATTAATATGTATTTTTGGTAACACTTTATGATAAGGTTCCATTTGTTAACATTATTAATGAAAAATACGTCTAAAACATTTATTAATCTTAGTCAATGTTCATTTCGACCCTTACTAAAACATTGTATATACAGTATACACATATATATATACAAATATACACTACCGTTCAAAGGTTTGGGGTCAGTAAGATTTTATTTTTTTGGGGGGGGGGGTGTAAAATAAATCAATACTTTTATTCAGCAAGGATGCATTTCAAATGAATGAAATATAACTCTGTTCATCAAAGAATCCTGAAAAATATTTTTTTTTAACATTGATAATAATAATGAATGTTTTTTGATCATCAAATCGTCATATTAGAGTGATTTCTGAAGGATCATGTCACACTGAAGACTGGAGTAATGATGCTGAAAATCAGCTTTGATCACAGGAATAAAATAAAATATATAAATATTTTAAAATATATTCAAATATAAAACACTTATTTTAAATTGTCATGATATTTGACAATATTACTTATTTTGTATTTTTAATCAAATAAATGCAGCCTTCGTGAGCATAAGAGACTTCTTTTAAAAACAATACAAATCTTCCCAAACTTATGAACGGCAGGGTATACACACACACACACACACACACACACACACACACATATATATATATATATATATACAGTATACACTCACCTAAAGGATTATTAGGAGCACCTGTTCAATTTCTCATTAATGGAATTATCTAATCAACCTATCACATGGCAGTTGCTTCAATGCATTTAGGGGTGTGGTCCTGGTCAAGACAATCTCCTGAACTCCAAACTGAATGTCAGAATGGGAAAGAAAGGTGATTTAAGCAATTTTGAGCGTGGCATGGTTGTTGGTGCCAGACGGGCCGGTCTGAGTATTTCACAATCTGCTCAGTTACTGGGATTTTCACGCACAACCATTTCTAGGGTTTACAAAGAATGGTGTGAAAAGGGAAAAACATCCAGTATGCGGCAGTCCTGTGGGCGAAAATGCCTTGTTGATGCTAGAGGTCAGAGGAGAATGGGCCGACTGATTCAAGCTGATAGAAGAGCAACTTTGACTGAAATAACCACTCGTTACAACCGAGGTATGCAGCAAAGCATTTGTGAAGCCACAACACGCACAACCTTGAGGCGGATGGGCTACAGCAGCAGAAGACCCCACCGGGTACCACTCATCTCCACTACAAATAGGAAAAAGAGGCTACAATTTGCAAGAGCTCACCAAAATTGGACAGTTGAAGACTGGAAAAATGTTGCCTGGTCTGATGAGTCTCGATTTCTGTTGAGACATTCAGATGTTAGAGTCAGAATTTGGCGTAAACAGAATGAGAACATGGATCCATCATGCCTTGTTACCACTGTGCAGGCTGGTGGTGGTGGTGTAATGGTGTGGGGGATGTTTTCCTGGCACACTTTAGGCCCCTTAGTGCCAATTGGGCATCGTTTAAATGCCACGGCCTACCTGAGCATTGTTTCTGACCATGTCCATCCCTTTATGGCCACCATGTACCCATCCTCTGATGGCTACTTCCAGCAGGATAATGCACCATGTCACAAAGCTCGAATCATTTCAAATTGGTTTCTTGAACATGACAATGAGTTCACTGTACTAAAATGGCCCCCACAGCCACCAGATCTTAACCCAATAGAGCATCTTTGGGATGTGGTGGAATGGGAGCTTCGTGCTCTGGATGTGCATCCCACAAATCTTCATCAACTGCAAGATGCTATCCTATCAATATGGGCAAACATTTCTAAAGAATGCTTTCAGCACCTTGTTAAATCAATGCCACGTAGAATTAAGGCAGTTCTGAAGGCGAAAGGGGGTCAAACTCAGTATTAGTATGGTGTTCCTAATAATCCTTTAGGTGAGTGTATATATGTATATATACTGCCATTCATAACATATATACATATATATAGTATATATAATTGTAATAATTGTGCATTTAATTGTATTTTTTGTAGCCTAGAAATCTAGACTCCCACTAGCGGCTGCAAAAATTATTTTGCAGCCAGTGTAGTCTAGCAACTCTCCGTTGACTTTCGAGCTGGAAAAACCAAACTCTAGTCAGGCCAATCACATCGTGTATAGAGTCGGCGGGCGGGCTTAACATAATGACGACAGAGATGCGACGGTTCACTGCTACTTGAAAACAAAGAATGGCTGCGGCTGCTGGCGAACAGCTGTCTTTTGATTCGGCTTTGGCCACGACTCTGGATGATTTAAAGTTAAGCTTTTCTTTGAAACATGAACGAAGAACGGCACCTGAGTCATTTTTAAAAAAGGAAGATGTGTTCTGTGTGAAGATGTGTGAGATCGCTCTGACTACGTCACCTTCTTCGTTGCTCTGGTTGGTTGTAGTGCTATCCTATTGCGTGCCGAGGGAATTTGAAAGACAACCGTTTATCCCGCCGCTCGTATTGAGCCATGTCAATGGTGAGTTCCCAGACCTAACATCCTGATGTAGCTCTGGCATGCCAGGCTAATTTTTTTGTGCATGGCACTTTGAAGTAAACAGCATTTAAAAAAGCAATAAGCGTATATAGAGTCAGACTCAGCTCCATTAAACACCAGATGCAGATATCCCAGATATTCCCGCTGTAACCCCTGACCCCACACTCACACATATCCAAGATATTCCCGCTATGACCCCTGACCCCACACTCACACATATCCCAGATATTCCCGCTGTAACCCCTGACCCCACACTCACAGATATCCCAGATATTCCCGCTGTAACCCCTGACCCCACACTCACACATATCCAAGATATTTCCGCTGTGACCCCTGACCCCACACTCACAGATATCCCAGATATTCCCGCTGTGACCCCTGACCCCTCACTCACAGATATCCCAGATATTCCCGATGTGACCCCTGACCCCACACTCACAGATATCCCAGATATTCCCGCTGTGACCCCTGACCCCACACTCACAGATATCCCAGATATTCCCGATGTGACCCCTGACCCCACACTCACAGATATCCCAGATATTCCCGCTGTGACCCCTGACCCCACACTCACAGATATCCCAGATATTCCCGCTGTGACCCCTGACCCCACACTCACAGATATCCCAGATATTCCCGATGTGACCCCTGACCCCACACTCACAGATATCCCAGATATTCTCAATGTGACCCCTGACCCCACACTCACAGATATCCCAGATATTCCTGCTGTAACCCCTGACCCCACACTCACAGATATCCCAGATATTCCCGCTGTGACCCCTGATCCCACACTCACAGATGTCCCAGATATTCCCACTGTAACCCCTGACCCCACACTCACACATATCCAAGATATTCCCGCTGTAACCCCTGACCCTACACTCACAGATATTCCCGTTGTGACCCCTGACCCCACACTCACAGATATCCCAGATATTCCCGTTGTGACCCCTGACCCCACACTCACAGATATCCCAGATATTCCCGTTGTGACCCCTGACCCCACACTCACAGATATCCCCGCTGTGACCCCTGATCCCACACTCACAGATATCCCAGATATTCCCGCTGTAACCCCTGACCCCACACTCACAGATATCCCAGATATTCCCGCTGTGACCCCTGACCCCACACTCACAGATATCCCAGATATTCCCGCTGTGACCCCTGATCCCACACTCACAGATATCCCAGATATTCCCACTGTAACCCCTGACCCCACACTCACAGATATCCAAGATATTCCCGCTGTGACCCCTGACCCCACACTCACAGATATCCCAGATATTCCCGCTGTGACCCCTGACCCCACACTCAGAGATATCCCAGATATTCCCGCTGTAACCCCTGACCCCACACTCACAGATATCCCAGATATTCCCGTTGTGACCCCTGACCCCACACTCACAGATATTCCAGATATTCCTGTTGTGACCCCTGACCCCACACTCACAGATATCCCAGATATTCCCGCTGTGACCCCTGACCCCACACTCACAGATATCCCAGATATTCCCGCTGTGACCCCTGACCCCACACTCACAGATATCCCAGATATTCCCGCTGTGACCCCTGACCCCACACTCACACATATCCAAGATATTCCCGCTGTAACCCCTGACCCCACACGCACACATATCCAAGATATTCCCGCTGTAACCCCTGACCCCACACTCACAGATATCCCAGATATTCCTGCTGTGACCCCTGACCCCACACTCACAGATATCCAACATATTCCCACTGTGACCCCGACCCCACACTCACACATATCCAAGATATTCCCGCTGTGACCCCTGACCCTACACTCACACATATCCAAGATATTCCCGCTGTGACCCTCGACCCCACACTCACAGATATCCCAGATATTCCCGCTGTGACCCCTGACCCCACACTCACAGATATCCAAGATATTCCCGCTGTGACCCCTGACTACACACTCACAGATATCCCAGATATTCCCGCTGTGACCCCTGACCCCACACTCACAGATATCCTAGATATTCCCACTGTGACCCCTGACCCCACACATATCCAAGATATTCCCGCTGTGACCCCTGACCCCACACATATCCAAGATATTCCCGCTGTGACCCCTGACCCCACACTCACAGATATCCCAGATATTCCCGCTGTGACCCCTGACCCCACACTCACAGATATCCCAGATATTCCCACTGTGACCCCTGACCCCACACTAACAGATATCCCAGATATTCCCGCTGTGACCCCTGACCCCACACTCACAGATATCCCAGATATTCCCGCTGTGACCCCTGACCCCACACTCACAGATATCCCAGATATTCCTGCTGTGACCTCTGACCCCACACTCACACATATCCAAGATATTCCCGCTGTGACCCCTGACCCCACACTCACAGATATCCCAGATATTCCCACTGTGACCCCTGACCCCACACTCACAGATATCCAAGATATTCCCGCTGTGACCCCTGACCCCACACTCACAGATATCCAAGATATTCCCACTGTGACCCCTGACCCCACATTCACACATATCCAAGATATTCCCGCTGTGACCCCTGACCCCACACTCACACATATCCAAGATATTCCCGCTGTGACCCCTGACCCCACACTCACAGATATTCCCGCTGTGACCCCTGACCCCACACTCACAGATATCCCAGATATTCCCACTGTGACCCCTGACCCCACACTCACACATATCCAAGATATTCCCGCTGTGACCCCTGACCCCACACTCACAGATATCCAAGATATTCCCACTGTGACCCCTGACCCCACACTCACACATATCCAAGATATTCCTGCTGTGACCCCTGACCCCACACTCACACATATCCAAGATATTCCCGCTGTGACCCCTGACCCCACACTCACAGATATCCCAGATATTCCCGCTGTGACCCCTGACCCCACACTCACACATATCCAAGATATTCCCGCTGTGACCCCTGACCCCACACTCACAGATATCCAAGATATTCCCGCTGTGACCCCTGACCCCACACTCACACATATCCAAGATATTCCCGCTGTGACCCCTGACCCCACACTCACACATATCCAAGATATTCCCGCTGTGACCCCTGACCCCACACTCACAGATATCCCAGATATTCCCACTGTGACCCCTGACCCCACACTCACACATATCCAAGATATTCCCGCTGTGACCCCTGACCCCACACTCACAGATATCCCAGATATTCCCACTGTGACCCCTGACCCCAAACTCACCCGGCGCAGGATCACGTTGACCTCGACCCCCAGCAGAAGCCCGTAGAGGAGCGCCAGGAGGCCCGTGATGCAGAACCGCAGCTGTCTCGGCCCGATGCCGTGGCAATCGTACTTCACAAACTTGATGGTTTTGGTGATGAAGGCCAAAGTCCAGTAGATCAGCAGAGCTGGATAGCAAGAGGAGTATATCCATATGTCTGTGTATCATCTGTTTACTCTTTTTAATTCATTTTATAACTGTTTTAATTTTCCTTGCTTTTATTTTGTGATTATTTTCCTTCCTTTCTACAGCACTTTGACATGCCATAGTGTGTGAAATGTGCTATATAAATAAACTTGCCTTGCCATATAGAATAAGAGTCTGTTCACTACCAGTATTTTGACAACATTCAGTGTTTATCTCAGGGATGATGATAATAACTGCAGTGATTTGAATCTGGTATGGTTTATTATACCGATAAGCAGCTTGGGGAAGTTGGAGGTCTCGATGTTGTGGTAATAGATGATGGACGTGACGGCGGCCAGAATCCCGAGTCCGGCTGGCATGTAGAGGTGAAGATGACGAGACTGATTAAACCTGAGAACAAATGCATTCGGTTATTAAACACTGCAGAACACACACACACACGTTATTATATGTTATTCTGTGCTGAAGACCGAGCCGAGTTTTTGGAAGAAGTCTCTTCATACATTAGTAAATGTTGAAATTGAAATTATCTAAGATTAATAAATGCTGTAGAAGAATAGTTTATTCTTAGTTCAGGTTAACTAATGAACCTTATTGTAAAAGTGTTACCGAAATAGTATTACATTATACTGTAAATATCTTTACTGTCACTTTGATGAGTTTAATGCATCCTTGCTTAATAAAAGTAATGATTTATTTCCTTTGAATGTAAAAATATACATGATTTGCAGAATTTTATTTGGTTAATGTCACAAATTTGCATACATTTGATTTGTGACCAAATATTTCTACATCAAGTATTATTATACTGTGTGTGTGTGTGTGTGTGTGTTATTTTGAATATTATGATGTAAAAATATATAACAGAAAAATATATAAAAGTTATGATATAGTTTTTAGTCATAAAATATACAGTCATTTTATATGTAACCATCTTATTGCTCATGGCTGAATAACTAAAACTAACGATCTGATATTCAGTGAAGCGAGTCGATGGTTTAGTGTGTGTGTGTGTGTGTGTGTGTGTGTGTGTGCTCTCACCCGTCCGACACGATTCCCTCAGCGATCTCACACACCAGCACGAACAGCAGGACCGTGGTGAAAAGCCAGCGCAAGTCGTGGCCGGGGAAATGAAGCCACGTGCTGTGATGAATGTGAACCTTCGAGCTCTGACTGCCCCAGCCTACACAACACAACACAACAACACAACCACACACACACACACACACACACACACACACACGCTGTGATGAATGTGAACCTTCGAGCTCTGACTGCCCCAGCCTACACAACACAACACAACACAACACAACCACACACACACACACACACACACACACACGCTGTGATGAATGTGAACCTTCGAGCTCTGACTGCCCCAGCCTACACAACACAACACAACAACACAACCACACACACACACACACACACACACACGCTGTGATGAATGTGAACCTTCGAGCTCTGACTGCCCCAGCCTACACAACACAACACAACAACACAACCACACACACACACACACACACACACACACGCTGTGATGAATGTGAACCTTCGAGCTCTGACTGCCCCAGCCTACACAACACAACACAACCACACACACACACACACACACACACACACACACACGCTGTGATGAATGTGAACCTTCGAGCTCTGACTGCCCCAGCCTACACAACACAACACAACAACACAACCACACACACACACACACACACACACACATACGCTGTGATGAATGTGAACCTTCGAGCTCTGACTGCCCCAGCCTACACAACACAACACAACAACACAACCACACACACACACACACACACACACATACGCTGTGATGAATGTGAACCTTCGAGCTCTGACTGCCCCAGCCTACACAACACAACACAACAACACAACCACACACACACACACACACACACACACACACACACACACACACACACACACATACGCTGTGATGAATGTGAACCTTCGAGCTCTGACTGCCCCAGCCTACACAACACAACACAACAACACAACCACACACACACACACACACACACACACACACACACATACGCTGTGATGAATGTGAACCTTCGAGCTCTGACTGCCCCAGCCTACACAACACAACACAACAACACAACCACACACACACACACACACACACACACATACGCTGTGATGAATGTGAACCTTCGAGCTCTGACTGCCCCAGCCTACACAACACAACACAACAACACAACCACACACACACACACACACACACACACACACACACACAAGCTGTGATGAATGTGAACCTTCGAGCTCTGACTGCCCCAGCCTACACAACACAACACAACAACACAACCACACACACACACATACGCTGTGATGAATGTGAACCTTCGAGCTCTGACTGCCCCAGCCTACACAACACAACACAACACAACAACACAACCACACACACACACACACACACACACACACACACACACAAGCTGTGATGAATGTGAACCTTCGAGCTCTGACTGCCCCAGCCTACACAACACAACACAACACAACAACACAACCACACACACACACACACACACACACACACACAAGCTGTGATGAATGTGAACCTTCGAGCTCTGACTGCCCCAGCCTACACAACACAACACAACACAACAACACAACCACACACACACACACACACACACACACACACACACACACACACACACACACACACACACACACACACACACACAAGCTGTGATGAATGTGAACCTTCGAGCTCTGACTGCCCCAGCCTACACAACACAACACAACACAACAACACAACCACACACACACACACACACACACAAGCTGTGATGAATGTGAACCTTCGAGCTCTGACTGCCCCAGCCTACACAACACAACACAACAACACAACCACACACACACACACACACACACACACACACACACACACACACACACACACACACACACAAGCTGTGATGAATGTGAACCTTCGAGCTCTGACTGCCCCAGCCTACACAACACAACACAACAACACAACCACACACACACACACACACACACACACACACACACACACACACAAGCTGTGATGAATGTGAACCTTCGAGCTCTGACTGCCCCAGCCTACACAACACAACACAACAACACAACCACACACACATACACACACACACACACACACACACACACACACACACACACACACACACACACACACACACACACACACACACACACACACAAGCTGTGATGAATGTGAACCTTCGAGCTCTGACTGCCCAGAAACCCAGAGAAACCATTACTGCTATTCCTGTTTCTCTCGTATGTCTGATAC
>JARWKJ010000006.1:51697615-51735115 GCA_029959095.1 Rhinichthys osculus
GAACAGCAGGAACACACACACACACACACACACTGGCTCTCACCGATGAAGAGGATGGGGAAGGTGCTGAACAGCAGGAACACACACACACACACACACACACACACACACTGGCTCTCACCGATGAAGAGGATGGGGAAGGTGCTGAACAGCAGGAACACACACACACACACACACACACACACACACACACACACACACACACACACACACACACACTGCCTCTCACCGATGAAGAGGATGGGGAAGGTGCTGAACAGCAGGAACACACACACACACACACACACACACACACACACACACACACACTGCCTCTCACCGATGAAGAGGATGGGGAAGGTGCTGAACAGCAGGAACACACACACACACACACACACACACACACACACACACTGCCTCTCACCGATGAAGAGGATGGGGAAGGTGCTGAACAGCAGGAACACACACACACACACACACACACACACACACACACACACACTGCCTCTCACCGATGAAGAGGATGGGGAAGGTGCTGAACAGCAGGAACACACACACACACACACACACACACACACACACACACACACACACTGCCTCTCACCGATGAAGAGGATGGGGAAGGTGCTGAACAGCAGGAACACACACACACACACACACACACACACACACACACACTGGCTCTCACCGATGAAGAGGATGGGGAAGGTGCTGAACAGCAGGAACACACACACACACACACACACACACACACACACACACACTGCCTCTCACCGATGAAGAGGATGGGGAAGGTGCTGAACAGCAGGAACACACACACACACACACACACACACACACACACACACACACTGGCTCTCACCGATGAAGAGGATGGGGAAGGTGCTGAACAGCAGGAACACACACACACACACACACACACACACACACACTGCCTCTCACCGATGAAGAGGATGGGGAAGGTGCTGAACAGCAGTAACACACACACACACTGGCTCTCACCGATGAAGAGGATGGGGAAGGTGCTGAACAGCAGGAACACACACACACACACACACACACACACACACACACACACTGCCTCTCACCGATGAAGAGGATGGGGAAGGTGCTGAACAGCAGGAACACACACACACACACACACACACACACACACACACACTGCCTCTCACCGATGAAGAGGATGGGGAAGGTGCTGAACAGCAGGAACACACACACACACACACACACACACACACACACTGCCTCTCACCGATGAAGAGGATGGGGAAGGTGCTGAACAGCAGGAACACACACACACACACACACACACACACACACACACTGCCTCTCACCGATGAAGAGGATGGGGAAGGTGCTGAACAGCAGGAACACACACACACACACACACACACACACACACACACTGCCTCTCACCGATGAAGAGGATGGGGAAGGTGCTGAACAGCAGGAACACACACACACACACACACACACACACACACACTGCCTCTCACCGATGAAGAGGATGGGGAAGGTGCTGAACAGCAGGAACACACACACACACACACACACACACACACACTGGCTCTCACCGATGAAGAGGATGGGGAAGGTGCTGAACAGCAGGAACACATGAGGAACCACACCGAGAGCGTCCAGAAAGCAGCCGTTGTTCAGAAGGCCATTGTCCACCTTATACGCGGAGGAGTTCTCCGTGCCGCAGAAGGACAGGGTCGAGTTGGAGACTGGCGTCTATGAGGAGACCATGGAGACACACACACACACACACACACACACACACACACAGGCCAGTTATGAGACATTATGAGTGCAGCAGAGAAATCTTTAAATCTGTTGTGTCTGAAACGCTGGGGTAAAGCTACTGTAATCCTCAAATCCATGATTTTAACAACAACAACAACAAAAGCCATAATGCAAGTGCAATGTGTGGATATTTTTACAAACATCCCATCGGTTTCATATATTGCCCTATAGAAAAACAGCACTAAAATGAATCATCTGTTCTTGATATCGCACTGTAAGAAGTGTGCACTTGTTAAAGAACTCTGATCCTAAAAACATCACTTTTGTTGTTGTATCCCAATGTAATCAGGATTAAGTTATCGGAAATCATTTGTAATGATAATTAAAAACAGACATGCAGGGGTTATTAGTGCAGGTAATATTTCAGTATCCCTAGTTGTGAGATGTCACAATTCATCATGCAAGAGATTATAAAACTGTTATTTCTACACAATATGGTAGCCTATTTCGCAGTAGTTATGATTTAAAAAAAATAAACATTTAGATTTAAAATTTCAAATGTATGTTTGTGGACATAAATGTTACGATTGAGAGGATAACGTTTTCAAATAGGCTATATATATATAAAGAAACAAGTTCAAATAATTTTCCAGTGTGAAAAAAAAAAAGCATTATATTCACAGAACACCCAAACTGTTGAACGTAATATTTAGCACAGATAAAAGTGTAGCAACTCACCGGTCGGTATCCTCGCATCATCTTCGGAAGAGTTTATTTCATTTCCCTCACGATGGACTGAGTTATTTCCCAACACTTGGACATTGAAACACGCAGATGAGGTTTGCACGAGTCTGTCCTCTCTCCCTCTCTCTCTCTCTCTCTCTCTCTCTCTCTCTCTCTCTCTCTCTCTCTCTCTCTCTCTCTCCTGATCTGGCTGACCTGACCTGAGATCAGATGATCCTCGAGATTATGAGCGCGAGCCTCTCAGTGTAAATGATGGCGCTCAGTCCCACTGACACTTAATCTCCACCCTCATCCTTCCTCTCGTTTCATGCAGTTTATCTGATAACAGCTTATCCGAAGTTAAAGCACTATATATAAGGTGAATATATCAGTTAGTATCAGTTATTATGTGAGTGTTTTAAGAGTGTACAAACCGAAAGAAATGATAAACATGTGTGAGCATAAATGACAGCGAGATATGAAGCTGTGAAGTCATTTAAAGAAACTCTGCCCCTCAGTGGTTAAACAATGCAAGTGCATGAGGTTCTCAAGACCGAGTTTTCATTATTTATTGATTCATTTGATGCAACATTTATTTTAATTGCTGAAAAAAGGCACCGCTTTGTCAACAAGATATCTATAAGTGCACTTGTTAACTCATTTTCTGTTTTTTGTTTTGTTTTTGGACTCTCTTGCGATTGGCTTCAGAAGCATAAGTAGGCTACTTATTGGAGAATGCATTTGTTTTCACTTACAATTACAATTTCAAATGGCAGAACCCTTCAGTGAACACTTGTTTCTTAGTGCAGAACTTTTCCACTATAAATAACCCTTTTTTTGCATTGAAAAGATTCCATTAATGTTAATGAACGATCGATGCCAGTAAAGAAGCTTTATTTTAAAGAGTGTGTGTTCTATAAAAAACTCACATATTATGATAATCAGGTCAGTCGGAAGGTCGAAGGTTTCTCTTTAACACGCCCACAAAACAACAACTTCAGCACCGCGGAGAGCAACCGCGTTCCATGGCGCTGATTGGCCAACCAGGTGAAAGGGGGCGTGCTCGGAACCTAATGCGCCTCTCCTATTGGCTAAAATCCGTGAGCGTCTGGATATGCGGGGATTGAACTCAAATCACTCAAAGATTTCGACAAACTTCTTAAGAAACGAGGAGCAGCTCTGCTTACTGTAGTGTGTGCACGGTGTTTTATGTAGTATGAATAAGTGTTCGAGTATTTCCTAGAAGGCCATGCTATTGTAAGAGCAGCGCAGAAGGTGCGCAGGAGAAGGTAAGGCGATTATTTCCCTCTCCATTCATTCTCTGTTAATGCCAGGCTTAGCGCGAGCCGACATGACGGATGAATCTCATTCGCTCAGGGTTTGAAGTAAATAGACGGGAATCAAACAAATGCAACATCAGGGTTGTAAACAACACTCGTGTAAAGGTGAATGTTGAGATGCACGTTAATAATGTGTCAATATGGGCCACTTTAGAAAACACTCTCTGTGATCCTTCCTCTTAATCCAGAGCTCTTAACACACTCGGCTGCAGATCGAGACATGCAACACGATACTGTAATACTTCCTCTATTCTACAGGACGCAATACAGTGTTGAACTTCAGATTGGTGAAGGGTTAGACATGTTTGTCACACAGGAACATCGTCAAGGGTTATTTATCTCAGTAACTATAAGGGATACTATTTCATGACTTTTTTTGTATCAAAAGTGTAGGTTATTTACTGTAGCACGAGATAATACACTCTTAGAAAAAAAAGGTACAAAAGCTGTCACTGTGGTGGTACCTTTTCAAAAGTTATACCTTTGTACCTAAAGAGTGCATATTAGTCCCTCAAAGGTAAATATTGGTACCAAAAATGTACATATTAGTACATACATTATACATATGAGAACGGGTACTGTCCCAGTGACAGCTTTTGTACCTTTTTTTCTGATAGTGTAGTTGAAAATAACCCACTTATTTAGGCTGATATGTATTTCTTCTGCAAAAATAAATCATATAAAAAAGATGAAGTCAGTTTAATGTTTATCTTTGATTTTAGTGATTTTTTTTTTTTTTTGTATAGCATCACCTTTGGCTTGTTCAATAAGGTTTTTTCTTTGTAAAATTGCTTAAAACACAATGTATTGTACAAACAAATACGTTGAATTAAGTGTGCAAACATTGAAATGTGCAAACATTTTTATTTGGCTACTGTCATTTCTATTAAATATGTCTAAAATATGAGAAAGGCTGAAAATATTGAACAAGGATGTGGAGTGGAGGAACAAGTTTTCCTTTGGGGACATTTTGCAAAAAGATAATATATTTAAATGCAATACCCATGTATGAAAGTGCAATAATATCGTATTGTGCAATAATATCGTATTGTTGCTTAAGAATCATGATAATATATTATTGTGGAGCTACTGGTGATTCCCAACCCTAATTTTAAATAAAATAATTTTAGTATAACTAAATTTAAATAATTTTAAGACTTTTTGATGGTTGATATTTATAGTAGGTTGCATTGTGACAACTTACCCCTGCATGCCCTAATGTTGGTCAACGTGTGTCAATAAAACGGCAAATGTCCAGAATATTACCTTACAGTGTGTGTCCCTTCTGTTCATATGTAGGTTTGATAGATTGACGGCTCTGAAGAACTAATAGTCGTCGCCTGTTCCCCAATGGCTGGTAGGACCTTGATCCCAGTCATTAATAACACAGCGATACGCAAGTGTGTGTTCCATGGATGCTCTGCTTTATGTCTGTCCTGTAGAAAACAACTTCCCTCCTCTGCCTGGCTTCATTCCTCTACGGCCGTGTTTCCATCAGGACTTTGAGGATATCCCGGACCAGCACCGCACCATGTGCAAGAGACTCTACTACCTGTGGATCTGTGAGTCCGGACACACACACACACACACACACACATGTAGATGATATTAAGTTCACAAATACTCTGTTGAGTTGAGTTAAGTGTTCAGATGAACATGTCCAAAGTAACTAATCACTCGACTGACTTTAGTTGTTTTAATACTCTTGGTCCCCTAGTGGTGTGTGTGTGTGTGTGTGTGTGTGTGTGTGTGTAACTGCAGGAGGTCTGTAGAATCATTGTAAAAATATATATATAAAATATAGGGTACACCAGAATTTTTTTTTTTACTCCTAGTGTATGATTGCAGAATATATAGATATATATATATATGTGTGTGTGTGTGTGTGTGTGTGTGTGTGTGTGTGTGTTTAATGTAACTTTCTCTGACTCTATAATCTTATTTAATTTTTAAATGCTGTTGACTTCAGAAGTGCAATGCACATAAAAAATACAATTAAAACTTAATTGCACAATTTTTGTATATCATATGACATTGCTCAGTAAAAAAAAAAAAAAAAAAAAAAATATATATAAAAAATTTTTTATTGAGAATCGATGGAGCAACATATTTAGTGTGAAAATAAATAATAAAAGCGTTTTGTTTAAAACTCATATAAATGTATGAGGTGGCAATAAAATAATAGATTGTTCAATAAATATACTGTTATTAATATGTGTTCATCTTAAAAATAACAGAAAATTATTTTAAAAAGTAAAGATTCTGAAAGCACTGAATGAGCATCATCATAATTTAATAAAGCTTTACAGTATACGCATACATGATATGAATAATATCATATTTTTAAATATGCTGGTTTCGTTATAAATATGGTGATTATCTCTAAGATGGACAACAAAATTTGAGTTATGATATTTACCATCTGAATCTAACATGTCATGTCAACAAATGTAAAAGTCAGCTGTTTATTATCATGTTAATTATTATGCATTTCTCCCCGACAGCTGGTGCGCATTAAATATCATATTTTACATATTCTTCCATTATTAAAAATCTGTTAATTACCTTGAACAAAACTGAAAATCCTTAAGACTACATTTGTCTCAAAATATTGTCGATAATTGTATCCATTCTCATTTGATATACATCCAACATTTGAAAAAAACATTAAATATTAGATCAAATCAACTTTGTGTTCTATGATTCCATGGATGTGAATGTGGAACTGTCGACGCCAATAAATAAGCTTTATTTTTATTTTAATAACATTATTGGTGATTCACACTTGATTGCATTTCTTCACTGTAAATATAGTAATTATGGTCATCTGTTGCTGTAGAGACAGTGCTGTAGCGGATCCCTCCTCAGGTATTCTTTATGTGTGGCTTTTGAGTGGAATTGCATGCTTTCTTTATTTAGAATATTGCATCATCATTTTTTTTTTTTTCATTTTTTTTTTGTAAGAATTTTTAAATATTAAGAATATATTAATATTAAGAAATATTTTTCATGGCATGGAACAAAGCATTATTGTGTTAGTTGTGTGATGTCATCGAGTCGACTGTATGTCACAGATGTGTGTGTGTGTGTGTGTGAGAGATAGAGAGTGTGTGTGTCTGTATCTGTGTGTGTGTGTGTGTGTGTGTGTGTGTGTGTGTGTCTGTGTGTGAGAGAGATAGAGAGTGTGTGTGTCTGTATCTGTGTGTGTGTGTGTGTGTGTGTGTGTAGTGTCTGTCATCCTCATTTAGTGATTAACCAGCTATGGCTTTAGTTTGCTCAGTAAGTGCATTATAACCTTTGTGCATTTTGCAGCATTTACTCTATTTGGTGACAGCTGCATTTTCTCTCTCTCTCTCTCTCTCTCTCTCTCTCTCTCTCTCTCTCTCTCTCTCTCACACACACACACACACACACACACACACTCTCTCTCTCACACACACACACACACACACACACACACTCTCTCTCTCTCTCTCTCTCTCTCTCTCTCTCTCTCTCTCTCTCTCTCACACACACACACACACACACACACACACACACACACACACACACTCTCTCACACTCTCTCTCTCTCTCTCTCTCTCTCTCTTTCACACACACACACACACACACACACACACACACACACACACACACACACACACACACACACACACACTCTCTCTCTCTCTCTCTCTCTCTCTCTCTCTCTCTGAAGTGGTGTGTAACATCATATAGAGCACTATTCTCTTGTACACTCTTGGGCAATGAAGGGTTTCTGCTATCTTTCACTCTCTCTCTCTCTCTCTCTCTCTCTCTCTCTCTCTCTCTCTCTCTCTCTCTCTCTCTCTCTCTCTCTCTCTCAGACACACACACACACACACCTGTGCAAATAACCCGGTCAGTAGAGTGAGCGATCTGCTGTGTTCCCCAGTGTACGGCTCCACGCTGCTGGTGAACTTCTTCGGCTGTATGGCGTGGATGTTCGGAGGAGGAGGAGTGACGAACTTCGGCATGTCCATCATCTGGGTCGTCCTCTTCACGCCCTGCTCATACGTGTGCTGGTTCAGGTCCATTTACAACGCCTTCAAGTGAGCGTCCCCGGCACACTACTTCATTAGCAAATTATTGAATTGTTCAGATTTTATAAAGTGATTATATTTCTATTTATCATTTTTTAAAATGTATTTTTTATAATTTGTGTTTTATGACATTGATTAATATTTGATGATAATCATCATCATATGTACAATAAATCCAATTATTATTATTACGTATTATACATATATATTTATTAATGTATTAATATTAATTTGTATTTAAACATTTTAATAATAATGGTTATTATCATCATATTGTAAATGTATAATGAATCCATTATTTATTTATTTAATAAAATATTAATTATATATTAATTTATTTATATTAATTTAATAAATAACAATAATAATAATAACATTCATTACACATTTAGCATTAAGGTTTAGACTGTATGCATTTGTTTATCTGTAATATGGTAAATGTATAATACATTAATTTAATATTTGATTACATATAAATAATATGCTAATATTATTTAAACAATAATAATAATAATAATGGTTATCATCATTATAATATGGTAAATGAATAATGCATGTATTTAATTATTTATTAATTTATATTAATGTAATATTAATTAATTATTAATTACACATGTATCATTAAGGTTTAGATAACTATAGTTATGTATTTGTACATCTGTGTTGTTGTTGTCTTGCAGGACTGACAGCTCGTTCTACTTCATGGCTTTCTTCTTTGTCTTCATGGCACAACTTTTCATTTCTCTAATTCAGGCCATTGGTATTCCCGGATGGGGTGTTTGGTAAGACAAATGCATCCACATATTATGCATATTATTCCCAAATATGAGGATTCTGAATGCTAACACAAACCTCACACTAGAATACTGCATCTATTACTGTATGCGATGCACATGTAATACGTGATGTGTGTGTGTGTGTGTGTGGTGCTTCAGTGGCTGGCTGGGCACCATCTCCTTCTTTGGCACGAGTATCTTCGCCTCCATCATCATGCTGATCCCCACGCTCATGTTCACCGCCGTCGCCGCGCTCTGCTTCATCGCGCTCACTAAGGTACGGATGCGCACAGACACATGTATCTCAGCGGGACGGGTGTGTGTACGGCTCATCGCCTGTGCACTCGCCGGTGTGCCAGGATCAGCTCCTTTAGCTGACGTGTGTGTAGAAGTCTTGGGCTGGGTGTCTGTCGTGTGATGTGTGTGTAGAAGTCTTGGGCTGGGTGTCTGTCGTGTGATGTGTGTGTAGAAGTCTTGGGCTGGGTGTCTGTAGTGTGACGTGTGTGTAGAAGTCTTGGGCTGGGTGTCTGTCGTGTGATGTGGGTGTAGAAGTCTTGGGCTGGGTGTCTGTCGTGTGATGTGTGTGTAGAAGTCTTGGGCTGGGTGTCTGTCGTGTGATGTGGGTGTAGAAGTCTTGGGCTGGGTGTCTGTCGTGTGATGTGTGTGTGGAAGTCTTGGGCTGGGTGTCTGTCGTGTGATGTGTGTGTTGAAGTCTTGGGCTGGGTGTCTGTCGTGTGATGTGTGTGTAGAAGTCTTGGGCTGGGTGTCTGTCGTGTGATATGTGTGTAGAAGTCTTGGGCTGGGTGTCTGTCGTGTGACGTGTGTGTAGAAGTCTTGGGCTGGGTGTCTGTAGTGTGACGTGTGTGTAGAAGTCTTGGGCTGGGTGTCTGTAGTGTGATGTGTGTGTGAAGTCTTGGGCTGGGTGTCTGTCGTGTGATGTGTGTGTAGAAGTCTTGGGCTGGGTGTCTGTAGTGTGACGTGTGTGTAGAAGTCTTGGGCTGGGTGTCTGTCGTGTGATGTGTGTGTAGAAGTCTTGGGCTGGGTGTCTGTCGTGTGATGTGTGTGTAGAAGTCTTGGGCTGGGTGTCTGTCGTGTGATGTGTGTGTAGAAGTCTTGGGCTGGGTGTCTGTAGTGTGATGTGTGTGTAGAAGTCTTGGGCTGGGTGTCTGTCGTGTGATGTGTGTGTAGAAGTCTTGGGCTGGGTGTCTGTCGTGTGATGTGTGTGTAGAAGTCTTGGGCTGGGTGTCTGTCGTGTGATGTGTGTGTAGAAGTCTTGGGCTGGGTGTCTGTCGTGTGATGTGTGTGTAGAAGTCTTGGGCTGGGTGTCTGTCGTGTGATGTGTGTGTAGAAGTCTTGGGCTGGGTGTCTGTAGTGTGATGTGTGTGTAGAAGTCTTGGGCTGGGTGTCTGTCGTGTGATGTGTGTGTAGAAGTCTTGGGCTGGGTGTCTGTCGTGTGATGTGTGTGTAGAAGTCTTGGGCTGGGTGTCTGTCGTGTGATGTGTGTGTAGAAGTCTTGGGCTGGGTGTCTGTCGTCTGATGTGTGTGTAGAAGTCTTGGGCTGGGTGTCTGTCGTGTGATGTGTGTGTAGAAGTCTTGGGCTGGGTGTCTGTCGTGTGACGTGTGTGTAGAAGTCTTGGGCTGGGTGTCTGTAGTGTGACGTGTGTGTAGAAGTCTTGGGCTGGGTGTCTGTCGTGTGACGTGTGTGTAGAAGTCTTGGGCTGGGTGTCTGTAGTGTGATGTGTGTGTGAAGTCTTGGGCTGGGTGTCTGTCGTGTGATGTGTGTGTAGAAGTCTTGGGCTGGGTGTCTGTAGTGTGACGTGTGTGTAGAAGTCTTGGGCTGGGTGTCTGTCGTGTGATGTGTGTGTAGAAGTCTTGGGCTGGGTGTCTGTCGTGTGATGTGTGTGTAGAAGTCTTGGGCTGGGTGTCTGTCGTGTGATGTGTGTGTAGAAGTCTTGGGCTGGGTGTCTGTCGTGTGATGTGTGTGTGAAGTCTTGGGCTGGGTGTCTGTCGTGTGATGTGTGTGTAGAAGTCTTGGGCTGGGTGTCTGTCGTGTGATGTGTGTGTAGAAGTCTTGGGCTGGGTGTCTGTAGTGTGATGTGTGTGTAGAAGTCTTGGGCTGGGTGTCTGTCGTGTGATGTGTGTGTAGAAGTCTTGGGCTGGGTGTCTGTCGTGTGATGTGTGTGTAGAAGTCTTGGGCTGGGTGTCTGTAGTGTGACGTGTGTGTAGAAGTCTTGGGCTGGGTGTCTGTCGTGTGATGTGGGTGTAGAAGTCTTGGGCTGGGTGTCTGTCGTGTGATGTGTGTGTAGAAGTCTTGGGCTGGGTGTCTGTCGTGTGATGTGGGTGTAGAAGTCTTGGGCTGGGTGTCTGTCGTGTGATGTGTGTGTGGAAGTCTTGGGCTGGGTGTCTGTCGTGTGATGTGTGTGTTGAAGTCTTGGGCTGGGTGTCTGTCGTGTGATGTGTGTGTAGAAGTCTTGGGCTGGGTGTCTGTCGTGTGATATGTGTGTAGAAGTCTTGGGCTGGGTGTCTGTCGTGTGACGTGTGTGTAGAAGTCTTGGGCTGGGTGTCTGTAGTGTGACGTGTGTGTAGAAGTCTTGGGCTGGGTGTCTGTAGTGTGATGTGTGTGTGAAGTCTTGGGCTGGGTGTCTGTCGTGTGATGTGTGTGTAGAAGTCTTGGGCTGGGTGTCTGTAGTGTGACGTGTGTGTAGAAGTCTTGGGCTGGGTGTCTGTCGTGTGATGTGTGTGTAGAAGTCTTGGGCTGGGTGTCTGTCGTGTGATGTGTGTGTAGAAGTCTTGGGCTGGGTGTCTGTCGTGTGATGTGTGTGTAGAAGTCTTGGGCTGGGTGTCTGTAGTGTGATGTGTGTGTAGAAGTCTTGGGCTGGGTGTCTGTCGTGTGATGTGTGTGTAGAAGTCTTGGGCTGGGTGTCTGTCGTGTGATGTGTGTGTAGAAGTCTTGGGCTGGGTGTCTGTCGTGTGATGTGTGTGTAGAAGTCTTGGGCTGGGTGTCTGTCGTGTGATGTGTGTGTAGAAGTCTTGGGCTGGGTGTCTGTCGTGTGATGTGTGTGTAGAAGTCTTGGGCTGGGTGTCTGTAGTGTGATGTGTGTGTAGAAGTCTTGGGCTGGGTGTCTGTCGTGTGATGTGTGTGTAGAAGTCTTGGGCTGGGTGTCTGTCGTGTGATGTGTGTGTAGAAGTCTTGGGCTGGGTGTCTGTCGTGTGATGTGTGTGTAGAAGTCTTGGGCTGGGTGTCTGTCGTCTGATGTGTGTGTAGAAGTCTTGGGCTGGGTGTCTGTCGTGTGATGTGTGTGTAGAAGTCTTGGGCTGGGTGTCTGTCGTGTGACGTGTGTGTAGAAGTCTTGGGCTGGGTGTCTGTAGTGTGACGTGTGTGTAGAAGTCTTGGGCTGGGTGTCTGTCGTGTGACGTGTGTGTAGAAGTCTTGGGCTGGGTGTCTGTAGTGTGATGTGTGTGTGAAGTCTTGGGCTGGGTGTCTGTCGTGTGATGTGTGTGTAGAAGTCTTGGGCTGGGTGTCTGTAGTGTGACGTGTGTGTAGAAGTCTTGGGCTGGGTGTCTGTCGTGTGATGTGTGTGTAGAAGTCTTGGGCTGGGTGTCTGTCGTGTGATGTGTGTGTAGAAGTCTTGGGCTGGGTGTCTGTCGTGTGATGTGTGTGTAGAAGTCTTGGGCTGGGTGTCTGTCGTGTGATGTGTGTGTGAAGTCTTGGGCTGGGTGTCTGTCGTGTGATGTGTGTGTAGAAGTCTTGGGCTGGGTGTCTGTCGTGTGATGTGTGTGTAGAAGTCTTGGGCTGGGTGTCTGTAGTGTGATGTGTGTGTAGAAGTCTTGGGCTGGGTGTCTGTCGTGTGATGTGTGTGTAGAAGTCTTGGGCTGGGTGTCTGTCGTGTGATGTGTGTGTAGAAGTCTTGGGCTGGGTGTCTGTCGTGTGATGTGTGTGTAGAAGTCTTGGGCTGGGTGTCTGTCGTCTGATGTGTGTGTAGAAGTCTTGGGCTGGGTGTCTGTCGTGTGATGTGTGTGTAGAAGTCTTGGGCTGGGTGTCTGTCGTGTGACGTGTGTGTAGAAGTCTTGGGCTGGGTGTCTGTCGTGTGACGTGTGTGTAGAAGTCTTGGGCTGGGTGTCTGTCGTGTGACGTGTGTGTAGAAGTCTTGGGCTGGGTGTCTGTAGTGTGACGTGTGTGTAGAAGTCTTGGGCTGGGTGTCTGTCGTGTGACGTGTGTGTAGAAGTCTTGGGCTGGGTGTCTGTCGTGTGATATGTGTGTAGAAGTCTTGGGCTGGGTGTCTGTCGTGTGACGTGTGTGTAGAAGTCTTGGGCTGGGTGTCTGTCGTGTGATATGTGTGTAGAAGTCTTGGGCTGGGTGTCTGTAGTGTGATGTGTGTGTAGAAGTCTTGGGCTGGGTGTCTGTAGTGTGACGTGTGTGTAGAAGTCTTGGGCTGGGTGTCTGTCGTGTGATGTGTGTGTAGAAGTCTTGGGCTGGGTGTCTGTCGTGTGATGTGTGTGTATAAGTCTTGGGCTGGGTGTCTGTCGTGTGATATGTGTGTAGAAGTCTTGGGCTGGGTGTCTGTCGTGTGACGTGTGTGTAGAAGTCTTGGGCTGGGTGTCTGTAGTGTGACGTGTGTGTAGAAGTCTTGGGCTGGGTGTCTGTAGTGTGATGTTTGTGTGAAGTCTTGGGCTGGGTGTCTGTCGTGTGATGTGTGTGTAGAAGTCTTGGGCTGGGTGTCTGTAGTGTGACGTGTGTGTAGAAGTCTTGGGCTGGGTGTCTGTCGTGTGATGTGTGTGTAGAAGTCTTGGGCTGGGTGTCTGTAGTGTGATGTGTGTGTAGAAGTCTTGGGCTGGGTGTCTGTCGTGTGATGTGTGTGTAGAAGTCTTGGGCTGGGTGTCTGTCGTGTGACGTGTGTGTAGAAGTCTTGGGCTGGGTGTCTGTCGTGTGATGTGTGTGTAGAAGTCTTGGGCTGGGTGTCTGTAGTGTGATGTGTGTGTAGAAGTCTTGGGCTGAGTGTCTGTCGTGTGATGTGTGTGTAGAAGCCTTGGGCTGGGTGTCTGTAGTGTGATGTGTGTGTAGAAGTCTTGGGCTGGGTGTCTGTAGTGTGACGTGTGTGTAGAAGTCCTGGGCTGGGTGTCTGTCGTGTGACGTGTGTGTAGAAGTCTTGGGCTGGGTGTCTGTCGTGTGATGTGTGTGTAGAAGTCTTGGGCTGGGTGTCTGTAGTGTGACGTGTGTGTAGAAGTCTTGGGCTGGGTGTCTGTAGTGTGATGTGTGTGTAGAAGTCTTGGGCTGGGTGTCTGTCGTGTGATGTGTGTGTAGAAGCCTTGGGCTGGGTGTCTGTAGTGTGATGTGTGTGTAGAAGTCTTGGGCTGGGTGTCTGTCGTGTGATGTGTGTGTAGAAGTCTTGGGCTGGGTGTCTGTCGTGTGATGTGTGTGTAGAAGTCTTGGGCTGGGTGTCTGTAGTGTGACGTGTGTGTAGAAGTCTTGGGCTGGGTGTCTGTAGTGTGACGTGTGTGTAGAAGTCCTGGGCTGGGTGTCTGTCGTGTGATGTGTGTGTAGAAGCCTTGGGCTGGGTGTCTGTCGTGTGATGTGTGTGTAGAAGTCCTGGGCTGGGTGTCTGTAGTGTGATGTGTGTGTAGAAGTCTTGGGCTGGGTGTCTGTCGTGTGATGTGTGTGTAGAAGTCTTGGGCTGGGTGTCTGTAGTGTGACGTGTGTGTAGAAGCCTTGGGCTGGGTGTCTGTAGTGTGATGTGTGTGTAGAAGTCCTGGGCTGGGTGTCTGTCGTGTGATATGTGTGTAGAAGTCTTGGGCTGGGTGTCTGTCGTGTGATGTGTGTGTAGAAGCCTTGGGCTGGGTGTCTGTAGTGTGATGTGTGTGTAGAAGTCTTGGGCTGGGTGTCTGTAGTGTGATGTGTGTGTAGAAGTCTTGGGCTGGGTGTCTGTCGTGTGATGTGTGTGTAGAAGTCTTGGGCTGGGTGTCTGTCGTGTGATGTGTGTGTAGAAGTCTTGGGCTGGGTGTCTGTCGTGTGATGTGTGTGTAGAAGTCTTGGGCTGGGTGTCTGTAGTGTGATGTGTGTGTAGAAGTCTTGGGCTGGGTGTCTGTAGTGTGACGTGTGTGTAGAAGCCTTGGGCTGGGTGTCTGTAGTGTGATGTGTGTGTAGAAGTCCTGGGCTGGGTGTCTGTCGTGTGATATGTATGTAGAAGTCTTGGGCTGGGTGTCTGTAGTGTGATGTGTGTGTAGAAGTCTTGGGCTGGGTGTCTGTCGTGTGATGTGTGTGTAGAAGTCTTGGGCTGGGTGTCTGTAGTGTGACGTGTGTGTAGAAGCCTTGGGCTGGGTGTCTGTAGTGTGATGTGTGTGTAGAAGTCCTGGGCTGGGTGTCTGTAGTGTGATGTGTGTGTAGAAGTCTTGGGCTGGGTGTCTGTAGTGTGATGTGTGTGTAGAAGTCTTGGGCTGGGTGTCTGTCGTGTGATATGTGTGTAGAAGTCTTGGGCTGGGTGTCTGTCGTGTGATGTGTGTGTAGAAGCCTTGGGCTGGGTGTCTGTAGTGTAATGTGTGTGTAGAAGTCTTGGGCTGGGTGTCTGTAGTGTGATGTGTGTGTAGAAGTCTTGGGCTGGGTGTCTGTAGTGTTATGTGTGTGTAGAAGTCTTGGGCTGGGTGTCTGTCGTGTGATGTGTGTGTAGAAGTCTTGGGCTGGGTGTCTGTAGTGTGATGTGTGTGTAGAAGTCTTGGGCTGGGTGTCTGTAGTGTGATGTGTGTGTAGAAGTCTTGGGCTGGGTGTCTGTCGTGTGATGTGTGTGTGAAGTCTTGGGCTGGGTGTCTGTCGTGTGATGTGTGTGTAGAAGTCTTGGGCTGGGTGTCTGTCGTGTGACGTGTGTGTAGAAGTCTTGGGCTGGGTGTCTGTCGTGTGATGTGTGTGTAGAAGCCTTGGGCTGGGTGTCTGTAGTGTAATGTGTGTGTAGAAGTCTTGGGCTG
This sequence comes from Rhinichthys osculus, assembly GCA_029959095.1. Classification (NCBI taxonomy): domain Eukaryota; kingdom Metazoa; phylum Chordata; class Actinopteri; order Cypriniformes; family Leuciscidae; genus Rhinichthys; species Rhinichthys osculus. The sequence continues at coordinate 51,713,195 of JARWKJ010000006.1, forward strand.
GGTGTCTGTCGTGTGATATGTGTGTAGAAGTCTTGGGCTGGGTGTCTGTCGTGTGATGTGTGTGTAGAAGTCTTGGGCTGGGTGTCTGTCGTGTGATATGTGTGTAGAAGTCTTGGGCTGGGTGTCTGTCGTGTGATGTGTGTGTAGAAGCCTTGGGCTGGGTGTCTGTAGTGTAATGTGTGTGTAGAAGTCTTGGGCTGGGTGTCTGTAGTGTGATGTGTGTGTAGAAGTCTTGGGCTGGGTGTCTGTAGTGTGATGTGTGTGTAGAAGTCTTGGGCTGGGTGTCTGTCGTGTGATGTGTGTGTAGAAGTCTTGGGCTGGGTGTCTGTAGTGTGATGTGTGTGTAGAAGTCTTGGGCTGGGTGTCTGTAGTGTGATGTGTGTGTAGAAGTCTTGGGCTGGGTGTCTGTCGTGTGATGTGTGTGTGAAGTCTTGGGCTGGGTGTCTGTCGTGTGACGTGTGTGTAGAAGTCTTGGGCTGGGTGTCTGTCGTGTGACGTGTGTGTAGAAGTCTTGGGCTGGGTGTCTGTCGTGTGATGTGTGTGTAGAAGTCTTGGGCTGGGTGTCTGTCGTGTGACGTGTGTGTAGAAGTCTTGGGCTGGGTGTCTGTCGTGTGACGTGTGTGTAGAAGTCTTGGGCTGGGTGTCTGTCGTGTGATGTGTGTGTAGAAGCCTTGGGCTGGGTGTCTGTCGTGTGACGTGTGTGTAGAAGTCTTGGGCTGGGTGTCTGTCCTGTGATGTGTGTGTAGAAGTTTTGGGCTGGGTGTCTGTCGTGTGATGTGTGTGTAGAAGTCTTGGGCTGGGTGTCTGTCGTGTGACGTGTGTGTAGAAGTCTTGGGCTGGGTGTCTGTCGTGTGATGTGTGTGTAGAAGTCCTGGGCTGGGTGTCTGTAGTGTGATGTGTGTGTAGAAGTCTTGGGCTGGGTGTCTGTCGTGTGACGTGTGTGTGAAGTCTTGGGCTGGGTGTCTGTCGTGTGATGTGTGTGTAGAAGTCTTGGGCTGGGTTTCTGTCGTGTGATGTGTGTGTAGAAGTCTTGGGCTGGGTGTCTGTCGTGTGATGTGTGTGTAGAAGTCTTGGGCTGGGTGTCTGTCGTGTGATGTGTGTGTAGAAGTCTTGGGCTGGGTGTCTGTCGTGTGATGTGTGTGTAGAAGTCTTGGGCTGGGTGTCTGTCGTGTGATGTGTGTGTGAAGTCTTGGGCTGGGTGTCTGTCGTGTGATGTGTGTGTAGAAGTCTTGGGCTGGGTGTCTGTAGTGTGATGTGTGTGTGAAGTCTTGGGCTGGGTGTCTGTCGTGTGATGTGTTTGTAGAAGTCTTGGGCTGGGTGTCTGTCGTGTGATGTGTGTGTGAAGTCTTGGGCTGGGTGTCTGTCGTGTGATGTGTTTGTAGAAGTCTTGGGCTGGGTGTCTGTCGTGTGACGTGTGTGTAGAAGTCTTGGGCTGGGTGTCTGTAGTGTGATGTGTGTGTAGAAGTCTTGGGCTGGGTGTCTGTCGTGTGATGTGTGTGTGAAGTCTTGGGCTGGGTGTCTGTAGTGTGATGTGTGTGTAGAAGTCTTGGGCTGGGTGTCTGTCGTGTGATGTGTTTGTAGAAGTCTTGGGCTGGGTGTCTGTCGTGTGACGTGTGTGTAGAAGTCTTGGGCTGGGTGTCTGTAGTGTGATGTGTGTGTAGAAGTCTTGGGCTGGGTGTCTGTAGTGTGATGTGTGTGTAGAAGCCTTGGGCTGGGTGTCTGTCGTGTGATGTGTGTGTAGAAGTCTTGGGCTGGGTGTCTGTCGTGTGATGTGTGTGTAGATGTCTTGGGCTGGGTGTCTGTCGTGTGATGTGTGTGTAGAAGTCTTGGGCTGGGTGTCTGTAGTGTGATGTGTGTGTAGAAGTCTTGGGCTGGGTGTCTGTCGTGTGATGTGTGTTAAGTGTGAGGCTGGAGTGTGAGTAAATCAGTTAATTACCCTAGGATTTGTGTCTGAAAAGCCAATCAGAAGCCAGGAAAAATTGGTGATAATTGACCTACACATCATGTTTCTGCCACGTAATAAAAAATAAAAAAGTAATTACAACTTTTGTTCTCATAATACTGACTCGCAATCCTTACTTTTTTTTTCTCCAATATTTTTTACACCTCGCAATTCTGACTTTTTTCTCTCAATTCTGAATTTTTTCTCTCAATTCTGAATTTTTTCTCAAAATCTTTTACAATTCTGACTTTTTTCTCTGAATTCTGAGTTTACACCTCACAATACTGACTTTTTCTCATATTTTTTTACATCTCACATTTTTTGTTTGTTTCTATCACGAAATGAAAAAGTAAAAATGATAATTTCAACTTTTTAATGGCACAATTCAGACTTTTCTTCTCAGAATTACAAGTTTTTTTTTTATCTTGCAATTGCAAGTTTATATATCAAAAAAAAAAAAAAAGAGTATGAAATGTGAGATAAAAAAGTCACAGTAACCTTTTAATTTCAAAAAGGTTGAAATTATTATTCCATGGTGGAAATAATCTCCCGTATATAACTGATACTGATGAACATGATTGTGCTGCTCATCACTGAGACGTCCTGTGTTCGGCAGGTTCATAACTTCTACCGCGGCAGTGGCGGGAGCATGAGTAAAGCGCAGGAGGAGTGGGTCTCCGGCGCCTGGAAAAACCCTCACGTTCAGCAGGCAGCGACGCAGGCAGCCCTGGGGTCCTTACAGGGCCCTCAGACCCCGCAGACCCCACAGTACTCCACGCCCTCCTACGACAACACCATGTGAAGCACCAACACAACCAGTCATCAGTAGAGCAGGAGTGTGTTTCCCCAAAGCTTCGTTAAAGGTGCTGAATATGTAACGTTTTCACTCTACTAAAGCAATATGTTTCCAGATATTTAGGAAACATGCTGAGTTCACATACTCGTTTCTCTAAAAAACACTTCTACAGCCAGTTATTTTACTCATTATTTTACACGTTTCGTGATGTCAGTCGGTTTTTGTTTTGGTCTGTGTGACTCCGCCCAGTGCCAGCTCAGCCAGTAGTATTTCGACACCCCGGGTTGCCAGTTGGTGGGAAACACAGCGTATTGCAGCCAGCAAATATACTGGGTCAGAGATCGCAGATTCTACACAACCTAAGAGCCTCTGTATCATAAAATCTCTATGAATGAGCGCATATTAAAACGCGAATAAATCAACTCATCAATTTACAGTGTGTAAGTCTCCTCGGCTTTCATTGTCAATTGCGCTCGTTCCTGTTGCGTGTTCTCAATCTGGCAACCCACGTGAGCGTCGAGTCTGAGGAGGCGGGGAGACAACGGTCTCCGATATTTTGAATTTGGACTGCAGTACCAATTTCGACCACTAGCTGTCAATCTTACAGACTGCACCTTTAAAACAACTATGGTCGCAAGTTCTGTTGGTTATCATCATAGTTCAGCGAGTCGGTGTTTCCCGAAACCATCGTTCCAGCGAACATTCGCAAACAGCATCGCAGAGTTGTGTGTGTGAGCGACAGCATTGCAGAGGTGTGTGTGTGAGCGACAGATCTCGACCTGTGTAGAAGCAGAGTCTCTAGTTTGCATGACATGTGGACTCAATAAATCCTGATCTTGAGCAAAATAAGCAAACTGACATTCAGTGCAACCTGTGTCTTTTATTCAGAATACATACAAATGTCATTTACGACTTTTAGTTTGTCAAGAGATTTAAAGTGTCGTGTTTGAAGAGTGCGCATGTGTGAACGAGCTCTAGTGCGTGAAAACGAGACTATGAGTGAATCTGGAAATAATGCTAAATAACTGAGAAAAATGTATAGCAAAACATCTCGCATTAATTTGATCTCAAACAGTTTCATTAAAAGTAGTTATTACTCCACCACGTGCGTGACATCATTAACCAATGTGGTTGAGCGACCAATTTGCGACAATACGGTTTCGGGGAAACAGTCGTGACTAGCCAACGCTATCTCACGACCAATTCATACAAATTTGTACGAGTGATTAAAAGGTGGCTAATTCGTACGAATTCATACAACGTCAGTTGTACGAATTCGTACGATTTGTCTAAACCCACGTAATGGGTAGGTTTAGGGGCGGGGTCACGGGTAGGTTTAGGGGCGGGGTCAAGGGTAGGTTTAGGGGCGGGGTCAAGGGTAGGTTTAGGGGCGGGGTCACAGGTAGGTTTAGAGGCGGGGTCACGGGTAGGTTTAGGGGCGGGGTCACGGGCAGGTTTAGGGGCGGGGTCACAGGTAGGTTTAGAGGCGGGGTCACAGGTAGGTTTAGAGGCGGGGTCACGGGTAGGTTTAGGGGCGGGGTCACGGGTAGGTTTAGGGGCGGGGTCACAGGTAGGTTTAGTGGCGGGGTCACAGGTAGGTTTAGAGGCGGGGTCACGGGTAGGTTTGGGGGCGGGGTCACAGGTAGGTTTAGGGGCGGGGTCACGGGTAGGTAATTCGTACGAATTCATACGAATTTTGGCAACTCGTAAAATATGTACAATTTAGCAAAAATCGTATGAATTTTGTACGAGTGAGGTCGAATGAATTCGTACGAATTAGCCACCTCTTAAAATTCGTACGAATTGCCGTGCGATTGGATTGGACTAGTTGATTTCTTCAACGACGCACCGCTCTATGATAGTGAATCGGTGAGTTACGCCGCTGTACGGGAAACACACACCAGGCCTTCGCTGATCGTGACGTGATGTGGCTGAAATACGAGGTGGAACGAATTTTTCGTGTTTTAATTTAAATGTGCGTGTGTCTGAGTTTTGTGTAGCCTATATTTTAGCCTATTTTTGCTGTTATGTGTCTGTATTAAATTAGAAATTAATGTATGTAGATTTGATGAGATTTGCAATCAGGGAAAAGCTGGAAATATCAGGACATTTTTAAAGTGTGTATAATTGTAATACAATATACAAGGGAATTTTAGTGAAATATATATAACATCCTGGAAATGAAGTATATTATTAATATTTCTAAAATATTAATTCAGATACATTTTTTATTTTTGTGAGGACAGTATATGAAATTATTTTTAAACATTAAAATTTTTGTAGTGAATATACATTTTTCTAGTTATTCTTAATGAGTTAATCTGCTAGAAACTGCTCAAGTGAGTGTAATATGAAATCATAAATGACTAGTAGAGAGGTTGCTCTATCAATTAATTACATTTTACTTATTTTGTTTTAATTTCAGATATACTGTGTGTATAATGTGTAGAAAATATTGAGTTAAACTGAGGGGTGTGTTTGTTTTGTCACTTTGTGAGTATAAATGTGTTATATTTATTGAAGAACGCAGAGCCGCAGATTCCTTTAATATCTTCATGAAAAGGGAATTGTGTAAATCTTTAATATTTTCAAAGAAATTTTAGACGGGGTTTCCATGTGATATACAACTAGAGTAACACTTTACATAAGGTTCATTAGTTAACATGAACTATGAACAATACTTCTTCAGCATTTATTAATCTTAGTTAATATTAATTACAACATTTACTAATACGTTATTCAAATCAAAGGTTGCATTTGTTAACATTATTTAATACACCGTGAACAAACATTGGAATAGTATTTATATTAACTAACATTAGGAAAGATTAATAAATATGGTAACAAATGTATTGCTCATTGTTAGTTCATGTTAGTTCATACATTAATGTTAACTAATGAACCTGATTGTAAAGTGTTACCGAAACCAGTGTTAGCGTTTCTTGACTGTAATGAGTTATCATCTAAATGAACCATTAAACACAAGCACTTGTTTCCTCTTCGGCTTCATGATTGACGTGTGAAGTGTTTCGTCCAGCAGGGCGCAGTGTTGTTCTGGGATGAGAGATTCCCAGACTGGGATTTTGCACTGACTTGCAGATCACAATCGGACAACAACACCACTTTGTCAGGCTAATAACTTGATTCCCAGTTAAGCAGACGCATTTTCCTCAGCCTGATCCCAGATTAGATTCCTGAAGAAGACAATAAACGCTCTCTTTCTTTCTCAGACCATTGGTAGAGTAATGATGGGATCCTTCACATTAGAGAGTCTCCTGTTATAAACATCACTCAATTTGCACTAACACAGAGGCGACGTATAATAAAACTCCTAGTATGAATTATGAAGATGAGCATATTTTCCAGCTTCCAGCTTAAATCAAATTGTTTTATGGAGTATAACCAATAAAGCCAGCACCATCACAGTGAAGCATATGTTCTTTATATCACTGACTGTCTATGATATCGTATCAAACCTCAGGCGGGCTTGTGAAGAAGGTCCAGTGTGTTACTGATGTTTTAGTGCCGGTGAAGGACTTTAGCAAGGTCAAGGTCATGGATTGGATTCCTCATGATGATAAAACATATCGCTTGATGGTTACCGCTGTAAATGACAGTATTGTTTTGCGTTTTATAATAAAGCTCTTGGTACACTTGCCTGACAGCAGACAGTTACAGTGAAATCAAATATTGTACATATATTTTTTGTTTTAAAGCACATTTAAATACAACCAAGTTTGCCCAAAGTGCCGTACATCGATAATAATAAAACAAACATACAACAAGGAAACGCACACATAAGAATTAATAACCCGGGTTATTGAAAGCCGTCGTTAATAAATGAGATTAAAGTCAAGTCATCTTCATTTATACAGCGCTTTTAACATTGTAGATTGTTCCAAAGCAGCTTTACAGTGATAATAGGAAATTACAGTAACAGAGATTGTTTTGGCTTCATGACAGCTCCAGAATAAAGTTATTTTCCAGCTAACGTTAGTTTTAATTGATTTACTTCCGTCCCAACGATCATTAGTTATTAATTTAGGGGCCGCTAACACGACACTGTTTTAACAGAAAACTCTACGCAAACTTTAAAAAACGCGAACCTTTTAGCAAAGATTTAAAACTGTAAATGTCTGAGCAGATTTAATACAAAAAGGCACTGAATTCCAAAGTTTGGGGGCAGAAACTGCAAACGCACGACCCCCTTTGAGTTTTAATCTGTAATCTGGAAACCAGTAAGAGGAACTGGTCAGAGGATCTCAGGGGCCTCACAGAGGAGGGCCAGTTCGCTAATGTCTCCAGGTGTTGTGGTGCCAACCCGTTCAAAGACTTAAAGACAAACAATACATGCTTAAGTTCATATGCACTGTATCAGTATTGCGGTGTGTGTCCTGTGCAAACACATCTCTGATCATGAGGTGGACATTCCTGATGTGCAGATGGAAAATTACAGTATGATCTGCCTTCGGGTCTCTCCCTGAATCTCCTTTACTCGGCGATTCTCACTGCGCAACATCTGTTCTTCTGCAGCGCTCGGATTATACGGAAATGAAGTCATTCTGAACAGGGTTCAAGTTAAGTTGCTGTATGCACAGCTAACAGGAACGCTCTTCTGGGAAAACTTATTCCAGCAACGTTAATAGAGCGTTGATTCAAAGTTATCTGGTCCTTAATAAAGTTCTCAAACCATTAGCACAAACACATTATGTATACATCTATCATGGTAGCTTTTCTCTGAAACGTTATAGTTGGACGTTCTTCTACATTTTGTTTAAATGTTCTACTTGTTCCAGAACTTTCAGAGAACAATAAAAAGCAACGTTCTCATTATGTTTCCTTCATGTCTGCATAACCAAAAAAAAAAAAAAGGAGAACATACAGAAATAACCTTTTCATGACTTAAAGGGAATGTTGGCTAAATGGTTTTAGGGCATATTTTTGGTTAGCTGTGTTGATGTCACCGTATAAATGGCTTCCACTCTTTTACTGTAAATGACAGCGCTGATTTGTGTTTTATAATACGGCACTTTGTGCACTTATAACTGTTTGTGTTTGCCTGGCAGAATTACTACAGTTTCTACAGTATTTACTATTTATTAGAAATGATTTATCTGTGCACATCATCTCTTCTCTTCTCTGATGACGAGGGCGGGGCTATAACCTGTCACTCACATGAGATCAGCCAATAGCAATCCACAACCATCCCACCAGCCAATCAATTCCCCACGGACAACATCAAGCCCCGCCCACATTTGATCTTGTTCCAGAAGCGTTTCACTCGGATATACGGCACAATAGAGAAGAAAATACTATGGCATACTAAAGTATAGTATATAAGTGTACATAAAGTGTGTTAAGAAACAGTTATAAAAGTGTATTTTCTCTTTAAGTTTAAGCTTTACTTTTTTTTAATATATCCTGGTAACACTTTATTTTACAGTGTCCTTGTTATACATTTTGCACATATATGTTATATATATATACACACACGTATACAATATAAATTATGCATAATTACATGCAATTAACCCTAAACCAAACCCCAATCCTAACCCTAATGCATAATTACACAGTAACAAGGACACCTTAAAAAGTGTAACCAATTTTCCTTTGAATATTGTGTAACCAAGATTTGAAGTACACATTCAACACAGTGCACTTCTTTTTCACAAGGGAAGATTCTGAGTCTCAGTTCATCCCTGGCCAGGTATTCATCTGTGGCCAAACATCCATAATGAATGAGCACAAGGGCGTATGGGTCTCATTCATTGTGGGATGCAGTGCAGCAGTGTATACTATAGTATAAACTTAAAAAAAAAGACACAACCTGTTCCTTGGGTTTCTTGGCCCTTGAGAAGGTCTGTAGGCACTCTGTTCAGGATTCTTGGCCTGCATGAAGGCATGATAAAGTAATGGTGTCTGGGACGTGACTTCATCCGTCTGGTTTGGGATTCGGGTCCCCATGGTAAGTGTGAGAGACTACAGCTGCTTTACCAGCTAACACAAATATGTAATAAAAATGTTTGGCTAATGTAAGTTATGAAAACTGTTTTCACTTGTCATCTGTAATGCTGTCAGGCAACTAAAAGAAGTGCACGGATACACCAAGAGCTGTATTATAAAGCACAAAACTAATCATCAATCATCAAGCTATATGTTTTATTATCATGAGCAATCCAATTCATGACCTTGACCTTGCTAAAGTGTATTTACAGACTGATCTATTGGAGTATGTTCTCTGAACATTCAAAATGTCCATTTTCTTTCTTTTAAAACGTTTTTTTTTTTTTTTTTTTGGTTATACGGACATTAAGGGAACATTCCATTTTATCATCTTCAAACATTATGGGAATGTTACATTTGAATGTTCTCTGAACATTCTAAAACAAGTAGAAACACTTAAAAAATGTTTCAACAAATACGTTAAAAAAATGTTCAATGAATGATGCATAAATGTTTTTGAGAACATTATTAAAGTCCAGAAATTTGAACGAACGTTCTAGTAACATTACTGGAAGAACGTTAATAACGTCTGAGAACATTCCCTGTTTGTTGCGTTTCCACCCCAAAATCAACAGCCAGAAGCAGCCCAGCGGCCCTCTAGCCTTATCAAGATTGTAATAAACACAAGAAACATAATGGGGCATTCAAACCTGGTAAATTTGTTTTAGGTGGTGGCCGGAGTGTGAAGGGTCAGTAGTTGTGAAGGGGAACACAGGAGTCACTTCTCCAGTGAACAGAGGAGCTTTATGTTCTCCCAGTCGAGGGTGAAAGAGCTGTATCCTCGTGTTTTACAAACTCTCTCTATCACACCCATACGACTGTGTGCTGACACATTTCTCTAATGCCCTCTGTCTCTTCACTTTATGACCAACACACTCTTGACTGACAGTGCTGGTAGCTGAAAGTCAAAGAGGAACTCTGTGACACAAACATCTTGTGAGCTTATTATTTGTTTTGCGATGGAATAAAGTGAACCTAAGCAATGCTTCACTGCAAATTCTGGGTCATGAACTGCTTTATTTGTGCACATGAATATAAACAGAGGCCCCAAAAATATGGTATATATATATATATATATAAATAATGCAACCAAAAACTTGGTTTGATTTTTGCATGTGCTCCAACACTACATGGTTCTGTGTTGTGTTCTGTTCACAGTCATTGAATAAAGACATCTGGTAGATCCATGTTTGGAGGACAAACAAGCTGTTCGCCCTTTGTAATCTTACATTACATCAGCTGTTGTTTGTCTCATGTTGTCTACTTGTGTACAGCATTCATCACGCCCTTGCAAACACATAATGTAATCCAAACTTTATTTAAAATCTTAACCGAAGCCTCTGGCTAACTTTTAGACTTCTTTGTTTTTTCTTTAATGATGGGACTCATTGTTTATGAATTATAATCATGCCTGTAAGATACTGACACACTACAACGCAGGATTACTATTTCACAACACAATGTGCTATTAAGCAACACACTATTCTCTTGACCCTTATGATAGACTTTACTATCTTTACTGTCCCAGAGACCCCAATGTTCGTTCAATCAATCAATCAATCAATCGATCAATCACTCAATCAATAAATAAGTCAATCAATCCTATTTTTATGTTTGAGTCCCAGAGACCCCAATGTTCGATCGATCAATCAATCAATCAATCAATCAATCAATCAATCAATCAATCAATCAATCAATCAATCAATCAATCAACCAACCAACCAACCAACCAACCAATGCTATCTTTATGTTTGAGTCCCAGAGACCCCAATGATCGTTTGTTCAATCAATCAATCAATCAATCAATCAATCAATCAATCAATCAATCAATCAATCAATCAATCAATCAATCAATCAATCCCTCAATCAATCAATCAATCAAGCAAGCAATCAATCGTTCAATCAATCGCTCCATCAATCAATCGCTCAATCAATCAATCACTCAATCCATCCATCAATCTTTGGGTTCCATTGATTTTATTTATTCATTTTGAGATACTTCTGGCTTTTTTGGACATTCAAGTATTTGTCATTGTCAAGTTAAGTCACATTTATTTATAGAGCGCTTTATACAACATAGATTGTGTCAAAGCAGCTTCACAGAAATAAACAGGAAAATAACAGTGTTAATGTTTCAGAATTCATCAATTATGAAACCAATTCCATTTCAGCTGTATAGAGCAGCGCTACAGAGAGCTAATAGTGTAATTTTTCAACTCAGTTCAATAACAGTGTCAATGTTGCACAGTTTGAACTGAACATATAAGATTGCCTGTTTTGCCAGTTGAATTAAAAAAGCAAATGGCCTTGGTAAAGATCCACAGACATTTGGACTGGCTCTCTGGAAACCAAAGTCCCAAAGTCATCAATGTTTTAAACCCTTGCGCCGCATCAGCATCTGTGTATTGAAAGCCTCATCAGGACTAAGAAGCTACTGATGAAGAACCTGTAAAATAAGCAAATCAGTAAACTCCCATTCCCAGTCATTTGTTCCAATTGTCCGTGAGTCTATAAACTAGTATCCCTGCAACAATTCTGCCCTGTCTTAGCAGCACTTCTGTAATGAGGATTTATTCCCACACTGTTCCCTCCATACGGCCTCCGACGGGCCATTTGCGAGGAACTGAGAATTGAGGTTGGAAAGCAAAGGAGGACAGAGGACAGGAACGATGTGGCGTTCACTGCCAAGCAGCGCTGCGAGCCAAGACAACTCACCTTCTTTATTCCAAGACCTTCAGATGTAATGGCACACATAAATAGAGATGATGAGGAGTTCATTAGCTCAGCCGAATGGCCTCCGCGTTTGAAACCAGCCCTCATTATTAAAGCAAACAAGCCGGTCGCTGAGGCTGGAGTGAAATATCGTCACGCTTGTGTTTCTCCCCGTAAGTGATAGTTGAATTATTTACCGTGCCGCTCGCTCTCCCTCTGCACATCCGAACAGTTCAAGATAATCTCCCACTGAGTCCGAGTTGTTAATCATTTGATTTAATGGTGGAGAACGGCTCTAGTCTGGAGATAAATCACGGCGACACCGAGACCACCGCGTCAGGACGTCTTGTTGTCGTGTCTCAGGCAAACTTGTGTTTCCACACTACACAAACATCTCATGCTGACTGAGTCATGCTCGATTAAATATTGAACAGCAGACCAAGCGCTCCATTGGATTTGGCTTCGCATGCACCAAAACAGTCCGTTTATTATCGTGTTGACAGTCTGAAAAGCCTTCATGTAAACAGCTGAATGAAGGAATCTTGATCAGAATGGTCGTGTAAAGATATTCCAATCAACAGGAAAAGTATAAGCATGTAAATGCTTGAATCTGATTATTTCTGATTCAAAAATACCTTGAGGAAATGTGCAGAGCAATGATGCGTATGTTTACATTTATGTTTTACATTATTAGCCTACAACATGGTCAATATACTAAATATCTGCTAAAATGCTTTCTTTTTAGGTGTGACATCAAGGCAGAAATGGCAATCATGCTTGCGGAATATATATATATATATAGATATATAACATGTCCCAGGATCAACATTCCAATCAACCAATCAGATTTGAGGAACAGGTTTACAGTTTATGTCAAGTTTAGACTTAAAACCAGGGTTATTCACCTCTCATTTCCCTCTGATTATAGGGCTAAGTTATGGGTGAGGTTGGGTTTAGGGGTTGGGATAGGGTTAAGAATAAATATCAGACAGGATTGATCCAGGAACATGTTGCATTTGGCAAAGTCCTTTGTGCTGAAGATTTGTTCAGAACGCATGTAATGCACATGAAAACTAATATGTGAATCAGATTGTAAAATGTGTGGTACATATAAACAGAATGGAAACACTATTTTACAATGTCCTTGTTTCTTATGTTAGATGTACTCACTATAGTATTAACAGTAAGCATAATTACAAGCAACTAATCATCATAACCTCTAAAAACATAACACATTGTTAATTAAAATCACTTTCACAAAAATCTGAAACACTTAGAAATTGCTGGTAAATTTCAAAATTCATTTTGTTGGACAAGTAACACATTAAAATAAACTTTTGAAGTAGAATGTCTGAAATATGTAGGCCTATTTTCTGCTCAAATTTACTTCAGTAATCTTTATAAAACTGAGAAATATATATTTTTTTACAGTGCAGAATGTATTTGTGTAATTTCACTGTGGGGCACCTTAAAATAAAGTGCAACCAACAGACCTCAGAATCTGATATCAGATTGGGTTCATGCCAATTGACGAAAGTTACTGAGTCATAATGAGCTCCATAATGGGAATAACTAAGTGGAAGACCCGTTACATGCTATTGCATCAGTGTTTGAGTCCATCTGCCCTCCAACACGAAATATGACTGTATTTTCCATTATCTTGAAATGTATACGTATTCCTACCGAAAGAGACCACCTTGCTAGTTTAAGCTGGTTTATCTATTCGTTCTTCCAGCCGGTCTGGGATGCGTTTCCCAAAGCCAAGTATGGTCGCAAGTTCCGTCGTTACCAATAGAGTTCAATGCAAATTGCGATCATAGTTGGATAACGATGCTTTCGGGAAACGCACTCCTGAGCTAGTTCAGATGGTCAACCAATTGGTCTTCAAGCCTGAGCTGATAAGGTCAAAAACTCTCAAACTAGACCAGCCTGAGTTTCAACCAGTCTGTTGGTCATAATTACAGAAAACAATGAGTTTGTGCCGGTTTAGAAATGCTAGATTATTATGTGCATCCTGCATTTCTATTTCTCTCTCTCTCTTCTCGCCGAGGTCTGATTGTTCTCTGAAAGAAAGCTATGCAGTCATGTCGCGCACGTGTTTACTCTAAAACTAAAGCACACGTATTCCTCGGAGCGCTGCTGGAAATGGCTCCTGGCTCTGTTTTTAATCTGATGTCATGATAAAGGAATTCACTAATAGGTCTCTGACTCGGTCTTACCTCTCTTATTTGGCGACACTTGCTCACAGAAAACACACACGCATGTCGTCTACAAACTGCAGAGTTCACACTCAGTGAAACCATTTTTCACATCTCAAAATAAAAACATGATTTATGCTAAGGCAGTAAAGCAGTACAATCACTGTTTAAAAAAAAAAAAACAGAATAAAATATACATTAAAAAATTGCATTTTTAAATATAGAAGTAAATCAATGTACTACTTTTCTGTTTTTTCTTTTATTTATGTGTATGTACAGTAGTGGCCAAACGTGATGTGCCGCACAGGAAAATTGAGATCTTCCCTCTTTATTTAAATGTTATTAAAATTTGTTAAAGATTTTGTATAAGCATTTTGCATAGTTGAGCTTGGAGTAAAATGTTTTATTTGTGATAATATCGCAATGAAATATGCCAAATTGTGGCAACATCAATTTTAATCAGTCTGTTATACAAAGAAATTATGAACACACAAAATATTAATAACTAATTGTGTATTTTTTCCCTTTACCTTTATTTTTCTATGCATTTTTTGCATAGAAAAATAAAACCTGTAGCTGTAGTTTGCTTTTTTTTTTTATATATAATTTTGTCAGATAAATACTTGAAACAAGTTTAGTATTTTGTAATTCCCTCTTATTTACAATATTTAATTAGTATATTTATATATATATATTTTTATATATTTTGATGGTTCAATTGAACTGAGTACAGCCACAAGACATGAACAATGTATGTTGTATGAATGTTTTAGATATTTGTACTGGAAAAGAAGAAAAAAATAAATCAATTACAATTTATTTTGGAGTACTAATGTGATTTTTGTGCGAAAAATTCACTTTCTTTTTTTTTTTTGTATAAAGTGATATCCAACTTCCTTGACATGACAACACAATGCGTTAAACCCTAAAATAACTATAAAAACATTTACTTGAAACTTAAAAAGGGTAACAACTGGTGAACAAATCTAATAAAACAAAGTGAAAAATCTTGTGTTGCTCAGCCAGCATCGCATACAACTATTCTAGCGTTCTCCAGTTTACCAAAAGCTTAACAAAGGCTCATTGTGTTCTGTCCCTCTTGTAAACTGTGGTATCACTATCTTTTCTCTCAGACATGACATGTTTATTGGCTATATTATATAACAAAGCAGGCTGATACAAATCAACAATACATGATCAATTTCTGATGGAAAAATCATGTGCCAAACCCTTTACTACCCCCTGTAGTCGCTTGTTTGCATGTGTGTGTATTTTGAGGTTTGAAGTGTTCTTAATTGTTTCTTCCTTGTTACCTGCACTGAATTTAAATTAATCTTTAATCTTCTAATCTTTAAAGTCCCCCTTAAAACGCCCTTAAAAATGTTTGATCACCAAAATGACATAAGCGTTTTTTTTCTTGAAAAAAATATCGTCATTAAAATATCTCTAATGTAACTCGACACCCTCGCCTCATTTAGTATGCGCGGTTCTATGAATATGCAAATGAGCCCCGCCTCCACTCACTCCCTCAGCTCAGAGATCCACTGGTTGACGATCACACGTTGATCTGATTGGTTACAAGGTCGTTTGTGACGTCAGAAACACCAGCGATTTCAAACCGTGTTTTTGAGACTGTCTTTGGTTCACTGCCGTTTTAAGGAGGAAATACTCAGCAATGCTGTCGACTTATGAACTTACACATGGTGTCTTAAAGCATATTAAAAACACCACATAGACATATAAACAACATTAAAAGCTGGATTTTCACCACAGGGGGACTTTAAAACAAACGCTGAGATGCAGTGGATGTTCTCAGACTCTTATGAATCTTTGTTCCACTTCTGAGGTTACAGAGCTCTTATTTCAGGCCTAATTCTTAATCAAAATGTTGCTTCGGTACACCAAAACCGCTGGCGTTCAGTACAGTACATGTTCTGCTCAAACACAGATGGCACACGGGAAACTTTCCCTAAAACTGTGCCACACTTTGATGAGTGTGTGGCGAAATTGTTTTTTCCCCCAACCACTTTAATTGACTTTTAATTGTCTGAACTCAAAAAGACTTTCTACTTCTACTAGAAAATCTGGTATACACTTCAGTCTTTATTTAAAGATCCAGTATGAACTAAGACAGATGATTCGGAGCACAAACGATAAAAGTGAGAACCACAACAATGATAACAACAGCTCAAAGAGATGGATGGATGTGTGGTCGGATGTCCTGGATGTCCTGTCCTGGACCACAAAACCAGATCGCAGGTTTACGGTCTACACTATAAACAATGTTATAATAATCATTTATACAGGGTATAAAGAGATACGATAAAACAAAGTCTGTTCTGCATTTGATCTGGATCTTGATAACGGACAGCACTTTTCCCAGACTGTCTTCAGAAAGCCGCCGAGTGAACGAAAGATCTGCTCCCTGCAGAAAGGAATTCATTTAGCTTTGGTTGAAGGGTTTGATGCGCCAAAACACATCGAGCGTATACGATGACCCTCACAGAAAGCTTCTTAGAAGTTTCGTATGCATTTAACTGGATCTATTAGCTGATGATAGCATATACTGCAGAATACACGCAGATGGATGTTTGTCATTTAAAGGGATAGTTCACCCAAAAATTGGGTCAGTAATTACTCTCCCTCATGTTGTTCAACCCCGTAAGACTTTCGTTCATCTTCGGAACACAAATTAAGATATTTGTGATTAAATCTGAGAGCTGGATCACTCCTCCATAGGCTTCTAGGGGATTGAAACTTGCCGGCCCAGAAAAGTTATGAAAGACATTGTTTAAAATGTTAAAACGGATTTACAAACGGTTTGGTTTCTTACAAACGTTATTAACGTGGCTTTAATTCTGGATGATTATTTATTGATACACTTATTATTCATAAGTGTGCAGTGTCATAACTACATCTCTGAAGTTTATAACAAACCAAACCGTTTGAAAATCGGTAGAAAATTGAGCAAGTTATGGTTATTTAAAAAGTACATGCGCCATTAAAACACAATGTTAGAGTGAGCGAGCTGCCTGTGACAAGATGGCCGCCAGTGCGGACGTCGACCTCCATTGGCCAGCAGCGCGGACGAGTCATCTAGCCTTTATTATGGATATCTATGGTTGGAACAACATGAGGGAGAGTAATTACTGACAGAGTTTACATTTTTGGGTGAACTATCCCTTTAAGGCTCTTCAAGTGTAGCATAACAATGAGCTCTTTTTAACTGCAAATACTGTTTCTCTTTCCGAGGTAGGTACGGATGGTATTAAGATCGTCAGTAACATCAAGTTATGCAATGTTAGCTTTGCAACAGTAGTATCATCCAAGTCTGTGTTCGATTTAACAAATCAAGGCATAAATCTCAATTTCAGATACAAAGAAATATGAATTCCTGGAGTGTAACACAGCAAGTACACAGTACATAAGAACAGTGAGTACAATATGATAAAATAAGTTCACGTCTTACCTATAGCTAATGGCATGCATGAGTGGGTTAACTGTATCATATGAAGCATACGGTGACCTGTGTCGGTTAGCAGTTAAAGAAACTATCGATATGTTCCAACATGGATGTCAGTATTAACACAGCACAAGTGAATCTCACAACGAAAGGTTTGCAAACTTGCAACTTAAGGAATATTACTGGGTTCAGTTCAAGACAATACAATGTTATGTTCCTGTAGCTCAAACAGGAGATGATGGCGCCAGCTACGCCAAGGTCATGGGTTTGATTCCCAGGGAATGTAAAAATGTAGACCTTTTTGGGATTTATGCATTTACATGGAATGCAAATGCATACATTTAAATACTGTTGATTACCATACACACACACAAAAAAAAAAACATGAAATACAGTGAGGCACTTAATGGAAGTGAATGGGAAAATTCTCACCGTTTCAATAGTTCAGCCACAAGACATGATGTGTGTGTTCACTGCAAAAACTCTCAGTATTTGTGCTTTTCTCTACTAATATCTAAACATTTACTTGAGAGGTGAAATTACTTAAATGGTCTATAAGTATAATACAGAAGCCCTTGTTATTAGCGCCCCCGGTGGCCGTTCAGTGAACTGCAGCAGCACTTCATACTCGAACTCGTGAACACGTGACGCTCAAGAGACTGAACGTGATTCAATACTCTGATACACTCACGGCGAAGGTCTTGTTCATTCTTCGCTTAGAAGTAACAAACATCCCGACGCCGTCCACTGCTGCGAGTGATGGATAGATGAATATGTAAATATGTGCTGCACTTTCCTCTCAATAACAGACTAAACAGAAAACAGCTGTTCAGAAAGCATCTGATCATAATGATGTGTTGATTCACCGGTATCATGTCGACATTAAAATCACATTGTTATGATTATAAATTTGAGAGACAATATAGATCTGGCTCTGTCGGAATAGTTTGAATTAATCTCTTTTCTTTGCATGACACATTGACATTACAATACTGAAGGGATCTTTCGGCATTTTCCTGAACATTGTATAAGCATCCGTTCATTGAACAGAAGAGATGCTCTCGGGAGCGATCCTTTTGATTCTCCCAGCAAAAACATCACATAAAAACCAGTCTACAACCTAGGAAGCCTTGGAAGGTCTTGTTACATTTACTTCCATTGTAAGCGCCTCACCGTAACCCGGATTTAGAAATGATTTGTTCCGGTAATCAACATTATGCTGGTAATTCTTGTATTGAACCAGGAATATTCATTTGATCACTAAACATCATTTATCCCCACTGGCACAGCTTCATTTTTCTTGTAGCGGGACTTCGCAAGTATAGCATAGTTCGCGTTATAACAATCAGTGGACTGACATACAAGGCAACATAACCTGCTGCAATTTACATTAAATTAGCTTGTAAAGTAAAAGACTATGATAAGCCTCCAAGGTAAAAACAGCTTGATAACTGCTTCCAGCTTTTGCATTCAAGGCTTTTACTCAAAGTGTTTTAATCCCAAAGCCATTTAATTTGTTTTTGTTTTGTTTTTCCAGAGCCTTCATTCAAACTAAAACCACTTTTGACTTAATTGGTTAGCTGGAGGAGCACTGACGGGCTGGCGATCTCTCTCATACACCGTTCTCAGTATTGCACCTTCGCTAAAGTGGCACAGACAAAGAGAGAGGCTTTGAAAATAGAAGGATTGTTTCCAGTTGCTGATTTTCCTGATCTAAATTATGGAATTGCAGTTCAATAATCTCACTTTGCATTCCAGCATTGTAACACACTTTAAAACGGTGAAGGAATTAGACTTAATTGGGGGGCAGCGAGTGTGTGTTTTTATGAAAAGCCAGGGATAACGGGGTGTCTGGAAAGAAAACAGACGTGTGTGTGAGGATGACCGTGTGTGTGTGTGTGTGTGTGTGTGTGCTCGTTCCTCTCGCCGTGAGCTGAATCCAGGTTCACGAGAGCCAAGACAAATACAATAAACAATCACAGCGACACCATTCACATTGCAATGGATCAGCGCTTTCATGGAGATTCCTGCAGATCTGACAGATCATGACCTATAGAAGCAGAAAAGAGAGGGATGAAAACGGTTGAAGGAACATTGAAACATGTATGATATACTTTATTTGAAGGTGCCTTAGATACATTGAACTTACTTAACTAAGAAATATTAATTAAAGGAGAACTCAGGCGCAAAATGAACCTTTGGTCTAATAAAACATTGGTACCTAGTCAACCGTTCTCTGAGATTTGTTTTCATGATAATCGAATGTAAAGAGTTTTATCTCTAAAAACTATTTAGCATATAACGCTAGTAATGGGGGCATATAATAAGTAAAAAGAAATCGCTAGTTTATACCACTAACAAGACTCAAAATAGCCCCACACGAACACAGTAACATAATGAGGGTCCCTACATGCAAAACGAAGCATTGAGAACTTTGTAAGTGTACAGACCGTTTAAAGGGTCATATAATGGTGCATGCACTTTTACAAGTTGATTGTACTGAAATGTGTGTTGGCAGTGTCTGTACACAACCATCATATAATGATAAAAACCCATCCAGTGGTTTTGTTTTAATCTCCTTATATGTTTTCCCCTGACGTCACACGCTCGGAAGCCCCTCCCACGATTGTTGATTGACAGGAGCGTCTCAACACAGACCCGCCCTCGCGGGTGAGATCAGCTCCATGAGAGAGCTGTCAATCATAGTCTGCGCGGACCGGCGCGGTCATTGTTGATATGCTGGAGCACTGTCTATGAGCAGAATGGCGTCTAAGCGATTGTGGTGTTCTGTTCTTGGGTGTAATAACGAACACAGTCATTTTAATGTTCCTAAATCCGAACCGCTGAAGACGCAGTGGCTGTGTTTGTTTTCGAAGGGAATATTCCCCACGAGCAACGTCAATGCTCTCATGTTTGCGCGAATCATTTCACACACCAGACTGCTTTATAAACGAGGGTCAGTATAAAGCTGGATTTGCTAAGAAGCTGCTCATGAATAAAGGATCGGAACCAGATATCCGTGTTCCTGCTGAATCTCCAGAAGAACGGAAGTGAGTGTAACGTTTTATTAAACTTTATATTAATATATTAATCTTTGCAAATCGCTAGCTGCACGCTTCACAATGAATGCGTCTAAGGTTTACACTCAGGGTACATTACGGCATGTTTTCTATGTATGATGTTCTCAATATAATTCATAATCCCACGTTTATACTGAACAACGCGTTATGGTTATTGAGTTACAAATGGTGTACGCCAGAAATCTGGTGTACGCATAAAACAGAGGGGCGGAGTCAGCAAAGCTCAAGATCATTTAAAGTCATATGCACTGAAAGGGCGTGCTGAAAACAGAGCTGTTTTTGACCAGGTAAAATAAGTGTTTTCTTACAATACTAATGAGAATTTTTAATTAAAGTATATTACAAACTTTTAATTTAGACCCTAAAGAATCATATTAGCTTGTACAAAAATGGCATTATATGACCCCTTAAATAAGAAGATAAAGATAAAGACAGTCCACTTAGTGTATACAGACAGGAGCCATCTTTGGAAAACAGTCTCGACTAATCAAACCACGAACGACGTGCTAAGTGAGCTGAACTGTATGAAGTTCAGTGAACTTCTGAACTGTATGAATGGTGTTCGTGGTTTGATTAGTCGAGACTGTTTTCCAAAGATGGCTCCTGCCATAAACTAGCGATTTCTTTTTACTTATTATATGCCCCCATTACTAGCGTTATACGCTAAACAGTTTTTAGAGATAAAACTCTTTACATTCAATTTTCATGAAAACAAATCTCAGAGAACGGTTGACTAGGTACCAATGTTTTATTAGACCAAAGGTTCATTTTGCGCCGGAGTTCTCCTTTAACTACATGTACTTACTATATAGCTACGGGTTAGGGATTGGTTTAGGGTTCGTTACTCGTAATTATGCATACTTTACTGTTATTAATATAGTGAATACACGTAGTAATATGTAACTTAAAATAAAGTGTGACCCAAAATGATGCTGCACATTATAGACATATCGATCTGTTAACACACTCCTTCATGATTGATATTTGTCAATGGTGTAGAAAAAGCGATCTGTACTTACTGGGAGATTTTGCAGTTTGTTGTTTTGACAAAGCGGCCCGTGTATTGGATATTGCACCGGACAACATTGTTGGTGAAGTCCGACTCAAGCACCAAGTATTTTGGGTTAACCTGGAGCTAGAGACAGAATTTAGACTTTCAGTGCTGGGAAAAAGTAAGTGCACCCCATGAAATTTATATATGAGGTCATACTATAAACTTTTACGTAACATTTTAATTTAGTGTCACCGGCCCACCGGTGGGCCCAAAGCCATTACATTTTTAAAACAGTAATATCCTATACTAAACCTAAACTAATCTTGACAAACTATATATAATTTGAAAGCTTACAATCTCTTGTTTCCATATTTCTCTAGTGACTGATGTTCAAAATAAATTACAGGAGCCTTAATTGCGTAATTGCGACAAGAATATTTTCATACTCCTAAGGCGTGTTCAGACCTTTATTTTGAAATAGCAATGAACATGAAAAATCATGAAAGAATGGTAGAAACCTCAGTTTATTTTTAATGCCAAGAGTTCAAAAGATAACATCCATTCAATTATTTTAGAAAAAATGGTCTGAAAATTACGGAGCCCCCCTAGTCCCACTTTGTCAAAAAAAATTATTATAACTATCTCGTGGCCTCACGATAAGTATCTCGTGGCCTCAAGATAGTAACTCGTGGCCTCAAGATAGTAACTCGTGGCCTCAAGATAGTAACTC
>JARWKJ010000006.1:51740115-51825115 GCA_029959095.1 Rhinichthys osculus
GTTCTGCATTTATTTGATCAAAGATGCAGTAATATTGTGAAATATTATTACAATTTCAAATAACGGTTTTCTATGTGATTATATTGTAAGATGTAATTTATTCCTGTGATCAAAGCTGAATTTTCAGCATCATTACTCCAGCCTTCAGTGTCACATGATTTCTCTATCATTGGGCAGCTGATATGAGTGACAGCTGTCACTCACAGATGATGTGATGTGGGCGTGTCCAGCGATGCAGCAAAGCTGAGCATCCGAGTTTAACTTGAAGCGAAAGAACAACTCTCGCCAATTCACCGTCTCGCTTGCAAATGTAGACACGATGTAATGAACAGCTACAGGCGAACAAACACAGTACTGACGAGTACTGACAGACATTAATTTTCACTTGTCACGAGGCCCAGCTGATTGTACATGGCAATGATATGGAAATCCCCTCTGAGGATAACAGCCCTTCGCCAAGTGAAACAAAATACATAAATCGATGCCAAAATTCATTCAGATTCTGATGTAAGATAAGAAATTTAAACTCACTTCCACAATCTGGGACTATTATAATTCCATCATTCTGGGACTTTTAATCATATTAGGGCTGGAATTGTATTGATTTTTAGCTACAGGCTTGTAAAAAGGTACGTGTGTGTACAATGCTGATCTTTCCTATACGTGTCTGATGCAACAATGGAGCTTTAATGGTGAATTAAAGGATTAGTTCACTTCAGAATTAAATTTTCCTGATAATTTACTCAACCCAACGTCATCCAAGATATTCATATCTTTCTTTCTTCAGTCGAAAAGAAATTAAGGTTTCTGAGGAAAACAACGGGTCGAAGGTCCAAATGTGAGTTTCAGTGCAGCTTCAAAGTCTCGACACGATCCAGCCGAGGAATAAGAGTCTGATCTAGACAAATGACCAGCCATTTATAATTTTTTTATATTTTTTTTATATATATTGACATTTGGACCTTCGACCCGTTGGACCCCATTGGAGTCACTATATGGAGAAAAATCCTGGAATGCTTTCCTCAAAAACTTTAATTTCTTTTCGACTGAAGAAAGAAAGACATGAATATCTTGAAAGATGTGGGGGAGAGTAAATTCATAATTAATAAGGAAATTTTAATTCTGATGTGAACTACTCCTTTATGAATTGTGGCTTTGTGGTTAGTGCGAGTGAACTGCATTGCTCACTCACTACATTAATCCGAATACATTTTAAAACAGTGTTTTCGTTTCAAAACACTCTCTATCCACACTAGCATCTGCAAGCGTTTTCCAAACGTTTCTCATCCACACCGAAACATGTGAAAACGGCATGTATTCATGATCTTTTGTTGGGTCTCCACATGTACAGATATACAGGTATAGAGCGAGAGACTGTTGGATCTGAACTTACTGGTGACAGCTGTGCCACTCCCAGGTGTGGCGAGGTCTGTTGGGCATGAAATCAGCCGTCCCTTGGTTCTTCACTCTCTGAGGGAAGCGCAGAAGAACCCTGACGCTATAGTCTGTGGCGTCAGCACTGTAAGCAGAGCTGAGGAGGGAACACATTAATGAGCTTCTGCAGCACTGAGTAATGAAACGTTGTATATACGAGAGCAGGCTGGGATTTATATGATGTGACACCACCCATATTTCTGCATGAAGAACTCCACAAATGTGATCTCACATCCTTCTCATTGGTTATTACTGGCTGGTGTGGTGTAAACAGTTGTAAAGGAGTTTGGGAGGGGTTATTGTGTAAACAGATCCTGCCCAGATTTGAATGGCCATTTCATAAATAGAAGTATAAAGAGTCGAGAGTTGAGAGTCCTCACCTGGCCAGACACTTCTCCTCTGCCGCACAGCGTAAGGAGTACATATGGGCTCTCTGAACGTACGTGGAGGCTTGGACGTAGTTGGGGTCAGGAACCAGGTCAGGCAAACCTAAAAACATTACACATCATAAGAGAAAAAACAGATGCTGAAGCACACATACTGATATTACACTGAAGGAAAATATATAACCGAACCCACCCAGTCTGACCACCCGAAAAATGTCCAAATCACTCTAAAACTACCAAACCGACCAAGTCTGACCACCCGAAAAATGTCCAAATCACTCTAAAACTACCAAACCGACCCAGTCTGACCACCCGAAAAATGTCCAAATCACTCTAAAACTACCAAACCGACCCAGTCTGACCACCCGAAAAATGTCCAAATCACTCTAAAATTACCAAACCGACCCAGTCTGACCACCCGAAAAATGTCCAAATCACTCTAAAATTACCAAACCGACCAAGTCTGACCACCCGAAAAATGTCCAAATCACTCTAAAACTACCAAACCGACCAAGTCTGACCACCCGAAAAATGTCCAAATCACTCTAAAAATACCAAACCGACCCAGTCTGGCCACCCGAAAAATGTCCAAATCACTCTAAAACTACCAAACCGAACAAGTCTGACCACCCAAAAAATGTCCAAATCACTCTAAAACTACCAAACCGACCAAGTCTGACCACCCGTAAAATGTCCAAATCACTCTAAAAATACCAAACCGACCCAGTCTGACCACCCGAAAAATGTCCAAATCACTCTAAAACTACCAACCCGACCAAGTCTGACCACCCGAAAAATGTCCAGATCACTCTAAAACTACCAAACCGACCCAGTCTGACCACCCGAAAAATGTCCAAATCACTCTAAAACTACCAAACCGACCCAGTCTGACCACCCGAAAAATGTCCAAATCACTCTAAAACTACCAAACCGACCAAGTCTGACCACCCGAAAAATGTCCAAATCACTCTAAAACTACCAAACCGACCCAGTCTGACCACCCGAAAAATGTCCAAATCACTCTAAAACTACCAAACCGACCAAGTCTGACCACCCGAAAAATGTCCAGATCACTCTAAAACTACCAAACCGACCCAGTCTGACCACCCGAAAAATGTCCAAATCACTCTAAAAATACCAAACCGACCCAGTCTGACCACCCGAAAAATGTCCAAATCACTCTAAAACTACCAAACCGAGTCTGACCACCCGAAAAATGTCCAAATCACTCTAAAACTACCAAACCGACCAAGTCTGACCACCCGAAAAATGTCCAAATCACTCTAAAACTACCAAACCGACCAAGTCTGACCACCCGTAAAATGTCCAAATCACTCTAAAAATACCAAACCGACCAAGTCTGACCACCCGAAAAATGTCCAAATCACTCTAAAACTACCAAACCGACCAAGTCTGACCACCCGAAAAATGTCCAAATCACTCTAAAACTACCAAACCGACCCAGTCTGACCACCCGAAAAATGTCCAAATCACTCTAAAACTACCAAACCGACCCAGTCTGACCACCCGAAAAATGTCCAAATCACTCTAAAACTACCAAACCGACCCAGTCTGACCACCCGAAAAATGTCCAAATCACTCTAAAATTACCAAACCGACCAAGTCTGACCACCCGAAAAATGTCCAAATCACTCTAAAACTACCAAACCGACCAAGTCTGACCACCCGAAAAATGTCCAAATCACTCTAAAAATACCAAACCGACCCAGTCTGGCCACCCGAAAAATGTCCAAATCACTCTAAAACTACCAAACCGACCAAGTCTGACCACCCAAAAAATGTCCAAATCACTCTAAAACTACCAAACCGACCAAGTCTGACCACCCGTAAAATGTCCAAATCACTCTAAAAATACCAAACCGACCCAGTCTGACCACCCGAAAAATGTCCAAATCACTCTAAAACTACCAACCCGACCAAGTCTGACCACCCGAAAAATGTCCAGATCACTCTAAAACTACCAAACCGACCCAGTCTGACCACCCGAAAAATGTCCAAATCACTCTAAAACTACCAAACCGACCCAGTCTGACCACCCGAAAAATGTCCAAATCACTCTAAAACTACCAAACCGACCAAGTCTGACCACCCGAAAAATGTCCAAATCACTCTAAAACTACCAAACCGACCCAGTCTGACCACCCGAAAAATGTCCAAATCACTCTAAAACTACCAAACCGACCAAGTCTGACCACCCGAAAAATGTCCAGATCACTCTAAAACTACCAAACCGACCCAGTCTGACCACCCGAAAAATGTCCAAATCACTCTAAAAATACCAAACCGACCCAGTCTGACCACCCGAAAAATGTCCAAATCACTCTAAAACTACCAAACCGAGTCTGACCACCCGAAAAATGTCCAAATCACTCTAAAACTACCAAACCGACCAAGTCTGACCACCCGAAAAATGTCCAAATCACTCTAAAACTACCAAACCGACCAAGTCTGACCACCCGTAAAATGTCCAAATCACTCTAAAAATACCAAACCGACCAAGTCTGACCACCCGAAAAATGTCCAAATCACTCTAAAACTACCAAACCGACCAAGTCTGACCACCCGAAAAATGTCCAAATCACTCTAAAACTACCAAACCGACCCAGTCTGACCACCCGAAAAATGTCCAAATCACTCTAAAACTACCAAACCGACCCAGTCTGACCACCCGAAAAATGTCCAAATCACTCTAAAACTACCAAACCGACCCAGTCTGACCACCCGAAAAATGTCCAAATCACTCTAAAAATACCAAACCGACCCAGTCTGACCACCCGAAAAATGTCCAAATCACTCTAAAACTACCAAACCGACCAAGTCTGACCACCCGAAAAATGTCCAAATCACTCTAAAACTACCAAACCGACCCAGTCTGACCACCCGAAAAATGTCCAAATCACTCTAAAACTACCAAACCGACCCAGTCTGACCACCCGAAAAATGTCCAAATCACTCTAAAACTACAAAACGACCAAGTCTGACTACCCAAAAAATGTCCAAATCACTCTAAAAATACCAAACCGACCCAGTTTGACCACCCAAAAAATGTCCAAATCACTCTAAAACTACCAAACCGACCCAGTCTGACCACCCGAAAAATGTCCAAATCACTCTAAAACTACCAAACCGACCAAGTCTGACCACCCAAAAAATGTCCTAATCACTCTAAAAATACCAAACCGACCCAGTCTGACCACCCAAAAAATGTCCAAATCACTCTAAAACTACCAAACCGACCCAGTCTGACCACCCGAAAAATGTCCAAATCACTCTAAAACTACCAAACCGACCAAGTCTGACCACCCAAAAATTGTCCAAATCACTCTAAAAATACCAAACCGACCCAGTCTGACCACCCGAAAAATGTCCAAATCACTCTAAAAATACCAAACCGACCAAGTCTGACCACCCAAAAAATGTCCAAATCACTCTAAAAATACCAAACCGACCCAGTCTGACCACCCGAAAAATGTCCAAATCACTCTAAAACTACCAAACCGACCAAGTCTGACCACCCAAAAATTGTCCAAATCACTCTAAAAATACCAAACCGACCCAGTCTGACCACCCGAAAAATGTCCAAATCACTCTAAAAATACCAAACCGACCAAGTCTGACCACCCGAAAAATGTCCAAATCACTCTAAAAATACCAAACCGACCCAGTCTGACCACCCGAAAAATGTCCAAATCACTCTAAAAATACCAAACCGACCCAGTCTGACCACCCGAAAAATGTCCAAATCACTCTAAAAATACCAAACCGACCCAGTCTGACCACCCGAAAAATGTCCAAATCACTCTAACAATACCAAACCGACCAAGTCTGACCACCAGAAAACAGACCAACCTGTCCTTGTGAAAAATAAATATACCAACATGTATTTGAAATACATTTATTTTATGCTAAGTGTACTACAAATACATTTACATATTTATGTACTTAATAATACCCTGCATTTGTACTGTTGGTATACTAAATTGGTATACTTAAAGGTTGCTAAATTGGAACAACTAATTTTGTACTTAATGCACTTTAGTTATCTGGAGATAGCGCTGAGGTCTAACTAAAGATATTCTTAATTATATTTGATTGTGCTAAAGTTGAACTAAGTATACTTAAGATACACTTTAAATATGTTGCATTTAAAGACTGATATTATACAGATGTCATACTATCCTTACTAATAGAGGTATTAAAACACATTTTAGGCTTAATATTAAGAAATGTGCATTGTGCAATAAAGAAGTTATCCAAATAAACCTTAATAATAACATTTATATCAGTCTCAAGCGATATGTCAGTGTATATGTTAATGGATTTTTAGTATACTTAGTATGAAATAAATGTATTTTATATACATTTTGGTATATGTTGTTTCACTAGGGTGGCCACCTAAAAAGTATCCAAAACCAGTTTAAAACCACCATCCAACCAGGGGTGTGTTTCCCGAAAGAACGACAGAACATATTTGGCTTCAGGAAACACACCCCAGTAAAAGTGCTCAAAACCACTCTCAAACCACCAAACTGACTATTCTGACCACATGAAGTGTCCCAAAACCACTATAAAACCACCAAACCGACATATATGAACACATAAAAAGGCCTCAAAACCACTCTAAAACCACAGTACAGACAATTCTGACCAATTGATGTGTCACAAAACCACCAAACCGGCCAGTGTGACCACCTGACATGTGTCCAAACCCCTTTACAACAAGCAAACGGACCTGCTTAGCCAACCGAAAAGAGCATGAAACCCTTCTAAAACCAGCTTTGGAGATCATCTTTGAAAGCAGCAGTTTTCCCCCCAGCAATGTCAGGATTCATAACACACGGTCCTGGGGACAAATGTGCTGCTTTAATGTTCTGAGCTGTTCTGATGTTACATACCTTTAAATGTAAAAGAAAGTAAAATATTTGAAAAATGGCAGTATCCAAATAAGCATACCTTTGAAAAATACACAAGAGATGAAGAGGTTTTTGATGAGGTAATGCTGAAGTCTCACAGTATAATGCATCAAACACTGTTTCTCATCTGGTTTCAAGGTCACGCACAAATAAGAAAAAAAGAACAAAGTGTTGCACGTAGAGGAAGAGAGAGAGATAGAGTACAAAAGATGAGGGAGCGGTGACAGCCAAACGAAAATGAGATCACTTCCCTGCTGGATCCAAATTGGGCCTGTGACCAAATCTGTTTAAAAAAAAACCCCCAGAAAAATCGAAAAACAGAGCTAGCTGTGACAGCTAATGTTCTTAAGACTCTCAGCCAAGCGGTACAGGCCCAGTACAGAAACTACTTATCACCTTTATTTACACTTAAAACGCAAGCTGGCTGTGTTCACCTCATGTCGAAAGAATCTTATGAATATATTAACAGTGCAGTCTAAGTCCTTACGTGGACATTAACATTTCTTCAAAGGGAAGGTGACAGCATATCTGCTTTCCTGCTTTTGCATGTCATGGATTTCAGAGAAAAGAACCCCGTTGAGAACAGCAACACTGATGGACTCAAGCATATGATACTATCAGGCTCCTTAATCACCTTCTTAGATGTTCATTTAGCTGCAGAACCAGTATTTTTTTGCCAGTGGTCCATCAGATTTCTTCAAAGAAAGGTTGAGTGCAGATCAAAATCTCACTTCTGCTGCAGGCATATTTAGAGCAACTTTCACTCTATAAAACATGATGGCCTTGGTCAGTCTCCTTATTTCAGGCATATTAGCGCCGCCCTTCTACTCCAGTGAATGCTTTGCCATCTCCATCTCTGTGTACACATCCGATTTGCCAGCTTGGTCTGAGACAGACTTAAATGCCTCAGGAAACGTTCTTGGTCAGCTCTTGTAAACAGTGTTAAGTGAGTGTGAAAGACTGTGGTTCACCAGCAAAAGGATTTTACACACAGTCTGCACTTTTCACCACAAAGCTCTGTTCTCTGGACGCCTACACTACACCAACATTCATTATAAACAGCAAGCTACAATGCACACAATGCTACGGTTTTTGCGCAAAATGTTCTAAATGAGATGAGGGAGAAAGACCCAAACCTTCTTACAAAATCTTCCTTCATATTTAACCCCCCACCAAATTAGAGACATAAAGTGTCTTCCCTGATGAAGGAAGACTAGGCTTGTAAGTAAAATTATTGAATGACTTCTAGTCAGATACAGGCCAGATCTAAATATCCAAAAGAGTTCTTAAGACTCTCAGCCAAGCGGTACAGGCCCAGCACTGAAACTACTTATCACCTTTAGTCCTTACGTGGACATTAACATTTCTTCAAAGGGAAGGTGACAGCATATCTGCTTTCCTGCTTTTTGCATGTCATGGATTTCAGTGAAAAGAACCCCGTTGAGAATATCCAAAAGAGGTTTTATGCTGCAATCATGTAAATGTGTCCCAACTGATGTTATTTCAATTTTCCAAATTCACAGATAGTATATGTTTCTACAGGCTGGAGCTCTGACTGATTTCACCTTATTTGTTTGCGATTGCATCATTCAAGTAATGCGTATTTTCTTTTCCACATGTGTACCTTCCAGTTTATTTAGTTTACACCCATTTCCCTTATGACCAGATTTTGTAAACTGAGGTGATCAGTCGTGCGTGAAGTGACTCAAGCAAGAGACAAAGACCATTTCACATAACAAAATGAGCCTGAACACTTGGCAGTGGCCAGCAATGTCCCAGAGGCCTTACACACGCCCACCTCCTCACACACATATATGCACACGCACACTTTTATTTAGGGGCTAGCAAAACAATTTCTGTTTGCTGAGGCAATGGACCCCATGTGTGCTGGGTGCTTTCCATCTCCCCACTCCAAAAACGTATATACTAACAGCCCAGAATCCGCCTCACACTCACCCCACAACAACCAAGCCACTTTACCCCTTACCCCACCCTCTAAAGCAAATACTGGGATCATTCACCCTTAGCCCTCGCAGTGCAGTCATCACCACAACTAGAACCAACTCTTCAAACAATGAGCACTCTTTGTGCAGAATGTGTATCCATAGGCACTACACACACACACACCAACTACCACATACTCATACACCCACGCACACATCCCACAACACCTGGTTCCAATAACCCAGGCTCTGAGACAAAGATGAACTTGGAACATCAATGGCAATGGGGGGGATGGAAATGAATGATGCTGGGTTGATGTTAGGATGGAGTAACTTTCACAGACTGCTCATGAGGAAACAAACAAAACAATCTGCTTATAAGTAATGCCCATTACCAGCTGCGTAAGCAAACAACTTTTCAATCAACTTTGTGCAGTTTGAGTCCCTTGGGTTGCACGTTTGTCAAATATGCAAAGGGCTTGCGGCTGCCAGGAAACACAAAGAGATGGCAGAAGAACTACATTTTTTAGATGTCTTTCTGTTTCTCTCACTTCCTTTCCTTCAGAGAGAGAGAGAGAGAGAGAGCAAATCTGAAACGAGCTCCTCACGTGCATCCATTTCCCCAAATCTCCCACCGTGCAAGAGCTTAAGTACCAACTGTAGTTCCTCTGTGATTAACTTTACGTAGCATAGCAGCCTAGTAAATGAGCTGCAGCCTTGTTTGAGAAGTGAAACATTACGTACTGTGGCATTCATTGCAATAGACACTTGGGCCTTAGGTCATAAGATGCAAAAGCAACCTTTCTGGAGAGCTTGTAAACTATTGAGTAACATTGGATGGAGATGGAACTGGATACATATTCTGAATGTTCCGATCCAATCTGACTTCTGACCTGTAATGCTGCCTGAATCATAATCATATACTGTTTGTTCGTTGGCCAGAGGAGACCTTGCCCCCCGACTGAGCCTGGCTTCTCCCAAGGTTTTTTTTCTTCTTCTCCATTCTGTCACCTGAGTTTTGGTTCCTTGCCACTGTCGCCTTTGGCTTTTGGCTTGCTTAGTTGGGAACACTTAATATTCAACAATATTACTGATCTTCCTGCATTGACACCATTATATGAGAACGGAACTGAGCTAGACGATGATTTCACTGTTTTCCCCAGACCGGCTGTACAGATACATTAACTAAATTAATGACTTTTTTACAACAAAAATGAATCATCATTGAACATACTTAAGCTGGACTATGACACTATTTTCTTCTAGATCTGCTGTACAGCAAAAACAAACTTTGTTGCATTATTTTCCTGTTGGCACTGTAAAGCTGCTTTGAAACAATCTGTTTTTTGAAAAAAAGCGCTATATAAATAAAGTTGACTTAACTTGACATTAGTTTGGGATGTGCAAAGAGACTGGATATTCTGGATACATCATACCTCTTTGCTGAGGACGATAAACACTCCCTGCATTCATGTTGGGGTTCTCTGCATTGTTAGAGACGAGAGGGTTGCGAGGAGCTGGTTGTATAAACGGAGGCTGTGGCCTTCCAAAGGGTGGAAATTGTTCATATTGGGGGCTTTGCACTGCAGGCTGGAACGATGAGCCTGTGTTGCTCGAAGCACCATTAGAGGCAGGTACTGCAGGATTACCGCTATCTCGAGAGTCCTCGTTGAACAGGCTGTGCGTGTATCTGTGGTCCAACCCATCAGAGATTTGTGGCTGCGCAGGTTGGGCAGGAGCAACAGGGGCAGCAGGGTAGGTTTGACCATAAGGGGAATAGTAACGATACCTCTCATCGGTTGTAGGACCCCCTCCATTATAGCTACCTCCTCCTAAACTGCCGGCAGAGTAACCACCCCCTCCGTATCCGCCACTAGTGCCCGAAGAGTATCCCGTTCCACGGAAGGGAGGTTCATATGATCTGTCCGAAACCGATTCATGAGGAGCAGCATAAGGTGGCTGTTGAGGGAACGGATGTGGATAAAAAGAAGAGGATGATGATGATGAGGAGGAGGAGGAGGATGAGCCTGAGGATGGTCTAAAACGAGAGCCGGTAGATGACTGGAAGCGACTTGTTTCACTTGTCCCAGTTGCACCCTGACGCCAGTTGTCGGGCACTTGGCCGAATCCAAACGGGTGTCTGGCTTGACCTCTCACAGTCTCCGAGGTTCCTCTTGAAGGTGCTTGTCTCCGTACATTCCCACCCTGTGATCTACGGTTGGGAGCATCCGCTAGTAGCACTCGATGGTTCCTGTCACGCTCCTGAGCCCGAGCCGGCACGTATTCAGCCCCACTGTTGAGAAGACTGTACACACGTCCATTATTCTCCCATCGAATCATCTGTCTCCAGGGGTTTGAGTCCTCAGTCTGATGCTGAGATTGAGACTGTCCCCCTACGGTTCCAAGCAACACAACGACCCACCATGTCATGAAAACAACAGGCAGCATATTGACAAGACTTGCATGGAAATGGAAAACAACTTCCAAGACCTTCAAGAAACTTCAGAAAAGAGTGGACAATGAAACTCCGAATTGAATCCTTTGATCCAGCAGGTTAAAGATGGTAAGGCATAGAGGACTTATAGTGTCCATGAGCAAATCAGACTACATGCAGGGAATACACTTTGTCCTTGGCTCAGTATGTGGTGCAGGCATAGCTGTGAGGAAGGCAGATGATTTCTGATGCCCCAGGGTAGGGTGAAGAATGAGAAACCTCCCTCTTGCTTACTGTCCGGATGTTGAGTTGTTGTCAGTGGACTGAGCATTGCTCTCAGGCTCTCACTGGAGACGACTGCCTGTTGCTCTCCTCTGCACTTCACTATTTGCCTCTCTGAATGCTTACAATAGTCTGTGAAAAAAAGAAAAAAAAATCTGATCTCCCCCTCCCTCTCTCTCTCGTTCCCTCTCCCTCGCTCACTCAATCTAACATGTTCTTTTTTCTTTTCTTGAAGTGAGATCCCACATGGCCCTAGTGCTAGAGCTGTTTCCTAAACCACAGCAAAGCCAGGTCTTTGCACAGGCTTCCAGAGTCAACATCACCATCTGTGAAGGCACTTGAATATCTAGTGTGCCTGTGTTGACTTGCTTTGATCCCTCTGAACAAGCAGGGATGTCTGGTGCGTGGCCTAGGTTCACCCACCCAGGTGCGAGAGAGCTCTGCCCTTGTCTCATGTTTTTCCAAACACAATTTTTTAACACTCATCATCATCACAGCATATGAGAGGACATTAATTCCGGCAGGATGTTTAGAAATCCAAGTTATGTACTTGAGAGGAGGCCAAAGAAAGTCAGCAGAATTTGGAACAAGCAGTTCCATTTAAAAGAAAAATACCTTCCAGTAAACAAAGATAGATGATAGCGGGCAAATATGCATCACTTACATTGCAAATCCTATCATAATTCTACAAGCTTTATTTGAATATGCAGAGGGAGCCCAGACTCAGTAAACATAGTTTTTGTTTTGTACAGATATTAGCGTATTTAAAATAAACTATATAGAGTGAAAACCAATCCCAAGTGCATGATACAGTATTATTTTAATCTAGCCCTGCTTTTTAACATTTGTAGAAGAAGACACAATACATCTGAATACACAAACCAAATGTATATTTCTCATCTTCATGGCTATCACTGTTTTAATATTCCAGATACGTTTCTCACAAAATGCTACATTGCCATTTTTGTAATATTGTAATGGACATCTTTAGAGCAAACACATTCTCCTAAACATTCTGGGAAGACTGATTCGTATAGGGACTGTTGTTGAACTACTTTGAAACTATTGTTTGTCAAACTACAAGCTATCACAATTTAAAAGAACATGTGGAAAACCTTTGCTTCGGCATGTGGTTTGGCATCTCCAACTCTCAAAAGACTTGATATGATGCATTTAGCCTCACAAATCACTGGCTGTGATCTCACCTCCATCTTTGACATCTAAGTGTCTCGCATTCGACGCAAAGGTCTGAAAATACTCGGAGACTCTTAAAACCCTGCCGACTGCCTCTTATCACCCCTCCCCACAGGCAAGAGCCTCAAGGTGATTAAAATGAAAACCGCTCATTTTCACAGCCATGCTTACTGTTGAACTACTGAATTCCCCTCCAATTACACATCAGCACATTGTGTTGATTGCTAAAGCACCATAATATTTCATTGCAACAGTCATTTACTTTATTTATACAGTGATCTGTCCAATGAGCCCATTGTCTTTTAGACCAGAATGTGTACTCATTATGTGTGATTTATTAAAGTGATATTCAGCCAAATTTTGTCATCATTTTCTCACCCTCATGCTGTTCCAAACCTGCGTAACTTTCTTCTGCTGAACAAAAGGGGGATATTTTCCATAATACCGGCTCACTCTTTATGAGCGTTGACGTGAAAATGCACTACCCAAACTTAAACGGTTGTAATTCATGAAGCCTTTGTACTAAAGACTTACGGTTGGTCTCTTTTAAAAGAAGACTCTTGGCAGATTATTGCTGAAGTGGAATAAATTAATAGAATTAAATTATTTAAAAGTTATTGAAGTTTAAGTAAACTGTTATGAAAATACAATAAAATATATATTTTTCTTTTATTAAAAATATATATAAATTAATATAGGTTTCAGCCTAAAAATGACAGAAAGTCAAAGCCATATATCTAACCAAGTTGTGCTACAAATTTGAAGTTGATATCACAAACATTGAAGTTCCCATGAGATTTTGTTTAGGCGTAATACCAAAAATACCCACCGGGTGCCATTGCATTCCGTTGAATTTAATTGTATGCATTCTGCCATAACAAATTAATACATTTCTATCCAAAAATCACTTATGTCACTAAATATGGAACCTTGAGACTCAGACCTTTCTGACAGTATGTGTTTTGTCAAGATTAGAACATTTTTGATAATAAATTCTGAAAGATGATGCCCAAAAGGGGAGGGGCCTAATAAAAAAAATACCGTTTCTATGGTAACGCAACGTCCAATTTCAAAACGGTTTTCACAGGAGTAATTCCGAGTTCGTAAGGTTTCAAATGATACCTAATTTATGATAACTACTAAAATGTGTAATATAATAATAATACATTATATATATATATATAATATATATTATACTTTTTAGAGGACTTTTTACTTTACTTTTTAAAATATAATTTTATCTTTTTTTATTGACAAATACTAGATTATGTTTTATTATGAACTTTTAGCATTAAAAACCAAAGTTTCAATTATTAAAAGTGTGTGCGTCAACTTTTTGTGACAAAGGTCAGAAACTCTTTTTTGAGGCGCACTGTTGTCATAAATTCATATATTACTGTTCATACATAATTTGTAAGAAAAAAACAGCGCTAAAATATCTATTAAGGAGTCTTAGACCTTTCCAACGATATATAGTTTGTCATGACTAGATTAGGATTTAATAGTAATATAGTGAAGTAAATTTAGGTTGCCCGTATACGGGCAGGTGACAGTTAAGGGGTTAAAAGTATCACAAAAATAGTCAATTTCACTTTTAATATGAAATTAGACTATATGTGCTATACTGTATTCTACGTTTTCTGACGTCATATGATAGTTTTGTGTGAGAAACAGACTTAATTTTAAGTCATTATTTACTAATAATCTTGCTTGAAGGCTGATGTGTACTTTTACATCTATCAACCTGCTCTCTATACTGCGTCAAAATAAAGGATTGCAGTAGGTTTAGCATCATATCTTTTACACTGATAATCAAACTTTGGTAAACGGTCGGTCTCTTAAAAAAAGACGACTTAAAAAGATATTTAATAAGACATAATAATCTTTCAACACGACAATAAAGGAGACAAAGACAACAAATCACTCAGTACTATCTTGATAATTATACTCAAAAATGATGATTGATTGTTGATTGATTCCAACTTCTTCAATAATATCTGGAGAAAAATAAAAAAGCTACACAGATAGCATTCACAGTTATCTCAATTTGAAATTCGCCATCTGTGCTCATCAGTTCTAGGCACAGTTGTTTTTAAGCTATAAAAAAGTGCATTTGATCGCTTTAGTCATTACATTTATTCAGAATAATATTTTAAGGGAGGCTCAGCATCCCAGGCCTCTGCTGATGGACGGCCGCTGTTGTCAAGCCAGAAAAACAAGATCAGAGAGCTAAAAGCGAATGACTTTGTCTTTCCCCTAGTCATATATCTTTGATTAGATTATACTTGATATGTGCTATACACACACCAAAAGTCTATTGTGTTATTGCTTGCGGTGTCCTACACTTTTACAGCAGATGATTTAAAAAGCCATGTTCTTTTCCAAATATGGGGAGGCAGAGGATTAGATTACAGCACGACATCGGAATGAATTTTGGGACAGTGAGTTCAAATTGTTCCCAATATCAGATTTCGCCGTCCGTTGTTATCAAAATCAACAGTTGCCAAGCTGTTTGCATTGGCCCGGCGCGGAGCGGGTAACGTCCAGAATGTACCAGAGATCAAGGCATGACAACATTCCTCACAGGATTATGTTTAAACTAACGAGCAAGCGCTTTGAGCCGGCTCGTGGAAACTGAACCTAACAAAACACGTAGACGGATAACTAACCGGTTTAATGGCACATGCATGGCAACGTGCTTCAAAGTGAAGAGTTATATTGATGTTGTTGGGATGAAAGAAGGAGAGAAAGGTGAAGGGCGGCTGTGGAGATTAAACTGGCCGCACTAATCCATCATTATGTATGTGGAGGACGTTTATTGTTAACTCCTTTTTGAAACCTTTATTTTTAAAGGTTTCTTTCACAGCAATGCCATGAACACTGTAAAAAAAAAGATTGGTAACACTTTATTTTACAGTGTCCTTGTTACATACATATGTAATAACAGTAAATTATGCATAATTACATGCAACTAACCCTCAACCAATCCCTAACCCTATAGTAAGTACATGTAGTTGATTAATATTACTCAGCACTTAAATATATAATTACACTGTAACAATGACACCTTAAAATAAAGTGTAACCAAAAGATTTTTCAAAGTTGCACCCTTTTTTATGATTATTGGACTGTTTTTGTCACGGGTGGTTGCAGGAAGGCAGACGAAGATGAAGAATAAAGTTCACAAAGTTTAATGATGATAATAAAAAAACTTAAAATGTCAAGACAAAAAAACAATACTAATAATAATTAGACAGGAAGGGCAACACACACTAAATGCAACATAAACCAAACAGAGAATGAATATGAGGGATCGACTTATAAAGCAAACACAAATGAGGATAATTAAAAGGACACAGGTGAAACCAATTAACACGAATGAGGAGCGGGAAAACTGAACAAAGGAAAACATGATGAGAATGAAAACATACGTTAAAAAGTTCATGATTATGACAATAACAGAACATAATGGTGACAGTTTTACAAGAAAATGCCAAAAAGGATCTTTTCCTTATTTTTCTTAGTTTGGCGAACATTTTAATCTGTTCTGTAGAAACTTTTTCCACCATGAAGAACCTTTTGTGGAATGAAAAGGTTCCATGGATGTTGAAGATTCTTCATGGAACCACAAATGCCAATAAATAACCTTTATTAGTCATATTTCTCAGATCTGAGGGTTGAGATTTGTGAAAACTGAGGCCACATTTACACATAGCCGCGTATTTAGAGAAACAAATACCCCCCCCCCCCCCTCCCCCTCCCCCTCCCCCTCCCCCCTCCCCTCGTCCATTTTCAATAATAACATCGTGCACACAACATCGTTTTCAAAAAAGTTGTCATTTACATCAACCCGCATAAATACGCCGTCGAGCGCCATCATAACTCTACCAAACCCATGGGCGGCAGTGTAGAAGGATAAAGCCATGCGAGCCAATCAGAATCCTCCGAATCAACCACAACGAATAACACGAGCGACTTCCTGTTCCTTTCAACGTATTCAAAGTCCTTTCAGTTGTATTTGCAGATACAAACAGGCCAAAAGCGTTTACACAAAAGTAAAAATGAGTACCACCTTAACTGCATCCATGATCAGTAGCCAAACAAACTGTAAACACTGGGCGCTCACGTGACGCGAAGCACTCTCTGGCGCATAATGTGACGTTTGAGAACCTAAAACCCCGTTTCTCCCAGTCGACACGCAACACACAACCGGCGTTATCAGAAATCTCCACTTTGGCCGGAGTTTTTAGAAATAATCGTTTTCTGTGATTAAAACGGGGTTTTCGTGTACACTGTAAACCCGAATAAGTTGGCACAATAAATTGCCTCAAATTTTTTAAGTTAAGAAATTCAAAGTTTAAGTAAGCAGAACTGACATATTTTTATTTTGTATTTGTACATTTGAATTGTTCTTAACTTGAAATGTTGAGTACACTAATTCATACATTTAACTTAAAATTTCATGGAATCTCAATGTGAACACTTTTATTAGTATAAACTTAGCTAGCTTTAACAAGCTAGTTTGCTAACATACTATTTTGTTAACTTCTTAACAATAGTATGCTATACAGCAACACTTGCAGCAATATAAAGGTTTTATTTGCTCTCAAATCAAGCTCATGCACCACTTGTCACCATGATGGTAACTATCCTAAAACCAACATTAACAGAAATTCTTGTAAATTAGCATAACGAATCTTGAAAATGAAATTAATCATTACTAAATCACCCGCTTAACATTAATCTTGCACAAAAAAACATTGTATTACACTTAATTTTAGCATTTACTCTCCCTTTCGAGTGCCATCGGCAAAGCATGCTGGGAAATATACATCCCAGCCGTTTCAGTTAAACTTAAGTTCGTCTAAATTAAAAGAAATAATTTCATAAAACTCAAAACAATGAAATAGTTCAGTTTACTTAAAATATATCCATTCTGTGAACTTGAAAGAAAAAGAAAGTGCTAAATACTCATAAAAGTTAATTTGACTGAACTAATTAGTGTAATTTAAGTTTTTCCTACTCAAACCAATTAAGTATTTTGAGCGTTAGGGTTTACAGTGTAAATGAGAGGCCAAACCGCAGGGAAATATCTGCGTCTTCCCTTCGTGTAAACGGGGCATGAATTGAGGGAAACAAGAGAGAGAGGGAATTAGGTGCAACGAAGGGGAAATGTGTGAATTTATTCACGTGGGAATTGTGAAATATGCGCTCATGAGACAATAAAACGAGCATGTGAATGACTGTCCGAGACACACGGTGAGTGCTGTATCCTGCTGTTTTCAAACGTCCTGCCATCCTGTTTTCCACGTGCGTCTATTGTAAGAATATCCATCAGCGATGTTCAGTTCTACATTTCCCGGGTCATGAAAACAAATCCTGGGTCAGGGATAACCCTCAACAGATCAACCTTCTTTCACAACACAAATAGTTACAGGGCTTTAACCTCCGCAGCATGATTTCCGTATTCCCGTATCCCAGACTTTCCTGTCCCAAAAACACGTTTGATTAATGGACCAGACTTCTCTCCTCGGACTATTGTTGTCAATGCAAAGCTCATTATTTTCTGAGTAGGCCTGGCATGCTGTTAAAATGCCAACAGCCTTTCATTCACTTGCACAACCCATTACAAGCCCAAAGCAATTACCCTCAAATTTGCTTGTGTTAGTTAGCAGCTCGGCCACCGCTAGAACTGACAAAGGTGCTCATTTATAGCAGCTGCAAGCGCCTGGGTTTTATGTTTGCTCTTAAAAAGGCAATTCTTATTCCCCTTTAAGTCATTTATTGTGTTGAGTAAGGAGAGCCAGGTGTGAAGTCTGAACGAGCGCTCAGAAGCCATTACCACCGTATATTCTCTCAGAACGGGCTGTAATGGACCTGACGAGACCTGACACTCACGGTTGTGTGCAGCTACTCCTTCACCTCGGTTTGTTATAAAAACAGCAAAAAAAAAAAAAAAAAAAAAAATATATATATATATATATATATGCTATAATTTTTCAAAAAAAAAATTGTGTGAATAAAAATTAAAAAAGCTGAGAATTTAGTCTAGTTTTATAGGATTAGATTTTAAATCCTGACTTTGGCACATCAGGATATAATTATGATTATTATCTGGCAAAGTTATTATCATCATTTAAAACTATCAAAAGCATTTAAAAAATAAATAAAAAATAATTAAAATTAAAATTAAATTAAATTAAATTAAATTAAATTAAATTAAATTAAATTAAATTAAATAAAAAAAAATAAAAAAAAAATAAATAAATAAATACATAAATAAATACATTTAATTTAATTTAATAGCTGAAAACTTAAACTGAATGAAAATTTTAAATGTTGCCTTGGCAATAAACTGAAATAAGCTGAAGCACTAAAATAATTAACTAGACATAAATAAAAACTAAAACTGAATTAAACGTAACCTAAATAGCAATATAAAAAACATATATAACAAAAACCACATAACGAACTGATTAAGAATTAAACTGAAAATATAAAAATAAAAGCTAAAATAACACTGGTAATCTGGACACTGCAACGATTGTGCAGGAAATTTAATTAAATTACTAAAAATAACCATGTTTTGTAATTCTTAACTGACCCCAAAACTGCCTGCAGCTTATAGCCATATCCGTGCAAGATTAGTTTGCATGTCTGTAAAGTATTTAATGCTATGAAAGTTTATCAAGCGATGTCTGTATGTCTCAGTGGATTCTACACATCTACTGCATTTACACATTGCAATCGCATGTAATTGATGCAATTTAGCATTTGTGTACTTGTGAACCGCTAAATGGCAGCCAACAGAATGATTGTGGAAATATGACTGACGTCGCGTGTTAAAAATGAACAAAACGGTTCAAAATAACATTACCTGTACAACACACAAGCCCAGTCGAGGGTCTACCCTTCACTTCTGCACTCTTGATGACCTGTGAATACTAATCAACCTTTTCAACCTAATTACACAGCTAGTGTTCCTCGGGAGATTCCCTCACAGCAACACCATATGCCTTCATCTATAAACCCTGTTTATTCTCCGTCTCTATACAACATGCCAGACATAACATCTCCCAAACCGTTCTTACACAGCTTATATTACAATGTGGAGCATTTCCAATGAGACGTACATGACGCTTCCTCGTCAGATTAAACGATTTAAAAAGCTCAAAGTCTGCGTGTTATGAAAGCAAGGCTTCACAGACGGAATATATACTTTTTTGGAGACGTTTTAAGTCTGACTGTGTTTCGGGCGGGTGTTGAATGTTGTGGCTCATCTTAAAAACTCACACTCTGAACTTCAGTTCCTCCGAGGTCACGAAGGTCCGAGGATTCAGTCGAGATGCCTGGCGTTGTCTTCTATCAATTGCTAACATTGTCACTGAAGACCTCACTGTAGAGCTGTGTTGTTATTGCACATGTTTAAAGGATTGCTTCACCCAGAAATGAAGATTATATCATCATTTAGTCACTCTGATGTCGTTCCAAACCGGTATGACGTTCTTTCTTCCATGTAATATAAAGAGATGCATTTTAAATTGGTCATTTTCCCAACCATGCAATTACAATAAATGGGTAGGGAAGATTTCAAACTACAAAAAAGAATGAATAAACATTAGAATATCGTGCAAAAGTTCATTTATTTCAGTAATTCAACTTAAACGGTGAAACTAATAGACTCATTACATGCAAAGTGAGATATTTCAAGCCTTTATTTGTTATAATTGTGATGATTATGGCTTACAGCTTATGAAACCCACAAATTAAAAATTGGAATATTGTGAAAAGGTTGTTTGTAAGCCATAATCATCACAATTCTAAGAAATAAAGGCTTGAAATATCTCACTTTGCATGTAATGAGTCTATATAATACATTAGTTTCACTTTTTAATTACTGAAATAACTGAACTTTTGCACGATAATCACATTTTTTGAGTTTCAGCTGTATAATATCATCACATTATAGTGAAAATAGTATTCTAAACAGGCAAACAAAAGTCATATAGGTTTGTAACAACAAGTGTGAGTAGATTACAAATTTAGGAAGATTCAGTTCAAAATATCTGGCTGACAAAAAGGTCATATAATCATTATTGCATTAATATACATCCATAAATACATTACAGTCGTTGCAGTTTCTGAGGCGGCATTTATATCAGCACTCAAAGCAAATAGGTTTCCTTCTGAATTAGTCCAAAAGCCTCTTTAAAAATAAATGTTGAAAGTGTTTGTGCATCTCCTCTGGTATCTTATGTTGCCCAAAGCTAGTTTGTATTTTATGAGAGTGTTTTATGTTTGTGCGTGTAAAAGCGCCCTATTCTTGTCTTCTCTCCGGGCATGTAATGCATCCTGGCAAGAAAAATATTGCTCGCATTACTCGAAGCAAAATTTCACACAGATGAGTATCACACAGAGGGCTTACTCTTATCTTGAGTTGTTGGCCATGCACTCGCAGTTGGGCTTCAGACCAGTTACTTTGAGCTGAATGGTAACCTCAGTTTCGTACTCTCTGAGGGGAACTAGGCATGGAGACACCGCAGTAAACAGCGCATTTGCTCACATAAACACTGTGAACGCCAAACAAACACAGAGCTACTTTGAAATATACCATGGTATTGAATATTTACCATGCATTATGAAATATACATTGTACACCAGACGCTTCACTAAACTTCTGCATTTGTGCAAATTCCAATGTTATACAACCTATAAAAGACTACAGCGATAACCTGCTTTTTGGGACTTTTTAGATGCTGGATA
Organism: Rhinichthys osculus; assembly: GCA_029959095.1. Classification (NCBI taxonomy): domain Eukaryota; kingdom Metazoa; phylum Chordata; class Actinopteri; order Cypriniformes; family Leuciscidae; genus Rhinichthys; species Rhinichthys osculus. The sequence continues at coordinate 51,761,486 of JARWKJ010000006.1, forward strand.
TACTGTGTGCAACTTTCTGCCACCTAGTGTCAATTAACTTAAAGCGCATGCAGTAACTCATTTTTGCTGGTCTTGTAATCAATTATTTGTTTATCTTAGTTCAGCACCTACTGCATCTTCAGACCATTGCTTTTTTGAAACAGGAGCATCTTTACACGCAGACAGAAGTGTCGAGCTTGCGGTTTCACCTCAGAAAATCAAAGTACAGATGATGGAGGAAGAGCAGCTCAGAAGTGCTTCAAAACGGGCTGATGTCGGCATGTTAATTCTCTCTGTTATGACTCTCATAGGAGCAGAGCTCTCTCTCTCTATCTGTCTTTCTATCTCTCTCTCTCTCTCTGTCTGTCTTTCTATCTCTGGACAACTAACTATCAAAGTGCTCCTCTGATGCGCTGCTTCATTAATTAAGCCCATATGTCGCTCCCTCCTCATAATGTAGGATTTTCTCCTGACTGAGCATTGCTGTGCTGGGACACAATTCATCACCTACTGGAGGCAATGTAAAGTCAACAGTTTACATTGCATGCAGTTTACCAGATCAACGAGGCACTACTGCATGTCTTTAACCCTTGTGCAATCTTATGGACATTTTTGTGTGTTTCTGATTTTTCTTTTTTCCATAATTGTACCTGTGTTAATGCCAACTGCATACATTTTGGCACAGGTGTGCATTTTTGATTGGAATTTTACTATTTCACCCCAATAAATCTATTTTGCACTAGATACACAGAATAGTTCCTCTCAGGACCTTTTGGACAAAAATGTCCCCATGATGCAATCTTTGTTAATAGGCTTTCATTCTGTTGGCAAGACGTCAAAATTTAAATTTTTACTATTTTTTACCAGATGGTGCCATTTTCTCAGGTTTGGCCTATAAAGCAAAGACTCGCTTTATTCCTGTTTTCTGCTTATGCATATTATAGAGCCAATTGGATAAATTATGCAGCTATAATTGTGTGGGTGCATTGGGATGGATGTCAAAATGTGGTTTGAATGTGTATAATAAAAAACTTGTCTGCGTGTGTGCGTTTGTGTGCTTGTAATATTTGAGAGAGAAAAACTATTGCAAATCACAAATCCAACCGCTGTGTGCACCAGTGGAGACTTGCTGGCATCTAATGGGGAAAACGAACCCAAACTAAATCTTACTGAAAGCTCATTTTTGGAGATATCAACTTCAAAGTTGGAACACTTTATTTTTCTAGCAGTTTTAGAGTTTCAAGTTTCATAAAATGTATATTGTATATCAAATATTGTTCAAAAATCAGTTTCATAAACTTAAACCTTTATAACTTTTTTGTTTCACTTTTTTTACTTCAACAATTTGGTAAATAACCAGTAAAATCTAATTAAAACTACATTTATATTGGACATTATTGAAAATACAGTTATTTAACATTCTAAGATATTTGACTGATTCTGTCAAAATAGCAGTGATAATTTCCACGTTACTTTTTATTGACAGCAATCGAGTTTACATGAATTTTTCAATGGATTCTTTTTCAGGATGACCATGACTCTGTCCATATCATGTTTCATGGGGTTTTACTGTAGAGTTTGGGGGGAAATTAAAGGCAGAATATTTCAAAATATATTATAACAATCATTTCCTCTTAACGTAATTCCACAAATAGAAGAACATCAATATTCGGGTGTACCACAATGCATTGCCAGCCCTGCTACAAAGGGTTTTATAACCACAGGTACAAAATAACAAAATAAAAAAGCATTGCTAATGTCTCTTTTACATTACAAGTGTTTATCTGGGGTTAAAGTGTGATTAAGATCGCAGACCCATGCAGGGTATAGTGCAGTAAAACCCTTATGAGTGAGAAATTGAGTCATTCATTTAACAGATTCATTCAAAAAACATTTATTCGTAGCTAAGTTATGAGGGAATCATTGAATTATTCACTCAACTGATGTGTTAACCTCTGAGATGCCCAGTGGTTTATTCAGCTCTTTCGTCTGGAATTATTTTAGTTGGAGGAGCAAAGATAGACTGGCAACTGAACTGTGTTACTCAAGTTACTCAATATTAAGGTCTTATTTAATGAACACGGATTTGATTAGGACAGATTCGAACACAGATCAGATAAAGATTGATTGTCAGCTGCTCCTCTTAAAATATTAATATTGTATTGTTCTTGTGCAGTCACTCAAAATAGTGTCATACCAAGAAATAATTAAGAGCACACACATTTGCATCTGACTTTAGTCTTTACTGGATGAACAACATATGGAGAACTAACAACCAATCAGCAGTCAGTATGCAAATCACCACTCGTGGGCTGATAACATTACAGATATGTATTGTATTTTTTCTTTTGTTGCATCACACTGGGGTGCGTTTCCCGAAAGCATCGTTAGCCAACTATGGTCGCAAGTTCTGTCGTTACCAATAGAGTTCAATGGAAATTGCGATCATAGTTGGATAACGATGCTTTCGGGAAACGCACTCCTGAGTGGTTCCTGAACTGGTTCACCCAAAAAGGGAAATTATCCCAATACGTCATACATCGGGTCAGAGGTCACTCTTCCGACTCGACTCGCGTACAGTCGTCACCGGAAGCCAGTTGTTTTAGTTTATAAAGTTATAAATATGCATTTATTTCTTACAAAAACGCATTACTTTGCTTCAGAAGGCTTTTATTAACGTCCTGGAGTCGTATGGATTGCTGTTATGATGGATGGATGCACTTTTTTTGGCCTTCAAAATCTAAGGTACCATTCACTCCCATTATAAAGCTTAGGAGGAGTCAGGATATTTTTTAATATAACTCCGATTGTGTTCGGCTGAAAGAAGAAAGTCACATACACCTAGGATGGCTTGAGGGTAAATCATGGGATCATTTTCATTTTTGGGTGAGATAACCCTTTAATCTCTAATGTAAATGAAAGAGATGAAAGTTAAGAAAGAAAAGCAAGTTAAAGAAAGACAATTCATTATTTACATCAGTTCCAAACAATGAGTTTCTTTGTTCTGTCGAACAGAAAATAAGATATTTTGCAGAATATGGGTAAGCAAACAGGCCCCATTGACTTCCATACTGTTTTTCCATCAACTGTTTGGTTACACATATTCTGCTAAATATCTTCTTTTGCGTGTTTTTTCCACTTTCGTTATCATCCATCCATCCATTCTCCAAACCGCTTGTCCTAAACTTTCTGTGCCTACACTTACTTTTGATCATGTGGTGTATAATGATGTGTCACTTCATTAATGAAAGTCACTTAAATGCAAGTTTTATATTGGATTTGTGAAAAGGTGTCTGGCGAGAGTAGATAATAGCAAACTTTCAATCACAAGACTGAGAGAATGTGTTTTACGTGTGTGTGTGTGTGTGTGTGTGTGTGTGCGCTTGCATGTCGAGCATGTCCTTCAGAAGAGCCGAGAGATGGAGAGTGGTGACAAAGGTACAAACATTATTCTCCTCCTGCTGTATTTTGAGGTCTTTATTACTGTCTAATGCACATCACTATTCATCCGCCGCTCTCTCAGACCCACACACACACACACACACACACACACACACGGATCGTCCTCTATTCACTGCTGAAGTAGACCACTCAGAATTCCACACTCGTTCTTACACAGAGAAAATGAGAGGGAGGGAGAAGGAAGGTGAAGTAAAAGAGAGATCAAGGATGAAGCACACGGTCTCCAGCGCACCACAGAAATGTCACTACGAGCCGCGTTATAAATCACTGACCGCAGTGATGTGTTTACTCATTACACCGAGGTGCAGTTCTGTCATCCAGAGTCTCATTTAGTCCTCCAGAACCCAAACCCGAGGTCTGGGCGCTGATCTTATCCTCCCAGATAAAACACACAGCAACTAAACATTTGTCTCAGGCTTGAATTGTTTACAGAGAGCAGGTCGGTATAGTAAAGTGCTGTGTTTTTTAGTCATAGCTGAGGAGAACTGCTCACATATAAACTCACTTTTATAGATTATCGGGATAATGCAACTCCGAGAAGCCTTTTAGCTTTAGGTTTGGGACATTTTTCATGCACTTAAGTTTCAGTTGTTCTGTTGAGATTTATTTTATGATTGGGGTCTTAGACTATATGTGCATGTTTGGTGTTTCGGTTCAAAACACAGCCGATTTCCCCCATCAATGGAGCGGTTTGCATTGGAAGCACAGCGCCACACACCTTTAATCTCTCTGGACACTTCATTATTGCACTCATAGAGCTTATGTAGCTCCGCCCCTTTTCAGTTTGTATTTTAACTGCAATCTTACGTGTTTATGAATGATCGTCTCGTTTTAAAATCTTCCCGGTCTACTGACATTTTGTTAACTCCTTAAGTTGCCATAGCCATTACATATTTAAAACAGTAATATCTTATACTAAACCCAAACTACACTCACCGGCCACTTTATTAGGTACACCTGTCCAACTGCTCGTTAACACTTAATTTCTAAGCAGCCAATCACATGGCGGCAACTCAGTGCATTTAGGCATGTAGACATGGTCAAGACAATCTCCTGCAGTTCAAACCGAGCATCAGTATGGGGAAGAAAGTTGATTTGAGTGACTTTGAACGTGGCATGATTGTTGGTGCCAGAAGGGCTGGTCTGAGTATTTCAGAAACTGCTAATCTACTGGGATTTTCACGCACAACCATCTCTAGGGTTTACAGAGAATGGTCCGAAAAAGAAAAAACATCCAGTGAGCGGCAGTTCTGTGGGCGGAAATGCCTTGTTGATGCCAGAGGTCAGAGGATAATGGCCAGACTGGTTCGAGCTGATAGAAGGGCAACAGTGACTGAAATAACCACTCGTTACAACCGAGGTATGCAGCAAAGCATTTGTGAAGCCACAACACGCACAACCTTGAGGCGGATGGGCTACAACAGCAGAAGACTCCACCGGGTACCACTCATCTCCACTACAAATAGGAAAAAGAGGCTACAATTTGCAAGAGCTCACCAAAATTGAACAGTTGAAGACTGGAAAAATGTTGCCTGGTCTGATGAGTCTCGATTTCTGTTGAGACATTCAGATGTTAGAGTCAGAATTTGGCGTAAACAGAATGAGAACATGGAACCATCATGCCTTGTTACCACTGTGCAGGCTGGTGGTGGTGGTGTAATGGTGTGGGGGATGTTTTCCTGGCACACTTTAGGCCCCTTAGTGCCAATTGGGCATCGTTTAAATGCCACGGCCTACCTGAGCATTGTTTCTGACCATGTCCATCCCTTTATGGCCACCATGTACCCATCCTCTGATGGCTACTTCCACCATGTCACAAAGCTCTAATCATTTCAAATTGGTTTCTTGAACATGACAATGAGTTCACTGTACTAAAATGGCCTCCACAGTCACCAGATCTCAACCCAATAGAGCATCTTTGGGATGTGGTGGAACGGGAGATTCGCATCATGGATGTGCAGCCGACAAATCTGCGGCAACTGTGTGATGCCATCATGTCAATATGGACCAAACTCCCTGAGGAATGCTTCCAGCACCTTGTTGAATCTATGCCACGAAGAATTGAGGCAGTTCTGAAGGCAAAAGGGGGTCCAACCCGTTACTAGCATGGGGTACCTAATAAAGTGGCCGGTGAGTGTATATATCATTTGAAAGCTTACAATCTGTAGTTTTCATATTTTCATACTCCTAAGGCGTGTTCAGACCTTTATTTTGAAATAGTGATGAACATGAAAATCATGAAAGAATGGTAGAAACTTCAGTTTGATTTCATGCCAATAGTTCAAAAGATCAAATTTTTTTTAGAAAAAAAGGTCTAAAAATTGTTTAAATATAAAGAAAAAAAGGATAGATTCACCATTTGTGATGTGGCAGCGAGCTATAATGCACATGTATATGATTATTGAGGTTGAATACATATCAAAATCTGCCAAACTTCCCTTACTACGTCTGAATAGGATGCCTACTTCATAAATTGTATGAGAATATTGTATGGAAATAATGGTTCAGATCACTCAAAACACATATGGAAATGGCGGCGCCTGATATGGGCAGTGATGGAGTCTGGCTGTGCCCTAGTGGAAGCGGTCGGTACTGCAGACACACACACTCTCACTGAAAGCTCATTTACTGAGATATCAACCGAAAATTTGAAACACAACTTGTTCAGAGCAGGTTTTGAAAAAATATATTTTATATCAAAACATGCATAATTAAGTTTCATAAACTCAAACTTCTATAACTTTTTTCTGTTTCACTTTCTTAATTTATTTATAACTTAATATCCCTAAAATATATTTTTAATAAAGTGCAAATAAGTACACTTTTAAAAAATAAACTGAATTTTCACTTCAAGTATATATTTTTTTAAATATGTTTTTAGAAAATATACTAAAGTACAATTATTTTAAAGTGCGTTAAAAGTTGTATTGTGAAAATAGGTAAAATCATGACTTTTACTATATTTAAAGATAGTACAATTTCTGTTAGCATATTTGCAATGTCCTATTGAAAAAAAAAGTACACTTAAAAGCAAAGAGCATTGTTCATAATCAATGTGCACTTCAGAGCCTCTAGTTGCTTTTACACATTAACACACACTTACGCCTGGACCGTATTCAGATCTTCACAGCATAAAAGACTCTCGGAAGACATGCATTTGTTTTCCTTCACTCTGCGTCTGCCTGACATGGAGAAACAGTCTATTTCTGTTGCTTTTGAAACATGAACACAGTTGTTTTAATATTTCAGAAAGACGGATACATGCAGCGTCGCAACTTTATAAGAAGTCAAGCAATCAGGCCTTGATTTAAATCTGACTGAAGGCGTAAAGCCCTGAGGTAACGGAGGAGGGCACGTTCGCCACAGAAGAAATGAATGTAATCCATCTTTGGGGCAGGGGTGAGATACAGGTCCACATCTCTGACACACACACACATGCACGCACACACACACATATATCTGGAGGCAAGCTGAAAATAGGGAGCTTATTAATGAGGATTTACTGTCTGCACTCAGTTTTCTTGTAAATGACTGCCAAAGGAAGTTCATAAAGTCTTTGTGTTTCTGTATATAGTGAGCCAGCTGTGCACTGACAATAATATGCAGTGATGGAGGGCAGTCATATATCTACCAAGAACATTTTCATGCCATCATCCAAATAACGGTGTCAAGTTATAAAAATAAAGTTGTAAAGGACCATTTATAAAATGGACAGCTACATTCTGATTGGATGAGATTCCTTTGAAGCTTTGGTAAAATACATTTCATTTTTTAGTAAATGGAGAAAATACAGTGCAACCTACAGTACTTAGAGGAACGCTGTGTTTTGTAAGCCATGTCTCCATTACCCAGAAGCAGCCGCTGAGATCCGATTCATAAACACTGGCTTTAGAGACTGGAAGCGTCTCTCGCAGTGCTGTGTTAAACACGAGGCTATGGGGCACACGTGCAGCGCTGGCCGGCCCGAAGGACACACACATAAACCAGGATGGGGGAATATAACTAACAGCTTCACTAAAGATGCTGTCAACACTTCGTTTGTGGAAAGGAATAGAGAACACATTAAAGTTGTAATAGACCTTGTTTTATTTTGTGTAAAACAAGACGTTCCCTTATTGAGAGTACAATTTTAAAACGAAGAGACACTTGCACTGAACAAAGAAAACATTATTGAATTATTGGTGACACTTTACTTGAAGGGGTGTGCATAAGACTGTCATGACACCTTCATAATCATGACATGACACACGTCATGAATTTAAAGGAGGGTTTATGCATGTTTATGACAACTAAGTGTCATTCGCTCAATTATGACATTTTTAATGCAAATATGACATTGTTTGAGATGTCTTTGTTATGACAATTGACATAAACCAATTCATCATAACCTGTCAGTGTCTTTGTCATGACAACTTGACATTACTAAGACAACACAACCTGTCATAAATATGTCATAAACATGACATAGCAGATTAATTATCAATAATTAATTATCAAACTTAAGAAACCACTTAGCTTCAGTAGTTAAGAAACTACTTAATGTCATTAAATGACATTTTAATGACAATTTCAATGTGTACCACTGTAGTTGAGGTCCAGAAAAATATTCGTAACACAGTTATAATGCCTCATGACAGCCAATGTCAAAACCAACCACATGTTTAATGTAATGTTAACCCATAAAGCTAAGTGGTTTCTTAAGTTTGATCATTAATCTGCTATGTCATGTTTATGACATATTTATGACAGGTTATGATGAATTGGTTTATGTCATAACAAAGACATTTCAAACAATGTCAAATTTGCATTAAAAATTTCATAATTGAGCGAATGACACTTAATGACAGTTGTCATAAACATGCATAAACCCTCCTTTATATTCATGACATATGTCATGTCATGATTATGAAGGTGTCATGTCAGTCTTATGCACACCCCTTCAAGTAAAGCGTTACCGTATTTTCTTTGCAACATGTGTAAATAGTAGTTAGATACTATTTGCACCTCGGTATTTTAGTACATTATAAAATAGTATGCAAATAATAACATAATGAGTGTAAATTATTATATTTATTAAATAAATGCAACCTTAGGACAATAAAGCCCTCACACCTACCCCGATTAACGCTTTATTATTATATAACCGTCAGGCACTTTAAATATAAAGAAGAAAATTATAGATTCACCGTTTGTGAGGTGGCAGCGAGCTATAACGCACATGTGTGTTCTTTTTATGTGATTATTGAGGTTGAATTCAAATCAAAATATGCCAAACTTCCCTTACTACTTCTGAATAGGATGTCTACTTCATAAATTGTATGAGAATTGTGGAAATATTGGTTCAGATCACTCAAAACACATATGGAGATGGCGGCGCCTGATATGGGCAGTGATGGAGTCTGGCTGTGCCCTAGTGGAAGCGTTCGGTACTGCAGACACACACACTCTCACTGAAAGCTCATTTACTGAGATATCAAACTAAAATTTGAAACACAACTTGTTCAGAGTTTTGGCTTTGATTTTCTTGCAGTTTTAGAGTCCACCAGGTTTTGAAAAAATATATTTTATATCAAAACATGCATAATTAAATTTCATAAACTTCTATAACTTTTTTTCTGTTTCACTTTCTTAATTTATTTAACGTCTACAAATGTCTTCTTTAAAATAAGACCAATCTTACGTCTATATTCCAAAGCATTCTTGAATTACAACCATTTAAGTTCGGATTGTGCATTTTTATGTCTATTCAACAGTAGAGCGTCGGCGCTTGCAACGCTAAGGTCACGGGTTCGATTCCCAGGGAAAGCAAGAGCTGATAAGAGTGTAAATGTGTGATTTGAAATGCAATGTGAGTCGCTTTAGATAAAAGCGTCTGCTAAATGTAAATGTTGCACATATTTTCAGATAAACAACCAGATACAGAAACCTCTCGCTTTCATGAGGTTACACTGAGGAGAAGAGAATTATAATTACTTTCCCTTCTGTCAATATTTTGCCAAAGTGTAACAACTATTGATCCTCAAAGGTGATGTAGGGTTGTCTGTCTGTGTCGGTGTGTTTCTTCTCTGCCAGTATGATTCCATAATGCGTTAATAATCCTCATGTTTGTGTGTTTTGCACCAGAGAAGCGAGGAAGAACATTCACTGCCCTCGAAACAACACCTGTTTTAAAGGAGGCCAACCAGCCTCGTAAAATGAAATATTATTAGGGTGTTAAAAATTATTGCAGAAACTTCAGAGAGCTATTTTTATAAGAGAGAAGGCGGCCACAACATTTAGCTCTAAATGAAAGGGAGAAAATAAAATTAAATAAAAAATACAGTCCAATTCTCGCTTCATCATTTCCCTGAGGTCCACTTATAATGTTAGTAAAGTTCCAGAACAGGCTTTATGAGCATTTCCCTCCCTATTTCTGACCGTTAGAATGAAGCAGACTCCAGAATGTTTTATTTTGTATGTGAAATGAGATTACAATATTATATTTCATAAGACAATCCATTCTAAGGTGAGCCACACAAATTGTTAACCCTTGTGCACTGTTCGAATTCTGTGTACACCCTTTATGGAGCGGGTCAAATTGACCCTAATTGGATTCAATACAATTCCTCAAAAATCACACTGTGAAAAACAAAAAAGATTTAGATACAAACTGTAAACTTTTAATATCAACATTACAAAAACATTATATCTGAAAATATGATTCCTAAAAATGTTTTTAAACCAATTTTTGAACCAATTTTTGACACAATTGGAAAATAAACAGTATACTGACTTTTTTTGCATATACATTTTTTTTTACTTTTTTTTATTTTTTATTTTTACCTTTTTATGCTTTGAACATCGTAACTGAACAATACAATTTTGCTGTATAATGAAAATTTGTAATTTTCCTAAGTTAACTTTCCCTAGTTTCCTAAGACCTATTTTCCTAGTTTCATTATTCACTCACTGGGAAGTGAGAAACCAAACATAACAAAAACATACATCAAATAAATGTTTTTTATTAATTTGTTGGCTCTGTGAAGCTGCCTTTGAAAATCCTACATAAAAGTTTTGGTTAAAAGCTAGGTATTTTAGATATTTTGAATATTGAAATGAGAGCTTATTTTACTATCAGTGTCTGACAAAGATTTTCATCTGTAATTTGCAAATAATTCTAAACACTGTGATTTTATCTTTTTCAAGTGTGTTTGGTCAGGATTAGAGCACTTTTAGATGCACTTTCACGTTAGAACTGGAGTTGAAGTGCCCTGACATACAGAAGATAAATGTTTTTATTTTGTGTCTGTACAGTTGCTTTTGAATGGCTGTCTATGAGGGTCAAATTGACCCGCGAACATCACGAACGTAACAGTAATTTGTCAAAACACATCAGCATGTTGAAACTTTGCATGCATGTTCATCATGATAAATGAGAAAAAGTCACAAAATATCAAGAAAAAAAAACAAAGGTTAACCAGTATTTCCAACAACTAGAAAATCGAAACGGGTCAAATTGACCCGTAACATAACACAAGGCTTAAAGTGAAAGTTCACCCAAAAATGAATATTATTGTAAAAAAAAAAAAAAAAAAAAAACGGTTTGTTTTGGACCCCATTGACTTTCATTTTATTGACAAAAAACAGCTGAAATATCAATTTAGCATTAGACTGAAATGATCATTGATATGCTATTATAGTTTTTGTTAATATTTTGAATTTATATAATTGAAATTATAATATATTTTTCTATTTTAGTTTATGTTTTGTAATTTTTATTCGTTTTTATTGATTTTTAGTTATAGTGTATTTCGTTTTAGTACTTCAACTTAAACTAAACAAAAATGATAAAAAAAAAAAAAATCATGTATTTTTGTATTGATAGTTACCCCGGTCGTATGGTGTTAGAAATATTTATCCATCTGTCAAACGTCAGACAATTGTGGAAGCACAATAATATGTTTTCTCAGTGCAGTGAACTAAAGTAAATGTGATCTTTAATCTTTTAATTAGAAGAGGCTTCTTCTTCTTCTTCTTCTTTGGCTGCTGTACGTCTCAGTCAGAATGAAAAGCTGCTCGAGGCGACACGCTTTATATATGTTCCCTCTTAATCTTTAGACTTCAATTTGTTACATTTGTTGCTCCAATTAATCAGTCCGATCCTGATAATGCTCACCTAAGGTCATACATGTGTTTGGGAGCCTGAGTGTCCAGAGGTGACACACTGGGTCTGTCTGGAGATTAATCATGTTTGGGCGAGGAGCGAGAGATGTGCCCGTCTCTGGAGGAACAGCTCTAGGCATGAGTGACTCTCAGTGGGTCGAAGCTGATTAATTGGCCACTTGTTGAATGTGGCGAGGAAAAGGGACACACATCATAAACCACAATGCAAAAACTCAATGCCTTGGCCACAGTAGACGTCTCTCTCTCTCTCTCTCTCTCTTTCTCATTCTCTCTCTCTTTCCCTGGAGTAAAATGGTCCCGTTGGGCAGATCGGTCTCACCTCGAGGTTTTCACCCCAGAACCGCAGTTTCAATGACTCTCCAGATGAAAATGTGTTGAGATGCATGTCAGGCCAGGGGAAACGGTAGCAATTTGTGTTGAAGTGGACCGATTATGCTTTTTACTATCTGTCTTTAGTGTGTGATGTTGCTGTGTGATCACGAGAAAGCTCCAGTTCTCCTCTATATCAGAGTCAGTGTTTCTGAACTCCTGAAACGCCTCCATTGTAGTCTTGAGTTTCTCCCGGGAACGAACACGTCACAAAATTCCTCATTATAATAATCCATACGCAGAATAAAGGGGCGGGGCCTGGTTGAGTTATTTAGTAGTGTGTTAAACTGGCGGTTATGGAAAGGGGCGGGACATTTCCCAAACACACTCGAAGCGCTCGACCAATCACAACACACTGCTCCAGCCGACCAATCAGAGCACAGTGTGCTTCTCAGAAGGAGGGGCTTCATAGAGACAGGAAGTAAACAGAGCGTTACTGACAGACTGGGAAGAGAGGAGCCGCAACAATGGAGAATATGAGGAAGTATATTTAATTTATGGGCATTCATTTTTAGTTTTAGAATTAGTTCCAGTTGGTGGTATTTTGCACTACTATATACACTGTAAAAATATCTTCGAAGTTAATAAGTAATTAAAACAAAAGATTATTGGAGTATGTTTTAACAGTGATGCTATTTCAGTTTAAAATTTCAAGTTCAATTCAATCCGTTGCTTGGCAAACTTGTGATATTTTCTAACAATTACTGAGTGAAAATTGTTTCTGCAGCAAATGTTTTTCATTTGCTTGTTTAAACGGAGGCGTTTAGTAATAAATGTTGAGAACTGGGTGCTTTGAGCATAAGATAAAAAGGAGAGAATGCCCATGTCCGGTTCGTATTCAATGCTAGAGAGTAGACGTTTAGTTAGCTACGCTAAAACTGAAGCATCCAACGAAAAAGGTGTATGTCTCTCCGCACCATTTTGTTGACAAACGCCTAATACGTTAACAGTAGGGATGGGCATTTCAAGCAAAAATAATAATCGAAGATCGCTGGGTATTATTCAATTATTATTCGAAAATCGCACCATTCCATCACATCACGCACACATGCATGTATAGGCTACAAGCTACACACCAGAGCACATGAGCAAAGCGGAGCAGTGATGCTTAAATATAAGTTAAAAAAAAAAACTAAACATACGTTTTATATTTAAGTTTCACAATATAATGTTTTTTTAGTTTTTATTTCATCTATGTTGATTATATGAAAAGGGAACCGCATGGGATGAGTCAGATATGATCATAAGATGCCCAATATATCGGAAAACATTTGGAATGGCTCAGACAGACATGATTTTGACCACTTATTAAGTTTTGTTTTGTAGAAAGCCTTTCTTTAAAGTGAATTTCGTTTTGTATAAATTGTATCTTAATTTTAATCAATGTTTCATCAACAAATTCCCTGGAATACTAATAAATAAGAAGCAAATATATATACAGGACACGGAGCCGCGGCTGTGTGAACTGGAGCGCGTCTTATTAATCAACCAAACTCAGCGTATAGGCTATAAGTTACTTGCCTCACATACATGAGAAGTATATCTACAGAAAGCTTGAAATATGTACTTTTAAACAAAATAATTAAAAACAAGCAAAAATGGGCTGCTCTCTGCTTATGTATAGGTTAATTCGTATGAAGTGTGCATTCTCTACTGCGAACATGGCGAGTCAGCATCATCAAATTTATCTTTGCAGTCGACACTTACAGAAAACACTAGTTTATTAATAAACAATTCAAATGTTTCATGCATAATCATTACTTTTGCCGTTTTTTTTGTGGCAAGCTTTATGTGTCCGTTGTGATGCAGAATAGTCAATTACGAAAACGCCCATTATGGTTTAGCATTCTCTCCCATATAGTATACATAACTTCCAACCCAACTTCAGTCGTGCACGGGCAGGGGGAGCTCTACTTATTTCACATATTTTCTAACCAGCACATCACTGCGGCGTTCTGAGCGAGCGGCGCTTAATCTTCACAAAGCTTTGAACCGGAAAAGGACAACCGGCTTCCGGTTCAAACCCGCCATGAATCATGGGTAAATTCGCTAACCAGGAAAAAGGTGGATATTTTCAGCTGTCTATTTAACGGCAAAAAAGGCAAAGGTATAAACACATAAACTACCGATATTATACTTCAGATCGCTTAAGCCGTTCGCGGGGGCGGTAAGCGTCGCCATGGTAACCGCGAGTTCGACCAATCAGAGACATCAGTGTTTTGCTTAGAATTGTGGGTAGTGTAGTATTTCTCCAGAAGATCGCAAATAACAGGGTTGATTTCATACCTTGTGGCGTTTATAGGAGCAGAAACTTTCGTTTCACAACCGTGAAGCGGAGCTTGTAGTCAATCTACCAAAATCAATATCCTACGGAGAAAATGAATGGGATTTTGCTGGTCTGTTGGGGCCCCCTTGGAGGGCGGGGCCTGTTTCAATTGAAATGGGTGAAACATAGGTAAGGCCGTGTCTGGCTTAAACTTAATGGGAAGTGCGCTAGCCAGACTGGATTTAAACTTGTTGTTGGCTGGAGAAGTTCGGTTTGAAGATGAAAAACGTACCAGCACAATGTTCTCTCACCATTCCTGATTTCAGCGTTGTCTTGCAGAGCTGACACACAAGCTGTTTTCCATCGTCTACGGTCACGTCACATGCAAAGCGCGCAATTTACAACTTGTGAATTTATTTTGATCAAAAAATCTGTAGAAACACATCAATTTCCCCGTACATAAACCCTCACCTTCAAGAAATCAGGACAGAAGTTGTCGAAAGTGGACAAAAGAGACGGGTTGAAACAGCTGGTGTAAACGGGAAAGACTACTTTTGATCCGATTTACCAAAACGCATCTTAATACCGGGTGTAAACAGGGCCGAAGAGGACCTATTATGCCCTTTTTCAAAGTCTTGTTTTGTTTTTCGGCTCCTCTATCCCCAGTCTGTCAGTAACGCTCTGGTTTCCCGAAAGCATCGTTAGCCAACTATAGTCGCAAGTTCTGTAGTTATCAACATATTTCAACGAGTCGGTGTTTCCCGAAACCATCGTTCCAACAAACATTCGCAAACGGCATTGCAGAGGTGTGTGTGTGAGCGACAGCATCGCAGAGGTGTGTGTGTGAGCGACAGCATCGCAGAGGTGTGTGTGTGAGTGACAGATCTC
Organism: Rhinichthys osculus; assembly: GCA_029959095.1. Classification (NCBI taxonomy): domain Eukaryota; kingdom Metazoa; phylum Chordata; class Actinopteri; order Cypriniformes; family Leuciscidae; genus Rhinichthys; species Rhinichthys osculus. The sequence continues at coordinate 51,776,613 of JARWKJ010000006.1, forward strand.
GACCTGTGGTTAGAAGCAGAGTCTCTAGTTTGCATGACATGTGGACTCAATAAATCCTGATCTTGAGCAAAATAAGCAAACTGACATTCAGTGAAACCTGTGTCTTTTATTCAGAATACATAGAAATGTCATTTACGACTTTAGTTTGTCAAGAGATTTAAAGGTTGTTTTTGAAGAGTGCGCATGTGTGAACGAGCTCTAGTGCGTGAGAACGAGACTATGAGTGAATCTGGAAATAAAGCAAAATAACTGAGAAAAATGAGAAATATTCCTCAGATGCATGTCTGTATTAGCAAAACATATAACGTTAATTCGATCTCAAACAGATTCATTAAAATAAGTTATTACTCCACCACATCCGTGACATCATTAACCAATGTGGTTGAACGACCAGTTTGCGACAATACGGTTTGGGGAAACAGTCGTGACGAGCTAGTGGATTTCTTCAACGATGCATCGCACTATTGTAGTGAAGCCGAGAGTTACGGCACTGTACGGGAAACACACACCAGTTTACTTCCTGTCTCTATGAAGCCCCTCCTTCTGAGAAGCACACTGTGCTCTGATTGGTCGGCTGGAGCAGTGTGTTGTGATTGGTCAAGCACTTCGAGTGTGTTTGGGAAATGTCCCGCCCCTTTCCATAACCGCCAGTTTAACACACTACTAACTAACTCAGTAGCTCAGTAACTAACACATGAAGTGACCAGGTGTAAACAGGCCCTTTGAAACAGCACTCTACTATACATATATAGGATATGACGTGTGTGTGTGTGTGTGTGTGTGTGTGTGTGTGTGTGTGGGATGACTGTAGGAGAGTAACTACACAACCATGACTCATAAAGAGGACAGAGGTCATGATGAGATATTATCATACACACTTTTACATGCACATAAACCCTGAGAACACTGTAAAGAAATGTCAGATCACCTTCACTCGAATCACTCTTGAATCTGCTGGATTTGAGCCTGGGAAATCTGTGCAGTTCTGCAGTCGGAGATGAACCGCTTTCTACAACTCCTCTGTTTATGCTAAACTCCACAGATATTGTTCCATTTGCCTTTTACATAATAAAAACAATATGAATCACTACAAATACATCCTTTACAGACACAGGTTATATTACAGCATGAGAGGTACTCTGGGCTGTTTATCAAGGCTGCAGAGATTACTGCTATTGTAATTTAATTAATTATTTGTGATATGTTGTTGTTGTTGTGAAATATAGGCTACCAAGAGTTTTCAGACTTTCAGATTCCTTTGTGAGAGACTCTCTTCCTAAATATAAAGCTATACATGTTAATGTACAAATTAACTTAAAATATTAAAGATAGTTAAATAATAATGTTTTTTTTTCTTCCCACCAGTGGTAACCATGAAGAAAAAATCATAATGATGTATTTAATAATAATTGTGATTAATCTCATTACTTTCAACCAATTTTAAGTAGAATTTTATTTTATTTATTTCATTTAATTAATTTCATTTCATTTATTATTTCATTTATTTCATTTCATTATTTCATTTTATTTCAATTTATTTTATTTTATTTTATTTTTATTATTTATTTTTATTTTATTTTATTTTATTTTATTTTATTTTATTTATTTTATGTATACCCACCATTTGTGTACTTTTAGGAAATTAATAATAATGTATTTAATAATAATTGTGATTAATCTCATTACTTTCAACCAATTTTAAGTAGAATTTTATTTTATTTATTTCATTTAATTAATTTCATTTCATTTATTATTTCATTTATTTCATTTCATTATTTCATTTTATTTCAATTTATTTTATTTTATTTTATTTTATATTATTTATTTTTATTTATTTTATTTTATTTTATTTATTTTTATGTATACCCACCATTTGTGTACTTTTAGGAAATTAATAATAATGTATTTAATAATAATTGTGATTAATCTCATTACTTTCAACCAATCTTAAGTAGAATTTTCTATTTCCATTTATTTTATTTTATTTTATTTTATTTTATTTTATTTTATTTCATTTATGTATACCCACCATTTGTGTACTTTTAGGAAATTAATAATAATGTATTTAATAATAATTGTGATTAATCTCATTACTTTCAACAAATCTTAAGTAGAGTTTTATTTTATTTTATTTTATCTATACCCACCAGTTGAGTACTTTTAGTAAATTAATAATAATGTATTTAATAATAATTGTGATTAATCTCATTACTTTCAACCAATCTTAAGTAGAATTTTCTATTTCCATTTATTTTATTTTATTTTATTTTATTTCATTTATGTATACCCACCATTTGTGTACTTTTAGGAAATTAATAATAATGTATTTAATAATAATTGTGATTAATCTCATTACTTTCAACCAATCTTAACTAGAATTGTTTATTTTATTTTATTTATTTATTTTATTTTATGTATACCCTTTGTGTACTTTTAGGAAATTAATAATAATGTATTTAATAATAATTGTGATCAATCTCATTACTTTCAACAAATTTTAAGTAGAGTTTTATTTTATTTTATTTTATTTTATTTTATCTATACCCACCAGTTGAGTACTTTTAGTAAATTAATAATAATGTATTTTTTAATAAATGTAATACATCTCATTACTTTCAAGCAATTTTAAGAATGAAACTTTTTTTTCTTTTTTCTTTTTTTTTTCTTTTTTTTTTTGACTACGCCCACCAGTAGAGTAGGCTACTTTTAGAAAATGAACAATAATGTATTTAATAATAAATGTAATTAATGTCATTCATTTCACCCAATGTTAAGTAGAATTAAACTTGTTTTATTATTATTGTGCGGTCACACAGGTTTAAAGTTCTCTTCTTAAAGACATATGTTGTGATTGGCTCTGACAGCATCAGCATCAGTCTCACACACGAACACTGCAGACGTGAGGAGGACATCTCATCTACTGCAGCTCCAGCGTCGAGTCTGTGTCTAAACTTGCGTAGGGTGTCTAAAAGCTTCACCGGTTCTGTGTTAGACATAAACATAAAGATCTGAGACAGTAATGGGTCATTATGCATTTTAAATGTGTCCACATTGAGCCGAGAAACACAGAATCTCCTCGTGCGACAGCTCTGAGATGAAGGACCTGCACTTGAACGCTCTGAGAAACAATGAAGCCTGTTCGTCCCTTAATTAAAACAAGCCACCAGCTGTTCTGCCAGCAATTAACTATGAGCGCTATGAAGGTGTGTATTTATAGAGAGTTTGGGTGGCATTGCTTCTTTTACAGATGATTTAGCAGCAGCTGTTGCCTTCTCGAAGCTGGATGTAAGTTATGCCATTCAGCCAAATCTCTTTCTCTGTCTGTGTTTCGTCTCTTGATTTGGACGTCTCCGCGTCTCACTGATGCACAACTGCACAGACTCGCTTTCAGGACACTTCACGTGATGAATTTACACAAAGATATTAGCTGTGTGTTTTTATTATTATTATTATTTATTGATAGATATGACTAATGGTCTCTCGTCCCCATGCTGAAATGTTGGATAATTTGTTCAGTTTTTATCAATGTGACTATACTTTTTTCTTTATTAATGATGTATTTAATTTGCTTAAAAGTACTTTTATTGTTTTTTACCGGGTGCCAAGACTTTTGCATGACATCCTAAACATACATCCCTGTGAATTGAGTTATTTCTGCATGTGTTTCGAGGTAGAAAAGCACCCTTTTTTCCAAGTGGGAAATTGGACATTCCGACTTTCCGAGTCGAATAAGTGTGCAAGCATGAGTGTGTGGGTAGTCATTCTGTGTGTACAGTACAAAACAACATTTTCTTTCAGTCAGATACAGTATTTTTGTATTAAAAACTCTTTATTTGTGTTTTTTTGTCAGTGTCATGCAAGAATAGAAGAAAAAAAAAGGAACATAAAAGCCTTATTCCCACTGGATACGCTATACGCAATAGCCTGACATCATATCCGGGAGATAAGTCAGTAAATTTGAGTATAATAACAGGCTTCGCTTTATGCGAATGCGCCACACAAAATTCGCACTGGATTAGTTTAACCTGGTGACCTCTAGTCATTTGTAATAATTGTGGAGGTTTTCTGTGATATTAATCCCGTGCGAATCAGCCATGTCTGTAATTTGTAAAGTAAAAATCCCCCCACCATCTTTCGTCCCCAGAAAATACTAGTCCCGTAGGGCTTTATAGTAAAAAAAAAGGGCATTAGTTTTCCACAAATGTGATTCTTGCTTAAACACATATAATTATAACACAACTGCACTACATATTAATATATAACACACATAATTACACACAAAATATTGTATTCTAGGATTAAAGGAAATAAAATTATCAGGACATTTTCATTTTTTGACTTTTTTTTTCTTAGTGTAGTTCTTTTTATTAGAGACATGCAGCAAAATATGGGTTACACTTTATTCCGATGGTCCAGTTTAGAGAGTCTAGTAAACTTTGCTGCTATATGTCATTAGTAGACTGATGATTAATATCGGCTAACTCTTTATTCTGATGCTCCTCAACAGATATTCAACTTTGCAAGTACATACTCTACTAACCTGAACCCAGCCTACTGATACTGTAATGAGAGCTAGTTGACATGTAGTTACTTATAGTCATCAGAATATCTAAAGTGGACCATTGAAACCCAGTGTTCCCTGATATTATAACGTGTTATTTTTAAAGTACAGTTGTGTATCGTTCGTCTCCTCTCAAACGTCCCCCGGCTGGAGAGGGATTGCAGTTGGCACACGCACAGCTCATGCCGGGCGATCCCTTTCACTGCAGATTTATAGGATGGGTTTAGGGAATGGTGTGGTGGCAGATGGTCCCGGAAATAAGGTTCTGTGAAGGGCCGCGGGCTCCTCCTCAGAGAGACGTTTGGAGCCGGTATTGATAAAACACGTCAAGCGCACAAACAAAACCTGAACCGTCTCGGTCCGATCCTTCATTCCTGTCCTGCTCGATCTCACTCTTTCACCACATACAAATCCAGACACCTTTTCTTCTCCGGATGACGCTCTTCTGTCATTTTTGACCGAAAGATTTGAATTTTTTTTTTTTTTCTTCGGAATGGCACGAAACTTGGTAAAGGTTTTGGCACTTGCTAGTGAACAAAAAAAAAAAAATTGGAAATTTTGGAAAAACAAAGAAACTAACTACATTAGAAACTAATTTATTATATAGAATCATTACATGCAAAGTGAGATATTTCAAGGCTTTATTTGTTATAATTGTGATGATTATGGATTGCAGCTTATGAAAACCTTTTCACAATATTCTAATTTTGACTTTGGGGTTTTCATAAGCTGTAAGCCATAATCATCACAATTATAACAAATAAAGCCTTGAAATATCTCACTTTGCATGTAATGAGTCTATATATAATATTAGTTTCACCTTTAAGTTGAATTACTGAAATAAATGAACTTTTGCACTGTATTCTATTTTTTCGAGTTTCACCCTTATGTAGTTCAGATAACATAATAATTTGAGTTTCTGTTGATTAAACCAGTCTCCTTCATTGTATTTTCCAGCCCGATCTCACGGTAATTCGTACGAATTTTACGAGGTGGCTAATTCATACTAATTCATACGACCTCAATTGACCTCACTCGTACAAATTCGTACGATTTTTGCTAATTCGTACATATTTTACGAGTTACCAAATTCGTATGAATTTGTACGAATTACATACCCCTGACCCCGCCCCTAAACCTACCCATCACGTGGGTTTAGACAAATCGTATGAATTAACCACCTTTTAATCACTTGTACGAATTCGTACGAATTGGTCGTGAGATAGCGTTGCAAATGAATGAGAGACGAAGTTCCTAGTGGAAGCGTTTGGTACTGCAGCTGAATAAAATCTTTTTGAGATATCAGTTTAAAATTTTGAAGACAACTTGTTTAGATTTATGGCTTTGATTTTCTCACAGTTTTAGAGTAAATCATGTTTTTGAAAATATATATTTCATTAAAAAAAAAACGAAAATAGTATTTTTGCACAAATTCAAATTCTATAAGTTTTTTTTTAAAGTTGGCTTTTTAAAACTTTTATTTTCAGCCATAATCTTAAAGATTTACCACAGTTTATGTTGGGAAACTTTATTTTCAGGTCTATACTGAAAAAGTGAATAAATGGATTGTAATAAATACAGCGAAAATATAATTCAGTACCATAAAATCCCCTAAAAATATTAAATAAAAAACACAAACTAAAATATAGTCCATTAATTTAATTGAAATTAAATAATACATTTTTAAAAATCAGTCATGATTCGTGACCTCACGCGAAGAGCACCAGAGGGTTAAAGAGCACTTCCAAAACTATTGCCAGGTCAGTGAAATGTCCCGCAGAGAGTCGTGAGGTGGGCGGTGGAGAGAGGGAGTGAAGGAGATCCAGAGAGACGGAGAAGACACTGGGATTGACACCGTGATTTGCCTCAGTGTGTTTCACAGCCCGGCTGACTGACGTTAATGAAAACACACACAGAGCCGGAGACAACACACGCAATAAACAAGGTCAGTCAGAAGAGTGTGTCATCTAAAGTCCCATCATCCCCTCTTCAGGCCGCTTCTATGACTGCTGGTGTGTGTGTGTGTGTGTGTGTGTGTTCTGAAATACCCTGTCTCTTCAGACACGAGATCTGATGCGCAGTCACCCTTTGGATGTGATTTTACATGTTTTTTTATCCACAGTGATGTACAGTGTATCAATTATTTTTATATCGAATGGGAAAATAGAAGTAATGAAAAACAATGGGATGAAATGGATGTTTGTTAATTTTGTTTACTAGCAGAAAAGGAATGATACACATGCATCAAGAATATCCATCTGTTTGGAAAATGGATATATGCATTATTTAGCATCATTGATGTACTATTATATAGTTTTTGTTAGTATTTTTAATCAATTTTATTTTCATATTTTCCATTTTTACTTAAATTTTAGTTAAAGTTTGAGTAATTTAGTTGTTTTTGTCATTTATTATTAAATTCTGTTTAAAAAAATGTTTAGTTTTCATTAATTTTTATATATTAGTTGTAGTTATTTTAGTATTTCAAGCTTTTGTCAGCTAGCTTAAATAAAATAAGTATATATATAATTATAATTAAATGTAATGCATGTTTTAGTTTATATTTCTCTGACTGAAACAGCAAATAATTTTAGTAATAACAGCTAATTATTTTATGAAAATAATGTTTTAGCTGAAGGTAATGTGAAAACATACAACTTTTTTAAATGAATAAACATGTTACATGCATCAAATGTAATTTCATCTTAAACAAAACATTTGTAAAATGTCGTCATTGATGTTTTTTATGTTTTTGCATGATGAGAATATGTAAGCATTAACAGTGTGTGTGATTTCCCCTGCAGAAGAGTGTTGTGTTGTTATGGCAACGGCATATTCAGAACTGGAGTTCCACTCACAGCAGAACACACTGTTTCTTCAGCTCTGGATGAGGCATCATCTCATGAAAGATGGATCGAGCTGCGCTGATAATGAGATGTAGTTTGCGCTGGGCTTCAGAGGTCCTGATGTGAGCTGTGTGGGAGGAGATGGGCCTTGCATTATTGAGGTCCACAGAGGAACACTGAAGGAGAACTGCAGCGCAAGACGGCTCCACTGATCCTCAATCTCTCCCTGAGACCAAGACGTCGCTGACGTGGAGTTTCCCCAAGATCCCATCGAGCCGAGCCGGGACACATGAGCGCTGACAGAGTCGCTTCGTTACACTGGACTTCCAGCAGAGCTCATTAAGCACATTATTGTTATTACAGAATACTCATTAACATCTTTAAACCACACCTGGGTGAACCTGAGGCACAATCATAGCAGATTTAGTTTAGATCATAAACTTTCTTTGTGCATTTCTTTCTTTCTTTTCTATTTAATGAATTGCTTGGGAAATTCTTTAGAACATGAAACTGGATCCTCTAGTTTGTTCCTCCGTACTTTTAAGTTCCTTACTATGAGTTTGGAAATCAAAATCAATTTCCCTTTGGATATTATGCAATTTCCCGACTGTTGCACTATTGGTGGTTTATCTGGGAATGTCCTTCTCACGCTGCCTCTGAGAATGATGGGAAATGTAGTACTGACTAGAATTTTCTGGCCGTCGCTTTTCTTCATCAACAGTGTGCAAACTAAACTGTACCATCAAATTTCCCAATTGCGATTTATTATGACCAGCATTATAAAGTCCAAACTCTGGGTAAAAATAATACGCTTTTTCCCTGTTCAATTCCTTGATGCACCGATGGTGTGAAGCGATGAGAGCAACGGTGGACAGCACAATTTCACTGTTAAAATAGTTGAATTATTGATTTGTTTTGGTCACTCTTGAGTGCCTTAATAAGTCTTAAAGTATTGTATTTCAAACTTCAAACAAGGAATAGTTAAATCACTAAAGATAACACATCCTCTGTGTTGGTTTAGCATTACCAGGGATTATATAGAAACTTACAAATCAATCAATACATAAATAAATAGAAAATATTGCATTGAATTATCATAACAGAAGCAATAAAGTCATACATTGAATGATGTCAAATGATGACACGTTTTCCTTTCCATTGGCATTAACAATCATTCAGATGTGATTCGTTCACAGAAGAAGATCCGAAACCGGCTCAAATGTCAAACAGAAGTTAATGCTTCTCTCCTGTACTTTAATGTACGCAGCTGTGCTATGTTGCCTCTCTAGACAAAACTGCATTTGACATTCACATGGACACAGTGACCGATCGCAGTGACTCAGCACATTTGCACTTCATCTGTTGCTCTGCCCGTCCTCTATCATAGCGTGAGGGAATATTAAAGGCCAGTGTGCCTCCGATGGTAAAAAAGCACAAACAGAGACTGTAACGTCAGGGTGAGGTCAACATGATGAAGCGTCGAGGTGAGATCGCTTGGCAGCGCAGAGGCTGAACATACGCATGCGAACTGGCTAACCGTCGGTTCAAACGCCTGCCTTTGCTTTTGACCCTGCAGGACGGGACTCAATTCATCACAAGCATCATGTTTTATGTGACCCTGGATCACAAAACTAGTCACAAGTCGCTCGGGTACATTTGTAGGGTGTTCTAAGGTATTTTGGTTGGTTGCTAGGGTGTTCTGGGTGGTTGTTAGGTAGTTGCTAGGGTGTTCTGAGCGGTTGCTATGGTGTTGCTAGGCGGTTACACACACACTAACTCGCTCACAAACACGCACAGACATGCTCTCTAACTCACACACACACACTAACTTGCTCACACACTCACTTACACACAGAGTTTATATGAGTTTAGAGTTTATAAGTTTAAATGAAGTGAATTTAGTAATTTGAATAAAACTCTAAACTCATGTGTACAATACATTGCATGGGTCAAAATTATCGATTTTTCTTTATGCCAAATATCATTAGGATATTAAGTAAAGATCATGTTCCATGAAGATAAATTGTAAATTTCCTACCGTAAATATATTTTTTTGTGAGTGAATGCAGCAAAATCGCGAACATAAATGCACAACTTTAAAGTTAATTTTCTCAATTATAGCGGCTACTGAATTCAATGATGATACCGCTGAGAGACTAAGACAGGGACTTATGCACTTGTGACGCATAAAAACAACATTGATGAGGCAAATGATCTTTTACTAGCAATTCTTTATGGCTCATCGATGTTGTATTTATGCGTCACAAGTGCATAAGTCCCTGTCTTAGTCTCTCAGCGGTATCATCATTGAATTCAGTAGCCGCTATATTATGTCAACAAAGAATGCATCGCCCCTGTTCACCCCCTCTCACCTAACTTAATCAGTGAACAGGTGACTAATATTCACATTTCTACGTAATCCCGTGACCCCCCACCATGATCACGGGACAATCAAAAACATTAACTCTTTCATGTCTACTACATCAATGTTTCAATTTTTTTGCACCCTCAGATTCCAGATTTCCAAAAAGTTGTAAAAAATTATGTTTGGCCCATAACATTCAACTAACTATAAGTAAAGACAAAAAAAAATTTCACTCATAGTCACTGCAGGCAGAAAACAAAAGAATATGAAGTATCATCAGCAACACTTGCAATAGCTCAGCGATTTACTGCAGAACAACAACTGAACACAATTAGATATAGATACGGGTCACTAAAGACCCAAAAATGCAATAATGATTGGCAAAACATTCATGCATTTAAGGGTAAACTGTATAAATGTATTATTGTCACAATTAAGTATTTATGCTGATTGTGCATTTTGCATTTTAAAAATATGATTATTTAAATCAAATCAAATAAATTTTGATTAAATAGGTAATAATAAACTATGCCATGATTATTTTCAGTGCAGAAATCTGACCGGTTTCATTTATGAATGACTGAGAAATATGAGTCACATCAAGTTTATTAGTATGTTTGTTAAAACTCTACTGAAAAATAACCTAAAAATGATAACATCTAAATAAACTGGTGTTATTCAAGTCATAAATATTGATGAATCGAATTAAATACATTAATTTTATAAAACAATATGGGTTAAATCAAGTAAAAGGGATGGAAAGATGTAGCAGCAAACACTAGTGAATGAATGAAATTCACCCAAACAGAATGAAATTACTAAATCAAAAATCAGAAAACAACATCCGCACACAAAAATTGGCTAAAAAGCTCACAAAATGTTCCCGTCCAGAGGCCAAAAGAAAGTGCAAAAGTGCGCAAAATGTTTTTGGGTTCAACACTTCATCAGTGTCTTGTGTGTCCAAGCATACACCTGCGGTCATTCACAAACTAGTAAATCAAGTTAAAACACAGCTCTTTAAGGTAATGACCACTTTTTATAGTGTGTGTAATCCAAATGGACAGTAATTGTATATGCAATTCAGACACATAAATATTAAATCTAGGCCTAAATGTGTGTATATATTAGGGCTGTCACTTTTGTGAAAAAAATCGATTTTCCATGTCTAAAGACGTTTCCATTTTCAACACCAAATACAGGCAAATCCTCGGACACCTAACAGGCATCAGGACGAGCGTAAAGAGGCGCTTGAGACGCACAATATTCCTGATGATTTATTGGCGTGAAGTTTCAGCACAATGACAAACAGGAGCGCAACATTCAGGGATTGAGATTAACACCCTCGACCCACCAAATGCGGGTACAAATGAACTTTGGCGGGAAACGCTGTCGAATCACGAGCCAATCTGGCGTTTCTATGTTTACTCACTTTGCTGGGGAAGTTCGTGTAAGACAAATCTGTGGGATTCAGCGCAAATACGCAACTTGTGATCCTCATGATATATTAAATACAGCGTATTGCAGAATCTGCGCATTTCTGGCTTACTTGAACACACACACACACACACACGTCACTACGCAACAAATAACGGCGCGCTTGCTCACTTGCATTGAAGTAATAGCGAATATTAAAAAGCATTTGGAGAACAGAAAACACATTGTTATTTTCCAACATCCTACATGTTCTGTGTGCTGTGTTGATCTGTCCACCTAAAACATATTTTGGGAAAAAGTGTATTTTGCCTATTTTCGTTTTCGATACTTGTGTTGGTTGGTCCGATCGATTGTGCAATCGATTTTCGAACGTAAAGTGACAGCCCTAGTATATATGTAGATATAAGCAATATCACTTGCTCCACAATGCTCTCTTTCATCAGAGCGCTGTCAGCACCGACTGGACGTTGAGTTGAGTGGAGCTGATGTCTGGTTCTGCTGTGACCAGAGCGCTTCATGGCCTTCACTGTAACACGATCAGCGCTACACAGATTAAAGCGCTACAGTTCCCCCTTCTAAGGGTCTCATTTGGAGATATCACTAATCTTTACGCGGCTCTTCGTCTCTGTCACCATGCCTTTCTAAAGCCAGAAGTGTCCTGATATCGTCCTGCTCTTCCTCCTGCGTATTCCCTGTCTCCGCTGACATCCCCATTAGGCCGTTCCAGTTGATGAATGCCATGCAGATTATCAGAGGAGCGTCTCTGTTCCCTTCGCATCGCGCTCGCTGTCTGAGAAGACCCACTAATAGTTATTCATGAGGTTTTACAGTGACCTCGCGCCGGACACGGAGAGACGCTTCGGATTCATCTTCATATAGAAGTACTGAAGAAAAGGGAGAGATTGTGAGTCAGCGGGAAGAAGGAAAAGCCTCTTTAAAATCTAGTTGTGCTCATTGAATTCATGTTGACTTTATATGATTTTGAAAAACTTTTATTCCCTTTTCAAGAACAGTTTCAAGTAAGTGGCTCATAATATCTTAAAGTGACTCCAGAGTAAATCTTGTTTTTAAATATTTATTTATTTACCAATATTATTATTTTTTGTGTCGTTGTCATTTTACAACCTGAGCTAACTGTGCCTTGTCATAAAAGATCAAATGATCTGATATTTTTATATAGGCTACTTATTGGCCTATTGACAGTCATGAGGGTCTGGGTTTTTCTCTATGATATAATTTACCGTTTACTGTTTTTTTTGTTTTTTTTTTTACTTTACAGACTAAAGTTTTTCAAATATTATTAAACAGTAAAGCAATGTTGTTAAACTATTTGTTTTGAAAAAAAAAAAAGAACTGTAATGAAAGGTAAACTAACTGACGGTTTTATTTAGAATAATTTGATTGTTTTTGAAGACTAACATTTTATTGTTTAATGTTATTTTTCATTTTCATAATAATTGCATAATGTATTTTGTGAAGTCGGAGTATGTTTGCACATGTGTGTAAGCAGAGACACAGGGAGGGAGTAGCCCTTGTTCATTACCATAGTCATTAATTACCCTCACCTGTGCCTTGTTATCCCAAGTGTTTATGCTTGGTATTAAGGTGCGTTTTGGTCATCGGATGACAAGTAGACGAGGGAGACACATACCCGTTTACACCTGGTGTTTTAATCCCTCTCTTTTGTCCACGTCTTGTTTCTACAACATTTATTTATTTTTTTCAGTGTAGATCCGAAAAAAATAAGAAGAGCTCTAATGTTTTTCACTATAATTGTCATTTAGATTTCTTTTACTTTTGACAGTCTGGTCTATTTGTGTTTCTCTTCAGAACTCTCTCTCTCAAATATCACTGAAATCTTGACTTGCTGTGTACTAAACACCGGTAATATTGTTGTAAAACATGTAGAACGCTGTTCTAATTGCCTTCATCTGCTTGTTGCACTTTAACAAGCCCATCTATCAGTAATGTTTATTCTCCGAGAGAAACGCTTCGTGTAGCTGGTGCTGTCAGCAGAGAACTGGAGGAGTTTGTGCCCATCAATCAAAAGCAACGGACACTGAGGCATTCATGCTGTCTGTTCCTGCGAAGACAACTGGTGCTTTCATTACAGTGCCAAACCCTCCGTCGAGGAGAAAGCAGACAGTAATGGAGGCTATACAAATCAGCTAAAACCAAAGAAGCTTGACCCAGTGTTGTGCTGTATAGACTGAAGCACAGAAATCACTGTCTGTCAGAAAAACAACTATAAACCTCTGTTTTCAGGCTTTACTGTAAATGATAATGGGGGGAAATACAGTAAAAACAGTAATATTGTGAAATATATTCCTGTTTAAAATAGCGGTTTTCTATGTACATTTTCAGCATCATTACTCCAGTCTTCAGTGTCACATGATCCTTCAGAAATCACTCTATAATATGATGATTTGATGCTCAAGAAATGAATTTATGATTATTATCAGTGTTGAAAACAGTTTATATTTCTGTGGAAACATTATTTTCCAGGTTATATACTGAATAGAAAGTTCACAAGAACAGCATTTATTTGAAATTGAAATATTTTCGTTACTTTATAAATGTACATTTTGTTCAACGTAATGGGTCCATGCTAAACAAATATGTGTTTGCATATTGTATAAATGCTGCCAAATGACTAACCATATGACACTGAGTACATAGAGAATTGAAAGTAAGATGGCTGAATAGAGCCAAAAACTTTCTTTTTTTTTAATAACAAGGCACTTTTGTTGTTTTTCAGAATTTTTCTATTTAGGAGAATCTCCGAGAGATGCACAAATGGAAAGAAAAGTGAGAATGACAGCGCCGTGGAGAGCCGAGATTACCAGGCTGATAACAAAACCTTTGCTCCAACACATTCACATCACACCAATTGCAAAAGCTGTAATTTCCATGCAAATGAAAAAAAACAGAATACCGGTCGTCTTCCATATTTTGCGAGCCCTTCCTTTTCAAGCCATGCTGTTTTATTTGATTTTGTATGCTGGAGCAAACATTCAAAGTTCCCGTTCAGCATTACTTTCGAAGGGCTTTGTCATAGAGTGTGTGTTATATCTCTCTCTCTCTCTCTCTCTCTCTCTCTCTCTCTCTCTCTCTCTCTCTCTCTCTCTCTCTCTCTCTCTCTGTGTGTTTGACCCCCTTTCGCCTTCAGAACTGCCTTAATTCTACGTGGCATTGATTCAACAAGGTGCTGAAAGCATTCTTTAGAAATGTTGGCCCATATTGATAGGATAGCATCTTGCAGTTGATGGAGATTTGTGGGATGCACATCCAGGGCACGAAGCTCCCGTTCCACCACATCCCAAAGATACTCTATTGGGTTGAGATCTGGTGACTGTGGGGGCCATTTTAGTACAGTGAACTCATTGTCATGTTCAAGAAACCAATTTGAAATGATTCGAGCTTTGTGACATGGTGCATTATCCTGCTGGAAGTAGCCATCAGAGGATGGGTACATGGTGGCCATAAAGGGATGGACATGGTCAGAAACAATGCTCAGGTAGGCCGTGGCATTTAAACGATGGCCAATTGGCACTAAGGGGCCTAAAGTGTGCCAAGAAAACATCCCCCACACCATTACACCACCACCACCAGCCTGCACAGTGGTAACAAGGCATGATGGATCCATGTTCTCATTCTGTTTACGCCAAATTCTGACTCTACCATCTGAATGTCTCAAAAGAAATCGAGACTCATCAGACCAGGCAACATTTCTCCAGTCTTCAACTGTCCAATTTTGGTGAGCTCTTGCAAATTGTAGCCTCTTTTTCCTATTTGTAGTGGAGATGAGTGGTACCCGGTGGGGTCTTCTGCTGTTGTAGCCCATCCGCCTCAAGGTTGTGCGTGTTGTGGCTTCACAAATGCTTTGCTGCATACCTCGGTTGTAACGAGTGGTTATTTCAGTCAAAGTTGCTCTTCTATCAGCTTGAATCAGTCGGCCCATTCTCCTCTGACCTCTAGCATCAACAAGGCATTTTCGCCCACAGGACTGCCGCATACTGGATGTTTTTCCCTTTTCACACCATTCTTTGTAAACCCTAGAAATGGTTGTGCGTGAAAATCCCAGTAACTGAGCAGATTGTGAAATACTCAGACCGGCCCGTCTGGCACCAACAACCATGCCACGCTCAAAATTGCTTAAATCACCTTTCTTTCCCATTCTGACATTCAGTTTGGAGTTCAGGAGATTGTCTTGACCAGGACCACACCCCTAAATGCATTGAAGCAACTGCCATGTGATTGGTTGATTAGATAATTGCATTAATGAGAAATTGAACAGGTGTTCCTAATAATCCTTTAGGTGAGTGTATATATTTATATTTATATTG
Source organism: Rhinichthys osculus (assembly GCA_029959095.1). Taxonomy (NCBI): domain Eukaryota; kingdom Metazoa; phylum Chordata; class Actinopteri; order Cypriniformes; family Leuciscidae; genus Rhinichthys; species Rhinichthys osculus. The sequence continues at coordinate 51,792,165 of JARWKJ010000006.1, forward strand.
GGCTGTTGTTATAGGAAATCTTTACAAGAACAATGTGTACTTGCTAATTTTGTCATAGGTCAAGCTAAATTAGCAATTTTGAAATCTCATCAGGAAAAAAATACAGGAAGAGATAGCCTAGTTGTATGGTGTCTGTTTTCAAATCCTTAGTGGAAGCACGAGTGGTTATAGAATATACATATTACAAGCATTGGTAATGAAACTTATTTATTGGGTGTACTATAATTGAATGTGATAAGAACATGGAATACATATGTTTATTTATTTAAAAAAATGTGTTTAATGTGAATGTGATGGATTAATGTATATCTAAATTTTTGACTATGTAGAATAAAGGGATGGTAAAAGTCAAGTCTCTCTCTCTCTCTCTCTCTCTCTCTCTCTCTCTCTCTCTCTCTCTCTCTCGTTGTGAGTCTGCTTGTCCTTTCGTTTCATCCACTCCACTGCTCCGCAGGGATACAGATGGTTGCGATAGCAGTCACATTTGTGTTGCTCAAGCCCTGATCATATGCCAAGCAGTGCGACAACCCCATTAATCTCCCTTATCAGTGTGGCAGTCGAGCGAAGTCCAGCTCCGCACACTTTGCATGAGGCCAACGCTAACCAACGGAGGTAGAATAAACTCGCTGATTTACCCGTCTCTGAATCACCTCGGCAGAATGGACATTGCCTCGCTTCTGCTCCTCTCGACCTCTCCGTTATTGTATTTCTTTCAAAACGCTTTCTTCTCCCCTCCTTTAAACCAGCGGCTTGACAATTTGGTAATTTGTGTCGTGTGATAAAAAGCTAATTAACTTATAGAAGATGTCTTATCGCCTCCGCTCCTCCACGCTAACAGCCGAATGACCTTGATAAAATCTGCCCGAGCGCATGTTGATTTTCTCAAGTTGTTGAAGCCGTACTGTTAGTCGGCACGAGAAGGGAATGATTAATGGCATTGAGCGCTAAAGGATGTGAGAAGATGGCTTAGATAAAGAAAGCCGTGAGCCATTATTGTCCAACGAGTGTTTTTTGAAGACGCTGCCGCTGATAAGCTCTGCTGAGAATATTTGCAATGATGAACATGTACATTATGATGAAAAACCAGGATCTCGAACTTTGTTAAAATCATCAATTATCATATGGACACCAGTGTTGGGGGAAAAGCATTGCGCAGTGGGACTTGAGTTATGTAATCAGATTACTTTTTCAGGTAAAATAATGCATTACTTTACAAATTTACAACCAAATATACGCAAGTTACTTTGATTTTTCCCTTTATTGACTGACAGCTCTCTTGTCCCAATGTTGAGAAAAATCGTAAGTGCAGAGGCGTTGTGTGTGTGTGTGTGTGTGTGTGTGTGTGTGTGTGTGTGTGTGTGAAAACATGATGGTTATAGTTCTATAAATGTGAGCGTGCATTTACTCATCTCACTTGCACAAAAACAGATTCAGGATTCCTCAAAATTAATAAAATCAGTCAAATGCAAAATGCAAACCTCCATTAATTAAATATGTTAAATAAAACAAATATTTTTTATTGACCAATGTATATTGACTACTAAAAATGACTTTATATTTTTAGTTTTTATTGGTGAAGTACGTGTTGAAAGTTGAAAGTTTAGTTTGAGTTGCGTGTGAAGTTGCTCTTCCTTCAGCCTGAGGCTTATAATTATTTATTATTATTAATTATTTACATTTTGGTGTTGGTGGTCTTTACATTTGCCCAAAAATAGCACTTTTCTGTTATAAAATGCCCAGACCACGTGAAAAAACATAATGCAAAAGTAATGTAACGCAATTAGTTACTTTTTAAGGGAGTAATGCAATACTGTAATGCATTAATTTTCAAAGTATCTTTCCCCAACACTGAAGGACACAACATATGCATGTGTCAAACACAGCAGTGCCTCATCCATGCACATGTGATGTGGTCTATGACGTCGACATCATGCTCACCACAGCAAGGTCAGAAGTAATTAGTGGACCTTCTGTGTTATGGAAGAATCATTAAAACTAAACGATTCTTAGTTCCTAGAAGAGGTGAACACTCCTGTGATCAAACCCAGCGAGGCCCACGCGTGCCAACGGCGCTTCCCAGAACAGATTTCCTCGGATACTTTTGTTTGCTGGATATATTGGGATTCTGCTGTCCATGCAGGACATTTATCTTTGTCTGCGATTTTGTGCCGTCTCGTTTAGCGCCCTACAGCTTAGCTAGCTGAGCTAGCAGAGGAAGAACGGGAATAAAGGCACATTTGTTTTAGTTAGGACTAGCACACAGGACAGTCGAGGACCTAAATAGCTCTCCGGCTGTGGAGACAGGCTTCAGGTGTCTCTCACCGGCCACCGGGGGGTTCGTGTGCAGTGACCTGGCCTGTGAGTGATGCTCTTCTTCACCGCAGAAGCAGAGAGCAGATGCTAGCTCAACCAGAGGAATCACTCCTGGTCCAGTCTGCTGTTCTCTCTCCGCCAGGCCTGATGCTGAAGCCACTCTTTCTCCACAGATCAATGAGTTTTTTATTCATTCAGGAACTAATCCGAGACAAATCTGTCAGTATCGAGTACAAGTAAAAAAATAAAAAATGCAATTCAATGCATTTCTGAATTTATTTTATTTTTTCTTAAAGTATAAGGCAAAAAAAAAGACATTAAAGTCACCATGAAATCAAAATAGAAAATTAAAATTCAGTTTTTTTATGGAATATTACAGTGTTTATTATAAATTATGTATCTGTTTTAAATTCATGTTTGGTTGGTTTCACTAGTTGACACAATATACAATATTCAATGTACGGCACAATAGGGAAGAAAAGACGAGCACAACTTCTGATTCATGCCAAATTTCATGAATTAATTTCTGAATTTATTGTTTTTTAATATTTTCTTAAGGCATAAAGTCAAAAAGGCATGAAAAACTAGTTTAAATAATTTGGCAAATAATACATTTCTATGAACTTTCCGTGTGTTTTTTAAAAGCATGAGTTTCTAAAGATTTGGACACTTTTATGTCATTGACTGCACAAACATAGACTGGCAGATGTTGCTTTAGGCTTTGTCTCATTACGAGAAACAGAGCATTTATGTAGACATTATTTATTTGGCAGCTTCCTTTTCTACATGCTAATTGCACAAGAGGTGTTTCTGCCTCCTGGCTAACCTCTGTCCAATGATGAATGAGATTTGCCTTTTCTGGCCAAGTGAACTAATGAGCACACACACACACACACACACACACACACACACACACACACACACACACACACACACACACACACCAACACACACACACACACCAACACACAGACACACACACACACACACACACACACACACACACACAGTCACAAACACCAGCACAGACCAGCACAGACACACACACACCAGCACGCACACACACACCAGCATGCACACACACCATCACACACACCAGCACGCACAGACACACACACACACACACACACACACCAGCACAGACACACCAGCACGCACACACACACACCAGCACAGACACACCAGCACACACACACAGAACTGAAAGGTTGGAATATGCTCATCGCAACCTGCATTCTTCAAATCATCAGGATATTATCACTTGAAGCCTAAAGTGCTTTTATTGTACTATATTTTACAGCATTTTATATCAAATGAAGCCGCTTTGTAAACAGCACAATGATTTTAATGTGCTTTTTATTTGCTCATTAAGTTTCATAATGAATGTGTCATTAGACTAATTTTGCGATTCCTCCATTCCTCCTCCTCTTGTTGGGAGTAAGAGAGTTTGAGACATGATTTAATGACTCGTTCCTGCATCGGGAGCTGAAAGGGCTCTAGAGTTGGAGAGTTAGTAGAGTTGGGGAGTTAGTAGAGTTGGTGAGTTAGTAGAGTTGGGGAGTTAGTAGAGTTGGTGAGTTAGTAGAGTTGGGGAGTTAGTAGTAGAGTTGGGGATTTAGTAGTAGAGTTGGGGAGTTAGTAGAGTAGGTGAGTTAGTAGAGTTGGGGAGTTAGTAGAGTTGGTGAGTTAGTAGAGTTGGTGAGTTAGTAGAGTTGGTGAGTTAGTAGAGTTGGTGAGTTAGTAGAGTTGGTGAGTTAGTAGAGTTGGTGAGTTAGTAGAGTTGGGGAGTTAGTAGTAGAGTTGGGGATTTAGTAGTAGAGTTGGTGAGTTAGTAGAGTTGGTGAGTTAGTAGAGTAGGTGAGTTAGTAGAGTTGGGGAGTTAGTAGAGTTGGTGAGTCAGTAGAGTTGGTGAGTTAGTAGAGTTGGTGAGTTAGTAGAGTTGGGGAGTTAGTAGAGTTGGTGAGTTAGTAGAGTTGGGGAGTTAGTAGAGTTGGGGAGTTAGTAGAGTTGGTGAGTCAGTAGAGTTGGGGAGTTAGTAGAGTTGGTGAGTCAGTAGAGTTGGTGAGTTAGTAGAGTTGGTGAGTTAGTAGAGTTGGGGAGTTAGTAGAGTTGGTGAGTTAGTAGAGTTGGTGAGTTAGTAGAGTTGGTGAGTTAGTAGAGTTGGTGAGTTAGTAGAGTTGGGAAGTTAGTAGAGTTGGTGAGTTAGTAGAGTTGGGGAGTTAGTAGAGTTGGTGAGTTAGTAGAGTTGGTGAGTTAGTAGAGTTGGGGAGTTAGTAGAGTTGGTGAGTCAGTAGAGTTGGGGAGTTAGTAGAGTTGGTGAGTCAGTAGAGTTGGTGAGTTAGTAGAGTTGGTGAGTTAGTAGAGTTGGGGAGTTAGTAGAGTTGGTGAGTTAGTAGAGTTGGGGAGTTAGTAGAGTTGGTGAGTCAGTAGAGTTGGTGAGTTAGTAGAGTTGGGGAGTTAGTAGAGTTGGTGAGTTAGTAGAGTTGGTGAGTTAGTAGAGTTAGTAGAGTTGGTGAGTTAGTAGAGTTGGTGAGTTAGTAGAGTTGGGGAGTTAGTAGAGTTGGTGAGTTAGTAGAGTTGGGGAGTTAGTGGAGTTGGTGAGTTAGTAGAGTTGGTGAGTTAGTAGAGTTGGGGAGTTAGTAGAGTTGGTGAGTTAGTAGAGTTGGGGAGTTAGTAGAGTTGGTGAGTCAGTAGAGTTGGTGAGTTAGTAGAGTTGGTGAGTTAGTAGAGTTGGGGAGTTAGTAGAGTTGGTGAGTTAGTAGAGTTGGTGAGTTAGTAGAGTTGGGGAGTTAGTAGAGTTGGTGAGTTAGTAGAGTTGGGGAGTTAGTAGAGTTGGTGAGTTAGTAGAGTTGGTGAGTTAGTAGAGTTGGTGAGTTAGTAGAGTTGGTGAGTTAGTAGACTTGGTGAGTTAGTAGAGTTGGTGAGTTAGTAGACTTGGTGAGTTAGTAGAGTTGGTGAGTTGGGGAGTTTCACTCATTGCCCTGAAACTGATGTGATTTGTTTGTGTCATTGTTTATTTTTATTTTTTTAATTGCTTTGGAGAAAAAAGAAGCTTTGGCTTTGTTGCTAAATATTTCTGTTTTTAGTAATTTAGTGTAAATAACAATGATTAAATATCATTCCTGTTTTCACATAAATGAAAAACATTGTGGAAAACATGCCTTGATTATTGATTATTTATAGTATGCGGTTAAAATAGAGTCTCCTTAGAATTGCTTAAAAAATACAGTATGTGAACCAATTTACTGTAATATAAATAGCATATTAATATGTTTTTTTTCTGCTAATATTTATTTATTTATTTATTTGTTTGTTTTACCTACATGCATTTCATTAAAAAAAAAATCACATGCATTTTCTGGTTAAATATTTTGTACAAAGTGATGGTTTTGAAAAATAAAAATAAAAATATCAAAAATAATAGAAGAAAGAAGAAGTGGCACACACACACGAGCATCTTTAAAAGTACTGCTTTCTGTGACACACACACACACACACACACACACACACTCTCTCTCTCTCACACACACAGACTCTCTCTCTCACAGACACACACACACACAAGCATCTTTAAAAGTGCTGCTTTCTGTCGAACGATGAGATAAACCTTACTGATGGACTCAAATATGGACGCCTCGGCTCTTTTAGTAAAGAGTCTGTGACTGAGGTTTGGGAAAGGCTGACAGATACATATATGAAGAAGAAGAAGAAGAAGAAGAAGAAGAAGAAGAACTGATCTGCTGTAAAAATGATAAGTGGATCGATAGATATATTGATTTCCTTTGTATCTTGATCAATGGAAAGACGCCAGAAACCTTGGAGGAAACGAGCCGACACATGATCTCTCTCTCTCTCTCTCTCTCTCTCTCTCTCTCTCTCTCTCTCTCTCTCTCTCTCACACACACACACACACACACACACACACACACACATTAATCATGCTATGCATTACAACTCCATAGAGAAAACAAGAGACATAAATACACTGTGTCTCTCTCCCACTCACTCTCTCTCCAAATAATATTGATACAGACTTGATAAAGTGCTTCTGTCAGAACGTATTACCCTCCTTGCGGTTTAGATGCAATAAATCACTTAAACGCTTTCCACCGTTTGCATCGCTAATGCTACAGGCTCATCAGCGCATGCAAACACTACAGTAATATCAGCTAAAGAGATCGAACTCCGAGAAATCTCAAACCAAACAGAGAAAAGCCCTTCATAAAGAACAGCCAGCGCTGGGTTATGGACAGACACTCTTCCAGGAACATTAATTCAAAGTTATCTGGTCTAATATAACATTATTCTGGTATAATATTGTTCTCAAAACTTTTTTTTTCTGAAATGCTTTAGTTGTATGTGCATTAACTTTTGTTAAATGTTTCAGAGAACATTCAAAAGTAACATTTCCCATAACGTTTGAAGAGTAATACAATGGAAGTTTCCTTAACACTTAATTTAACTTAACTCATAATCAAGAAAAATGTTAACTTTTTCTTTAAAAAAAAACAGAACATTTAGAAAAATTATTTTCATAACTTCATGGGAACATTAGCGAAACATTCTTATTAGCTGGGAAACCACAGAAAGCTTATTCTCGAGTCTTCTTCTATATGTTCATAAAGCACAATTTAACACAAACACAGTTGCCCAAAGTGCTGGACAGAGAACTTCAATATAATACTAATGATACATAGAACAAATAATACAACAATAGCGAACACAAAGTAAAAGTAAAACATGCCTCAATTGAGATTAAAAGCAGTAAATGAGTTTTAAAACTGGATATTGTTGTATCAGTTATGGAGACTCTGACTCTTGGGAAATAAAGACTTAAAAAAAAACTTTCTAAAGAAATTGTTTGGGATTTTTAGATCACTAATTTTCCTCATTTTTAAGCAGGTTCCAATCAGACACACTAGATAAACAGTATTAAGATAAACTAGTGTTTAAAATTCATATGCACTGATATGAAAAACGTGATTTTGCCAAGACCATTCGCTCAAGATTTGTCTGATTCTGGTGACATTTTAGTGGATAAATGTTTGAAAACACCCTGTACTCTTGATTAATTGTTAGATTTGTAAATATTTATGCTAAATATTTGACATAATTTTTGTATCTAACAGATATTGAAAGAGGTTTTTCATTCTGTGCGAATGGAAAAAGCAGAGGACGTATAGGCAAATAACTCAGAACATAATTTAACTTTTGATTAATAAAAATGGTTTGTTGCATAAACTTCAAGAATCAATGAATCAGTTCTTTAATCACTAGAGATTGCAAAGCTAAAAATCAAGATGTGTTTGCTTGTACACACAGAGATCGTGATCAAAGACGCATGCGAATATAAATGTGATGAAGTCAGCGAGCCGAAACCAATGTGTGTGTGTGTGTGTGTGTGTGTGTGTGTCCGCTCACATTTGCCCCTCTTTATCACGTACTCCATGAAAAAGTCGGCCTAAAGTGCTGAGGACTCAGATTTCTGCTTGAAGGCTCACTGTTAATCTAAAGCCTGATAAAAAATTAATCATAAAATAATATAAAATGAAATTAAAAAGCTGGCTAATTCATAGATTATATACATAGCAATCTCAGATAAATGAACAGTGGCTCTTGTGCCTAATCTAATTTAACACATGGGTAAATATGTTTGACTGGAGGTCTGCCAGTGGAGCGAACCATCTCTGCTTTCTCTCACACTCTTTCAACACAGATATCAACTTTAAATGCTCGTGTTTCACGAATGTTTGGGAAACAGACTTAAAGTCGCTCTCTTTTTAAATAAGATGCTCAACATTATTGCAGAAATGACCGTACTTCAAAACCTGAAAGGTTAAAGAAGTTTAGTCAGTGACCTGGAAGCAAAACTTCTTACATAAACTATTTCTTAGTTGTTTCTGTATTCTAAAACTTTTCGTTTTTTAATTCAAAATAGATTTCGAGTTCCATAATTTCAATGTGCATATATATCCTCATACATAATAGAGCCGACATCTGGATTTCAAGGCTGAAGTACAAAATGGGATAACCCAGATGTTTCACATCTGGTCTATTATGTTGCTCTGCTAATAATAATCTTGCTTGATTTTAGTCTGCTGAATGTTGTCAATGATAACTGATTTCCAATCAGAGGAAATCTAGCGAAGAGCTCCTCGAAAGAAAGTTCCCTTCATTTTCTGTTCTGTGATACAAATCTACTAAAACAATGTAAATAAATAGAGTCGTAAGCGGTGATTGTGGCGGTCCAAGCACAGATGGCTCATGATGCCATGTTTTTTGAGTCATATTAGAGGTTATGTCAGGACCATAGACTGTCAAAAAAATATGGACGTAGTGTTCGTGGCGTCACCCGTATGTTTCTGAAGAGCAATTATGAATCCCAAAGTGGGCGGAGCCGGCCGTTGCCATCTTGGCCGCGCGTCACTCCCGGATAAACGAACATGTGCAGCGAGGCGATTTAGCTGAGGTGACGTGACGCTAACAGACAGCAGACAAACGGCTAGTAGTGATATCAGCGGCAATCCACCTGTCACTCAAGTGGCCACGCCCATAATTATGCAGAACTTTATGGCTTAATATAATTTAAACGGATGAGTTATTAAAAAATTCACCCCCCTCACAGTCGTCATGAAGGGCAAAGTTAGCAATATAGACCAAAACCCCTTTTTGCACCAGACTGTAAACATGTTTTTTTTCTGCTGTAAAGTTGGGCATTTTAACATGCGGGTCTATGGGATTGACTCTCTTCTGCAGCCGGCCTCTAGTGGCCAGAGGAGGAACTGCAGTTTAAGGCACTTATGTGTTGGTTTCAAAAGAGAGACAGAAACCCACTTAAGCCTAGTTCACGCTACATGATTTTAAAACGTCGGGCTGAACTGTGCGGTTCACACTACATGACTTGCTCTCTGTGAAATCAGGAGTGTTCAAGTTGTTGAGCTGTTCACACCACACGACACAGCGTGATCGATCCGCAACAGGAGGTGACGCTCTACACGAGTTGACAACAACTCTGTCACCCAACGATTCTATCTTGTCTACAAACCACGTTTTGTCACAAAAAATCACGCGATAAAACGAATCGGAAATGACGCGAAACAGCACGCGCGCCAATACCCAGCGAAGAAGACGAAGAAGAACACAACATGCGAACATGCCTTGCTCTGATTGGCTGTACCTCATGACATCACGTGAGCTTGAGTCGTGCGACAGCTCTGGATATCTAGCATGCTAGATATTTTTCTGGGCTCGGCGACGCGAGCGTCTTTGATGCGTTGTTGGCTCTTTCGTACTAACAGTTTGGCGAGCGCTCATCGCCCGCTAATCCTCCGCGATTTGCACGCGATAACACCCTGACCTGTCGGCGAGCTCCACGATTTGCAAATCGGGGTTAAAATCATGTAGTGTGAACTAGGCTTTATTGTCACAGTCTCCGTCTGCACCTCTCAGTCCTCATCCGCACTACACTTCCCAGAATCCTCCTTGTCTCCACACCTGAACTCACTCCCTGAATCACCCACCTGCTCTTCATCATCATCATCCGTGTCACCTGTCCTCACCTCGTTATTGTTCATTTGCATCTGTATTTAGTCTCCTTATGTTCAGTTAGTCTTGGTCGGTTATTGTCTATGTCACGGTCACGTTGTGTGTATCATCTGCCCGTTTGCTTGCCTGTACCTGTTTTTGCAACACATTCTCATCCCAAGGCGTCATCTAACTGACACTTTTGACCATGCGTCAACATGCCAACGCGCATGGTACCCCTTAAGCGTCAATATGAGACGCTCATCCTCGGGCGTCATCTAACTGACGCTTTTGACCATGCGTCTAAATCCGACGCACACGGCACCCTTTAGCGTCAGTTAGATGACGCTTCCGTTATGGGTAGGTTTAGGTCTGGGGTAGGGTTAGGATTAGACCACTAGGAGGAGCGTCTCATATTGAGGCTTAAGGGGTACCATGTGCGTCGGCATGTTGACGCATGGTCAAAAGCGTCAGTTAGATGACGCCTTGGGATGAGAATGGGCTGGTTTTTGAGTTATCAGTGATTTTTTGTATTGGAGGTTTTGACTCAGCCTTTTCTTCAACCCGCACCACAACCGTGACACTTATTAGGCATAAAGTGTTTTTTTCAGCTGTAGCGCCCCCTATTGGCAGCATTTTACAAACCTGTGCATCCTATATGTGTCAAGCTTTGTTAAGATTGGACATTGCCTTCAGCAGATATAGATCAACTCTTATAAATGGGCATTGCCTGGCTTATTAATTAACGGTTTAATAAATTGTTTTGACGAATCAGAATTCTTTTGACAACGTTTTGTATTGGGATGATGCGTGCCAAGTTTCATGCGAGATGGACCAACGGCCTGGGAGGAGTTAAAAAAACCCAAACTTTATCATGACGGAAATGAAATGGGAGAGATACATTTTGCAGATTACATTTTGTATTTTAGTCTCTAGCCATTACAGTTCCAGAGTAATGGACCAAAATGCACAGGTGCTTATTATAGCGCCACCTAGTATAGCGCCACCAACTACAGTATACTGTCTATACACTGTATTCTCTTAGTGCAGGAAAATAAGAAAATCCTTACAAATATACTAGGGTTCGTGGTTGTACCCCTAATAACAGAAGACTATAGTTACCTCAATGCCATCATGACCCAGGAGTCGCTCCTGTTAACTAGCATCCATGATCCAGTGTGAGTGTGTGTGTGTGTGTGTGTAAATTACCTCAGTCTGTGCGTCTCTCAACATCGGCATCAGCGTCTACTAATAGCAAAACTACATCTATCTGCTCCTCGCTAGTGAGAAACATCATGTTGCTTTTAAGTTGCTAAACTATTTTACTGATCGAATCATCAGTCAGAGCAGCGCTGACAACACGCGAGTGTGTGTCCGTACTGTATGTGTGTGCATTTGAGTGGGAGAGAGAGAGCGCTTTTCCATAATAACTCATAAATGCAGAATACATAATAAAACGTAATTTTGTGGCAAAAAAACATGGAAATAATTTGACATTTTTATCCTATTGTTTACTATATTTCTTTGCGGGTTTTAGTTCTGTGGGCAGTAAAGACCCTTGAAATAACTGAAATCATTCGGCGAAGTGATATGAAGCTGTACTGCGGTCAAGACCTGCCTGGAACTACTTTAACCGGGCGTTTCCCTGAAAATAATTGCACACCTTAGAAAGTTCGTGAACCAATCAGAATCAAGCATTCAAAGGCCCCGTATATAAATTGCTCATTATCCATCCCTTAAAAAAATGTATGAACGTTCGTATTTTTAATAGCTTCAAAAATAATAAATGATTTGTATGCTTACCCCAGTGGTGGTAAGCTAGACTCACTGCAGTGTGAGTTTTCTGACTGACAAGCACTAGTGTGTTTTGTGTTTCTTCTTTCTCTATCAGTTTGCTATGCGGCATCCTGGCTTTGCCAATGGTAAGCTTTGGCCTCAGGCCATGGCACACACAGAAATGTGTTTCTAACTACAGTTAAGCCGAAGCCAGATCCAGTCCAGGCACACACTGGTTTAAATAAACCTAAGGACACACATTCAGAAGGTGTTCAGAAAGCTGTGGGCTTCCCCAGGACAGGTACATTACAGTACTTCCGAAGCCAGACACACATGCTAGGCGGTGAACACGATGCACAGGCGTTGACAGACTCCTAATGTTGTACTGACAATTACTTTCTCATCTACATTTTCTTGCCTCAATCACTGCCTTGTGTACAAATAAATAAATAATGAATACAAATTCCCCAGCTGTTAGATGAGAAATATTATCCATAATATTGAAATCAGTGGTCGTATCACTGAGATACTATTATAGTTTTCATTAGTTATTAGTTTTTATTTTTATGTTTTACGTTTCCATTTTAATTTTACTAAAAGGTTTTAGTTATTTTGTTCTGTTTTGCCATATGTTTTTTATATGTCTGTATAGTTTTTTTAAAATACATTTTTATTTCAGCTTTAGATTTAGTTAAACTAAATGAAAAGGAGAAATGTTGCTTTGGCAACTAGAAGAAAAAACATGTTCTACATTTTATTTTATTTCAGTTAACATTCATTTTAGTGGATTTTTTATGGATTTAGTTTTATTTAATTATATGACATATATAATAATAAATTATACATATATAATATAATTAAAATTTTAAAACAATAAAACCAATATATGCCACTTCAAACATTATAAGAATCTATTGAGTTTGGATGGAAGGATGGATGGATGGATGGATGGATGGGAGAGAGAGAAGGATGGATGGATGGATGGGAAAGAGAGAAGGATGGATGGATGGGAAAGAGAGACGGATGGATGGATGGGAAAGAGAGATGGATGGATGGATGGATGGATGGTAAAGAGAGAAGGATGCATGGATGGATGCATGGATGGATGGGAAAGAGAGAAGGATGGATGGATGGATGGATGGATGGGAAAGAGAGAAGGATGGATGGATGGATGGGAAAGAGAGAAGGATGGATGCACGGATGGATGGATGGGAAAGAGAGACGGATGGATGGATGGGAAAGAGAGATGGATGGATGGATGGATGGTAAAGAGAGAAGGATGGATGGATGGATGCATGGATGGGAAAGAGAGAAGGATGGATGGATGGATGCATGGATGGGAAAGAGAGAAGGATGGATGGATGGATGGTAAAGAGAGAAGGATGGATGGACGGATGCATGGATGGGAAAGAGAGAAGGATGGATGGATGGATGGATGCATGAATGGGAAAGAGAGAAGGATGGATGGATGGATGCATGGATGGGAAAGAGAGAAGGATGGATGGATGGATGGATACATGGATGGGTAAGAGAGAAGGATGGATGGATGGATGCATGGATGGATGGGAAAGAGAGAAGGATGGATGGATGGATGGATGGATGGATGGATGGATGGATGGATGGATGGGAAAGAGAGAAGGATGGATGGATGGATGCATGAATGGGAAAGAGAGAAGGATGGATGGATGGATGGATACATGGATGGGTAAGAGAGAAGGATGGATGGATGGATGCATGGATGGATGGGAAAGAGAGAAGGATGGATGGATGGATGGATGGGAAAGAGAGAAGGATGGAAGCATGGATGGATGGATGGGAAAGAGAGAAGGATGGATGCACGGATGGATGGATGGGAAAGAGAGACGGATGGATGGATGGGAAAGAGAGATGGATGGATGGATGGATGGATGGGAAAGAGAGAAGGATGGATGGATGGGAAAGAGAGAAGGATGGATGGATGGGAAAGAGAGACGGATGGATGGTTGGGAAAGAGAGAAGGATGGATGGATGGATGGGAAAGAGAGAAGGATGGATGGATGGATGGGAAAGAGAGAAGGATGGATGCACGGATGGATGGATGGGAAAGAGAGAAGGATGGATGGATGGGAAAGAGAGACGGATGGATGGATGGGAAAGAGAGAAGGATGGATGGATGGATGGGAAAGAGAGACGGATGGATGGATGGGAAAGAGAGAAGGATGGATGGATGGATGGGAAAGAGAGAAGGATGGATGCACGGATGGATGGATGGGAAAGAGAGAAGGATTGATGGATGGACGGATGCATGGATGGGAAAGATAGATGGATGCATGGATGGGAAATAGAGAAGGATGGATGGATGGATGGATGGATGGACGGACGGATGCATGGATGGGAAAGAGAGATGGATGCATGGATGGGAAAGAGAGAAGGATGGATGGATGGATGGATAGATAGATACAGTTATACAGTTATTGATATGGACCTGTATATAAGTCTACATCAGGGATTGTTGTATTGATGTCATCACTTGCATGTGTCATGGGAATAAATCACACTGTGAATATCTGAATGGTTATAACATGGAGACACATCAGATTTATCCATTCCTGACATGAGCGAATCCTTTGATGGATCACCATCTACTCTCTCATGTTGCATTCGCGCTGTTTCTCTTAAAGCTGCTCAGTCATTGGTTGGACGTAATGACTTTGTTCAAGCAAAAGCCCACCGCTGAGTTCAGTTTATCACTCCAACACCGAAACTCCTCAGCGCACCATGAAATATCCCTGTGTTTGATCTAGATCATAGATGTGCCGTCGCAGCCTGATCTCATGGAAATGCGTCTCTATCACGCATTGTGTTTATCGTGCAATTTATACGCGAAAGTGAGTTTTTATGTGCATATGATACGCAGCTTGCGCGTGCATTTGATACGCACTTTATTGCGTGTAATACACACCACTGCTAAACCTACCCATGCGTAGGCTATCATATGCACGTAAAAACTTATTTTCGCGTATAAATTGCACGATAAACACAATGCGTGCTATAGAGACGCATTTAGTGTCTTCCGATGTCAACTCGAGATGCCAGCATCAGGTAATTGAGCCCGTTCTCATCCCAAAGCGTAATATATTGACTCTTTTGACAAAGCGTCTATATCCAACGCATATGGCACCCTTTAGCGTCATATGAGACGCAGATATATGGCGCCTCCTAGTGGTCTAACCCTAACACTACCCCAGACCTAAACCTACCCAAAACCGAAGCGTGTTATATTGACGCTAAAGGGTGCCATATGCGCTGGATATAGACGCTTTGGCAAAAGAGTCAAAATATTACGCTTTGGGATGAGAATGCGTTGGGTAATTCATCTTACTGGGATTAAAGCCGCACGATGGATTGAGCATCAGTGTGTGTGTGTGTGCGCATGTGTAAACCTCTAACAAACGCTAATCTGTGAATTGGCGAAGATCAGCGGTTCTCCAGCAGAGCTTCAGACAGAGACACACACATGAAGAGCCTCCAAAAGCCCCTGATGAAGAGCAAGTCACACACTTCTGTGATGATGCGTTTCCTGTTTGCTCTGAATGAACCTCGCTTGGTTTCCTGTGCTCACAATCTTCCTTTTTTCTCTCGATGAATAATGTTTGTTTCTGTCCCCCGACAGCACATCCATGTAAGCCATACATCTTTAATGTGGCAGAAGATAGATGACTCCAGGAAAGAGAAGAGAAGAAGCATGATCCTGCTGCCAGCACTGCTGAGAACGCATTCATTTCATACGCATATCTGCTTAACCCTCTATTCCACAGTTCTGCCGAAGGGGAACAAACAAACCCATTGTTTTCACAAGCACATCCTGCATATAAAGCAATGCAATGGTTAATAATGGAGAGATGCCTTTTAGAAAAGCAATTCAAAGCGTGGTGAACGTTTTAAAATATGTGAGGATGTGTATTTTATGAGCTGCGCGTGCATTAAACACCATTCACGTTTTTTAGTGAGTACATTTAAAATATTTACAAGTTATGAGGATAAATTTATCAGTGAATCCAGCATAATGCATCACGGTTTCACTAAAATATGAAGCAGCAGCACAACTGTTTTCAACACTGATAATAATCAGAAATGTTTCTTGAGCATCAGATCCTCATATTAGAGTGATTTCTGAAGGATCGTGTGCCACTGAAGACTGGAGTAATGATGCTGGAATAAATGACACTTTACTATATATTCACATAGATAACTATGCTAATTTAAATTGTAATAATATTGTAATTACATTAGAATTCACTTTCATTATATCATTGTTAAAGTCTGTGCTAGAAAAAGACATCAAACAAATACACAAATATTGTTCCAAGCAATATAAATGCAAGATGGCCTGAGTCATGCATGCATTGGTACATTAGATGTAATATTGGTGTTAGTAAGCGACTCGAGGCTCGAGCTGTGCCGAGTGTGTGTTTCACAGAGAGAAAGCCGGCAGAAACGTGTGGTTTCGGGACGACCGTGGATAATTCTTTAGGCATTCAGCTCTTACCGGTTCAGAACCTGTTCACAGCATTCACATGATATGCTTGAGGATTTAGAGTATTTAGATATTTATATTCATAATATTGAAGCAGCACAACACCAAACATTAAGATATAGTCACAGATAAGTAGCTTTCCTTTAGCTAACGGTCTGAAACACCTGATCTACTGTGGCTAATTTGAGACATTAGCTCAAAACATGTGACTGACAATCCACCAAAATGTTTTAATTAACAAACTCTTTTGCCTAAACTAAACGTGACATGCTGGTCGTAAATTTGCACATTAAATCAACTGTACGAACATTGTCAGGCTCCCTTCCACAGCACAACCGTCACTAATGAACCAAAATCATGTTTCTTCTCCGCAGTGTGTGTGTGTGGCATGCCGACTACATGCAGACTTGATGGCTTTCAGGAGCTTTTCCACACGCTGAAATCACACATACATTCGCAAAACCAATCAAGCTGCTTGGAATTAGTACCCGGTAACTACATAAATTAGACACTAATTGGAATACTTGCCCCTAAGATGTGGCATAAATTAAAACAAGCTGCAGTTTCAAGTCAATCATCTTTAAAGTTAGTTATTTTTGTGTTGTCTCCATCATAGCCCGCCGGAAGAAGTGTTAAAGTGAGGTGAGCGAGTTCATTCCTCACGTGTTTATGCAATACAAATCCATTCATACGAATCGCATAAAAGTACAATAGCACTAAACAATACTGCAATCTCAAGCATCATAAGGATGTATGCTGAGAATAATTTGAATAAGGTGATGTATTTTTTCTCTTGCTAGAATGTTAAATAAGTATTATTATGTATAATTTGTTTATACATTTATCATTTTTATTATCATTTATTATTATTACTATATTCTCTGATATTTTGATAAGATTATATATGAGAATTATACAAATATAATGTAATAAAATATTTGTATATATTTATTTTCAAATATTAGTATTTATCATTACTACACTATTTTCATGTATTTTATTTATAATTTGTTCATACATTTATAATTTATTATTTACATGAAATTTACTATATTTCTGATATTTTGATGATATCATACACTCACCTAAAGGATTATTAGGAACACCTGTTGAATTTCTCATTAATGCAATTATCTAATCAACCAATCACATGGCAGTTGCTTCAATGCATTTAGGGGTGTGGTCCTGGTCAAGACAATCTCCTGAACTCCAAACTGAATGTCAGAATGGGAAAGAAAGGTGATTTAAGCAATTTTGAGCGTGGCATGGTTGTTGGTGCCAGACGGGCCGGTCTGAGTATTTCACAATCTGCTCAGTTACTGGGATTTTCACACACAACCATTTCTAGGGTTTACAAAGAATGGTGTGAAAAGGGAAAAACATCCAGTATGCGGCAGTCCTGTGGGCGAAAATGCCTTGTTGATGCTAGAGGTCAGAGGAGAATGGGCCGCCTGATTCAAGCTGATAGAAGAGCAACTTTGACTGAAATAACCACTCGTTACAACCGAGGTATGCAGCAAAGCATTTGTGAAGCCACAACACGCACAACCTTGAGGCGGATGGGCTACAACAGCAGAAGACTCCACCGGGTACCACTCATCTCCACTACAAATAGGAAAAAGAGGCTACAATTTACAAGAGCTCACCAAAATTGGACAGTTGAAGACTGGAGAAATGTTGCCTGGTCTGATGAGTCTCGATTTCTGTTGAGACATTCAGATGGTAGAGTCAGAATTTGGCGTAAACAGAATGAGAACATGGATCCATCATGCCTTGTTACCACTGTGCAGGCTGGTGGTGGTGGTGTAATGGTGTGGGGGATGTTTTCTTGGCACACTTTAGGCCCCTTAGTGCCAATTGGGCATCGTTTAAATGCCACGGCCTACCTGAGCATTGTTTCTGACCATGTCCATCCCTTTATGGCCACCATGTCCCCATCCTCTGATGGCTACTTCCAGCAGGATAATGCACCATGTCACAAAGCTCCAATCATTTCAAATTGGTTTCTTGAACATGACAATGAGTTCACTGTACTAAAATGGCCCCCACAGTCTCCAGATCTCAACCCAATAGAGCATCTTTGGGATGTGGTGGAACGGGAGCTTCGTGCCCTGGATGTGCATCCCACAAATCTCCATCAACTGCAAGATGCTATCCTATCAATATGGGCCAACATTTCTAAAGAATGCTTTCAGCACCTTGTTGAATCAATGCCACGTAGAATTAAGGCAGTTCTGAAGGCGAAAGGGGGTCAAACACAGTATTAGTATGGTGTTCCTAATAATCCTTTAGGTGAGTGTATATGAGAATTATAAAAAATATATAATAATAATTTAATACATGTAATAAAATATTTGTATTTATTTATTTTCAAATATGTGTATTTATGCAGTTATACAGTAATATTATTACTACACTTTTTTCATGTTTTTTTATTTATTATTTTTTATTTATTTGCCGTGTCCCCAGGTAATTTGACTTTAGTTTTAAGACGCAATCTCTCTTATACAGTGTAATTGTGTCATGAAGTGTTTGGTCGGCCAATGAGAGAAACAGAAGATTATGAACAGCCCGTCTTTGTTGAGGATGAAAGAGTACATTTGCTGATAACATGATTATGCTGATAGCAGAACTAATGTAAGATCAGAGATGGTCTGGAGGTTTGACTGACGGCTCTGGGTCTTCATGTACTTATGAAGGCAGATCCGCGTACAGTAACCGCATTACACAACACTGGGATGTTGTTTATTAATGTCTTGACTAGTCTTGATGATGAATGTTTGAACACACTCTCTGTGAGATCTGCACTCGACAACGACTCGGCAATCAGAGTCTTCATGATTTGTTATCGCAACATATTTTCTTTTGACAAATCCACTTAGATCATTTACAGGTGAAACTAAAAAAATTTGAATATTGTGCAAAAGTTAATTTATTTCAGTAATTCAACTTAAAAGGTGAAACTAATATATTATATAGACTCAATACATGCAAAGTGAGATATTTCAAGCCTTTATTTGTTATAATGTTGATGATTATGGATTACAGCTTATGAAAACCTTTTACACAATATTCTAATTTTGACTTTGGGGTTTTCATAAGCTGTAAGCCATAATCATCAAAATTATAACAAATGAAGGCTTGAAATATCTCACTTTGCATGTAATGAGTCTATATAATTGTAGCCACATTGAGATGTGCCTTAATTAGCTCAAATTATGCATAGGGAATTTTAATAATTAATCATGAATATGATTAATATATTGCATATTACAGTTAAATTATCGAAATTGAAAATAGATCGATTGTATATATGAATGATCAATCATAACGAATTATAATTCCTCATTCATATCTCAATGGTCTCATTACAGATCGATTATATGGGATAACTTTAAGGAAATCAATTGGCTATCAACAATCGGTTTGTCCAGCAAACGGCTGTAAGATTAACCCATCAATTAATTCAACAACGTTATCCCTTTTTATAAACTCCAAGAAATCTTAATGTTCCGGCCGTGAACACTAATTTTCTCGTGTTTATAAAATTTACGTTACTGATATAGTAACACTTGTAAAGCTTTTGTAGCTAAGGATCGCATTTCATTGACTTGTAAAAATATGAGCATTCAAAACAATCAAGAATATAATGGTTTTAATAAAATGAAACTACGGATACAGAATTCTACATTTACACACGGGATACATGTATGTACAGTAAACAGTAAAACTAATGAGACAGACGAACAACAAACAGGAGTGAGTTAGAGAGATTGCGAGAGCGCAAGATTGAGTGAGAGAGAGAGAGAGAGAGAAAGAGAAGATGAGATCTTCTTGGCACAATTCATCACAGACACAGAACCTTTTGAATTAGAACAAGACTCAACAGATCTTAAACCTTGAAAGAATGGTAAACGTTTACTTGCGCAGGTAAAGCTCTTTGTGGTTGATGTGAAGCAGGGTGCGTGTCTCTGTCCTCGCGTCATGCGTTCACGTGGTCTTTCAGAGCGGGCAAAGCGCGTTAGTTTGAATGAAGGCTTAAAGGTCTTTGGTTCTCCTGGTGTTGCTGAGGAAAACTGTGTCTTGCGTGTGTGTGTATCTCTGTCATGTGGCTGCCGAGCGTTCGGGTTCGTCCAGCGAGCGCGGCGTGTTTGAATGTCCTTGTAGGTGAAGCTTGCCAGTCTGGCTGTGTTCATTTTCTTCGCGAGAAGACATGAACAGAGGAGACTTCGAAAAAGATAAAATAAACTTGAAGAAAACAAAAGAGAAACGATGGATCATCACACTAAGGCGAGGTCCAGACACACGAGGAGTCACATGATGAAGCCACGAAGAGCAGGAAGAGCCAGGGAGTTTAGGCAGAGAGTTTTCAGGAAACTTTTCGAAGGGTTTCAGCAGACCAGAGGGAAGCTCGGCGCGTCTCTTTAAGGACACTTAGGTTCACGCCCCTTCTGGCATGAAGGCACCAATCAGCTGGGAGAAAAGTGCCGCGGAAGATTCCTCTTTGTCTTGTCAGGATCATTTATGATGGTATAACATTTTGTCATTCCTACCCAGAAAGATTGTACAGACCGGACAATAGATTTTACAGTAATATCCTATGTATGACTGGTTCGGTCAAAACAAGACGGTCAAACAGCTACCAGACATGGCAGGTAAAAGTAGAAGAACATAGTTACATTCATATGCAGAAGTACAAGCATTTTAAAGTTTCTTCACACGACTATAAAGCCATAATACCTGCTACCATGACCTAGGAAATATCAAATTCATGTTTATGCATTTCTTAAGTGGTTATACTTATAGACAATATAAGATTGCAGAGTCTATTCCTCTTTCTTCATCAGAATTCAAGTGGGAGCTGTGATTTCCCTTGGAATTCCTTTTGGGAGTCATAAAGTTTTGACCCAAGAGGGAGAGTTATAGAACCTTTCTTTAGAAATAAACTTTAAGGTTCGAAGTTACAGAACAGTTAAAACTACATCTATAGAATAAGACAAGACTAATTAGATATGCATGCATACCGGAAGGTTGGATCCAATTTCTGTGTTATACAGTATACATTTATATACACATTATAGGACATTTGTGTGTGTGTGTGTGTGTGCAATCAATGTGTGATTGTCCTTCAGCGTTCAGGCAGCTTTGTGGACTCTTCCTGTGGGGGGATGCGTGTCCCGTGAGACGGAGGGGTTTGAATGGCTGACTATTTGTTGAAGACAACGCTGGCTTGTTCCAAATGTGTCATGTGCTAGCCATAGTGGCACCAATCTGGTCAACATGCCCGAAGGGGGTCGTATACAGAATGCCCCTTTGTTTACTCACGAATGGAAGAGACTTTAGTAAATTAGAATCTAATTAATTTACTCCACATACCAGAGCTGGTTTGATTACCTATCTGATTATCACTACATTCCCCCTTTTGGCGGTTTGGCAGGACCCGTGTGGGCGGCCTCGTTAAACCGTCACATTGGTCAGATGGTAGGTAAGTCATGAAAGTAGGATGGCAGGTGGAACCTGATGGTAGGATAGCAGGTAAGTCATGAAGGTCGGATGGCAGGTGGTCGTTAGGACTGAGGGCTCAGCCCGCTGAGGTTCGGCGTGGTCTCTGACTTGGCACCCCCTTTCCGGGGACTCCGTCTGAGACCTTCAGGCACGGCTTTCGTGAGCTTGGCTGAAGATGTTCGCATCTCGTTGAGTCTGCTTTGCAGAGTGGAGGCCAAACCTAGTGTCAGAGTGTGGCCGGTTACCGTAGAGATGCACCGCGCAGTGTCGGCTGCGGTCCAGGCTTGGACCACAGGTGCGGTAGTCAAGACTGGCGGTTGAGACAAGGCTTGGAGGGCTGTGTCGATAGGAGCAATGTCAATTCACTGGGACCCCCTTTTACAAACCACAATTCCCGTTCTGGAGTTAGGGTGACAGTGTGGTTCCTGAAGAAGGATGGGGTTTCCAGTGCTAATCTGTACTCTTTGCTTGGAAGATGGAACAATGTCAGGTCATCCAGGTGGAGGATGGCACCTTTCGGTACTTGAACCCCCACGCTCTGTTTGAGCAAGGTGACACGGGTGGCAGTGTCATGTTGGTTGTAAGTGAGCGTAGCTGTTCGCACGGGAGTGTTGACGCCATCTGTCACCTACAGTCTCTGCTTGTATCTCGGTGACTTGCGTGCGAGGCTTGGCTTCTGCAAGGCAGCGTGTGTCGCTGATCATGGGTTGCAAACCGCAGATTCCGTCAGTGTTGTCTTTGAGGAAGGGTTTGCTAGGGCAGAGATAGTGAGTGTCTTTGGTCATGGGCTGCACATGTGGGGCCAGGTGCAGTGGTGTGTTGCTGGTCATGTGGTAGGCCACCCCGTCCGGGGCTGTGACCAGCGGAGTTTGAGCAAAGTCTTTCTGGAAGACAGTAAACCGCTGTTTCATGGATTTTACTGTCTGGTTCAGCAGAACGCTGTGAATGTTGAGAATTACCACAGTTCCCATCAATGTCTTTCCGATGGTCTGCAGGGATGCACTCTGTGTTGTGAGTTGCAGTCTTAGCTGTGGGACCTCAGTCCGAATTTCAGTCACATGGTTCACTGCGTTGGCACTGGGCATACCAATGCTTAACAGAGTTCTGACAGCAGCGGCGGCTCCGAGCAAAGCTCCCAGGAACCGTTTGAAACGGTGGTTGTGTCCACCTAAGTCCGCTTGTGTGACAGTCGTTTTATCAAGTTGGTTGAGCATGTGCTCGGCCTTGGCCTTGGCATGAGCGAGGGAGTCCTCTGTCCATCGGGCACGGGTCCAGCTGTACAGCTGGGCTGCTGTGCTGGGGTGAGGTGCTCTGTAGACGTTGCGGGGGTTGCGTCGAACACACACTTTCTGGGTGTGGTTCCTGCAGTTGGTGATCAGGAGTTGTTGTCCTCTCCGGACGATGCCTGCTGTCGGACCTGGTGAGATGTCCGATTGCGGCTGTCCTCTGGTTGGCTGGAGGCACAGGCATCGCGAACCACAGCAGCATCCTGGTAAAAGTGAAAGGGAGAGAGAAAGAGAAAGGGAGGAAAAATTTCAGCGAGTGTCGTCCTCGGTTGGCTCGGACAGTCTTTTCGCTTCGAGGATGCCGGTATGCCACTTGCTTCGGTGTCTTGCAAGTGTCTCTGGTGCTGAGCAGCACGTGGTGCGTCCAGGGCGTACATTGGCATGACCCCCCCTTTTGCACTGTGGCATCACAAGCTTTGGTGCAGTGATGGCATCAGGTGCAGAACGCTGAATGTTGTCCTGTGCACGCAGCATGTGCTTGTTGACGTAGGGTGTCAGGGGCACTGGTTGTCGCTGGGTGCAGACGTCGTTCGTGGGTGGTTGGTGGGGTAGAGAGGTGGTTTCTCATAGTGTCCATTGTTGTTGTTTTTTTCACAGTCTCTGGTAAGCTGAAAGGTTAAGGTAAGGTGAAGCAGGGGCTCTGTGACTTTTGTCACACTTGTGGGGAGAGACTAATGCATGACCCTAAAAGTTCAGAACCACGGTTTAACGGGTTCACTAGGTATGTAGCATAAAGCTAGGCGTTTCACGTGTGGCTAGCTAGTGAAGTGTGTCTTGTATCCTTATCTTAGCTGTGGATGTTAGGAGGCCGAGACTTTATGTGGTTCCGAGAGTATGTCCTGTGAAGGGGATAGCCGAGATGAAATAATTGTCTTAAGACGAAATTATTTCTCTGGACTTAACTAGTGGGTCACTACGGCTTGACGAAGTGAATGATAGGGGGGAAAAGGACAGCTGTCCTATTCGAATAATGCTTATTATCAATTCTCTGGACTATAGTTGTGCCCTAGTGAAGTGCTGAAATACTTGTGTTTCAGGGTCACAAAAATGAGTGCGCTTGTTGAAAATAAACACAATCACAAGTACAGGTGTCTCTGTTTCCTTTCTGGGCCCTATGGGGACTGGAACCACATTTGAATAAGAGAGGAAATTAAAATAAAAACTAAAGCAAAATGGAATAAAATGATCAAACACAGGAATGATCTGAAGTCGAGAATAATCAGTGGCATTAGTTACTAAACTTTGGATTTGCTTTGATCAACACTTTATAGTGGGTTGTAGCGGTTGCATGTTCAAAACCACATCGTGTGTGTCCCTCCAAAGGTTTAGTCAACATGCAGATGAAAATTCCTATGGTTATACAAATTCTTCTGTAGTTAGTTAAGCAGTTTACATGTAGTTAAACTTAAGTTTAATTAACAGGGGATCTGCGAAGTTGGTCTTCAACGGTTAGCAAGGATTATTCCTAAACCAGTGAAGGTGAACTTTAGCTAATAAGAATTGCAAACACGGAAAGTGGATAATTAGAAACCCTAACTGGTGTTGAGGAAAGTATTCTAGAATACTTTGTCCTGTGGAACACAGGCGGTGATTAAGGGTTCAAGTAAATTATGCTAGCTGCTAACTGTGGAAGTTATTTAGCTTAGCCTATGCTGTACGGGAGCTAGGTTAGGTTAGCTTAGCCTAAGTTAGCTTGATGCCAAGCTAGGTTAGCTTAGCCTAAGTTAGCTTGATGCTAGACTAAGTTAGCTTAGCCTAAGTTAGCTGGATGCTAGGCTAGATTTAGCTTAGCCACCCAGGCTGGTTTGTTTACAAAAGTGACATTACGAGTTAACACTTCCTGTGGCAAGTTGTTGTCATGGGAACCAGAGCATGTCAGAACAATTCAACAGTACTTGAAGAATGTCTGTACATTTTACATGAAACACACATGTTTTAACGGGTTAACAGAAGGCGCCTATACTTTGTTTTTCAAGAACTTGGCGTTACATTCAGTAAAATGCAAATGTGTTTTGGCATTTGTTACTTTTACTCATGGAACTCTTCTCTTTACTTTAAACAACTTATTTTATTTGTTTACAGAGTAAGAAAATAGATTAGTTGTACGTCAAAGCTTGTCTAAGCTATAGTTTTGCCCTCTTATGCATAAAAGCAGACTTTTCAGCTAGTGAACAGTTTTGACCGCTAGGTATCACTCTGCTTGTAGATGCAGCAAAAATTTAGGTTTTGGTGAGCACACACACAAAAGGTTTTGATTATCTTAGTAGCTGTGCATTAAGCAGCGTCGACTGATGACTGGTTTCTTACATGTCATAACCTATTACTCAAAACAAAAACAAAACAAAAATAATTGCATGTTGGTTCTTTTCAGATGTTATACTTAGAGTAACAAAATAGAGTGAAACAAAAATTAAGAGATAGGATGAAACCAGAAATGAAGAGGAAGAAAGGAGTGTTTTACCTATTTAAGTTTAGCTAGGAGACATAAGTAGACTGTTGTTCCTTATGGGTAAGCTGCTGTTTTAGACTAAACTGGCAGGGACACATCAAACATCAAGGTCAACAGAAGAAGAAACCATGGGAAGTGTTTGCAGTTCTGTCTGGGGCCTACTGTGCATTTGTGTTATCCGTACTTCATGTACTTAGCTTGGTGCTAAGGAGTGAGGAGGGGTAAAACACAAACAGGAAGTAGAATATTACTGATCTGGGTAACTCGCTAAGGAAACAACAGTCGCTAGATATCGTAATCCTATAGAGAGAAAGAAGATGAGGATAGTGACTAGTGATAGTGACTTTATCTACAATAAAGTAAAGGTAAAGTTAGGAAGTCCTTATAGCTCTAGGAGACTAAAGGGAGAGCGTATCAGGCAATGTGAGTAAATTTCAAATCTAGTTAAGCTTTGTTGAGCTGAATAAGGATTCAGGCTGAAACCTGAAGTCAATAAATTGAAATAAAATCAAAATAAAAGGGTAAACATCGAGTGTTCTCATAGCTCTAGTAACTAGAATGGAAATCGACTAAGCAAATTTAAATCCCAAATTGAATTTAATTCAACTGAACTGAGTGGGAATGTTCAGGCTCAACAGGTGTAAACACTCACAAATAAAATAGGGGTCGCCTTAAGTCAAAAATAAAATAAATAACAAATGAAAACAAAAGTATCTGGGTTTCAATTTGAAAGTGAAAGTGAAAGTGAAACCAAGAGGTGGTTAAGCAAAGTCTTTATTGTGTCAGAAGCCCGCATCCGCTATTTTGGTTGTTGTAAACAGCGGAGCCAGCGGAAGTGGCTCTGAGGTAGGCAGTTTAGTTCGTAAAGTGGCCAAGCAGTGTTTATTCACCTCAACCTTGAGGGTTGAAAGTGGCCCCAGCTTGTTGTTTAAGGTGCCAGGTTTGGCAAGGGCATGTGTTTGGTCATATAGCTGCAGGTCAGTCATGACCTTTGGGCAGCAGGTGTCAAAGTCTTTTAGTGAGCTGTAAGGTGCAGGGTAGCACAGTTGAACCTTGACCTGGTGTTGAGTCTGTGTCTTTTCATGGCTGGCTGTGGGAGTTCCTGTGACCTCTGTGGCCTGCCAGTCTGGCTCTGGTGACCTGTGTGACTGGCGGGGGTCAGGTTCTCGCACTTGAGCCCAAACTTGCAGTTGTTTGAAGTCTATTAAAGGCTCAAATCGATCTAGCAGATCTTTGCCAATTCGAAGTGGAAAAGTGTTCATTTGTGAGATGAGCACGGGATGGACTAGACTCGAAGGACCAATTGTCAGGTGGATGTGAGCTACCTGTTCTGGCCAGATGTTGTTCTGGCTGTACAACTGTACGCTCAGCTCACACGTTTGAGATGTAAGAGTTCGATCTGGTCTCTTAGCTTTGAGTCTTTCAAAAAGTTCAGCTGATATCAAAATGAGGTCTTAGCCTGTGCCTAGCAGGGCTTTAATGCTGAAATCAAGGTCTATCGTGATGGCTAGGTAGAGCTTTCGGGCCACCCCCTTTTGGATCAGGTTTCCCAGGAGTCTTGGCGTTGGGGCTGGTGTGTTGATCGATGGGCGGTTAGGGCCGGCCCTGTGTGGGTCGCTGCGGAGGCAGGTAGCCAAAACAGCATTGCTTGGTCTTTCGGGACTTTGGTCCCAGTTGTGTGACACTGTGCTGTCATGCTCAGGCTGTGCAGCGGTCAGCTGTGGTGGCTGGGTGATGCTGTCACTTTGTGGTGTGACGGCTGGCTCTGTGGCCTGGGGCCGACGAGCAGTGTTCAGGGTGCTTAGACACAGGATGTCGGGCTCGTACCTCTTGTTTCCCTTGGGAGATCTTCCGTGAAGAAGCTCTTTCAGCACCTTCAGGATCTGTGACGTGGCTGGGTGTTGTGGGGCGCCCTCTATGGGCAGCTCTGAGTAGTGTTCAGAGACAGAGTAGATTGTTGGGTTTTTCAAAGTCTTTTGGACACAGTCTTTTGCTTGGTGTAAGCTTTTTGGGCCAAGTCTCTTAGCTGGTGGGTAGACATGCTACGGGGACAGGCCAGGACACCTAGGTGATGACTTACTGTGGGATGCAGATTTCGGAGAAACAGAGTTCTGAAGTTGAAATCTTCTTCCATACCTGGGTGATTTTGGGCTCCGAAATAGGCTTGTCGGAGTTGGTTGTTGAAGGTCTGTGGGGTTTCAAGTCGGGCCTGCTTGAGGTCCATGGTGGTGAATAACCCTTGGTCTGATTCTGGATCAGAGAATTCACGGATCAAAGCTTGTTGCAGCTGCTGGTAGTCAGTTTTGACAGTGTCCTTTTTTTTTTTTTTTTTTTTAGGAGGCTGCGCACCTCACGGCTGGACGTAATCCTTATCAGGTAAAGTTTGTCCCACGCGGTTGTTGGTAACAGTCTGTAAGTGAGAGTCAATGTCTTGCAGGTAGGCGTGCACGTCGTGGCCTCTTGCAGGGTTCTTTGGAAAGGCTCTCCCCCTTTCGCTGACGGGGGTTCTTGTGGGCTGGCTGGTGGTGTCTTGAACGGTGGACTTTCGCCCCTCTTTTCAGCTCTGTGTTGTTGGCTGAAAGGTGCGGACGGGCTGGTCAGGGGAAACCTTGTGGTGTGCGTTTCCCCTTTCCGGTTGCTTTGTAATCTATAAGAGTGTTTCAGCTCTCTGTGAACAATGTCAATTTTGTATATGATATTGTCTTTGTGCTGAATGAGTTCATGGATTTCAGCTTGGACCGCTTGCAAGTGTTTTTCGCAGGCCTTGGCTTTAGTGTCTATTTCTTTTAGTTCAGTCTCTGCTCTTGCAAGGAGAGCTTCACCGTTTTGGAGTTTCATGTTGAGCTCCTCTCTGGTTTCTTTCTCTGACTGCTCTTTTCGGTCTGTGTGTAGACGAAGATCAGACAGGGCAGTTTGAAGTCTTTCCACTTCCTTCTGTAGCTTGGGGTCGGTGTCATCCTCTTCCTCGGTTTCGAGGAGTAGTTGATCTAGACGATTGACGATCTGGGCCTCCTCCGCTTGCATCTTTAGCGTTGCTCATTCATGCTCCAGGGCGATGTGGCTCCTTTCGTGGAGGCGTGCTTGTGCGATGAGCTTGTGAGCGAGGTTTCCGGCGTGTCGGGCCCAGTCTTTGTCGTTGTAGCTTTGGCTCGGTTTGTGAGCCATCAGCTTGTCCAAGTCGGCGTCCAGCTGCTCTTGGCTCGGGGGCTCTGAGTCACTGGCGACCTTGGGCAGGAGTGGAGGTGTTGTGGATCTCGGCCATGTCTCCAGGTTGTCCCAGCGGGCTGCGGGACAGGAAGACCGGAACAATACTGGCTCACTGCGGGCGAGAGGAGCACAGCACACACACAAGAAAGCACACCCACTGCAAGTTCGTTTACGAGCTAATGAATTATGCTAATACGGGCTATGCCGTCTATGAGAATTTTGGCTAACTGATGCAGACAGTTAGATTGGGACAATTTGCGTAGGTCAGCGCAAGGCCTAAATAAAGATTTTGACAGGGCGGCAGCCTAGTGGGTCACATGGTGACGCTAGCTGCTCAGTGGTCGATCTGTTATTTAGCTGTCCTTTATGTCATAGGTTCTGTCTCCAGGTGAACTGAAAGAAACAAATCACAACAGAACGAAAAGAAAATAGTGTGATAGAAAAGATTGCAGTAAAATTAAACAGAACAAATTAATAGGTCTGTAATAAAATGGGAGATATACTAACACAGAGAGTGTTACAGGGGATAGGGAGCCTGAGCCTGCTATCCAGCTGGATTTATAACCGGGCCCACGGGCTAGTGGGTTTACCGGTGGAAAGCCTTATTTAGTTTGCCTGGGTGAATTGAGGTCACTCTGGTTGGAGCCAGCGTCGTGGTTAATCCTTCCGTCGCCCCCCACGCTCAACCGCCGTGTCCCCGGGCCTCCCCGTTCATCTCTACCAAGGTGCATTCCTCTCAAACAATCTGCGACTTTGGAGTGCCAGATTTCTGATGACACAGTTTTATGTGTTGCACCAATGGAAAGAGACAGGGGAGTCCGAGGCTCACTCACGGTCCGCGCCGGTAACGCCAGTCAGACAAACCAGCTTGCCGGAAACCAGCCAGAGATGATCGTCAAATCACCACCTGGGGAATTCTACGAACAAATACAGGACAGGATTTAGCAAGCGAAACTCAAAGTGAATTAAGGTTTTCTTGTTTAACCCAATGGGGTAATTATGTATGTAGAAATAAAGGCAAAGGCTTTATTAAATAATAGTAAACTAAAGGAAATTATGATAATGTTGGTAATTATCAAAATGACCTAACCCAAAAGAGAAAATAGAAAATAACGAAAGCCAGAGGCACAAAGGAGGAGGCAGGTAGTAGCGTGTTAGTGCCACAAGAATTAGACAAACTTAATTCAAATTTAATTCAAAGAGGGTTAAATTAAATTACAATAAGCATGTACGAAGAATTAAAAGGAAAATCAGAATAATATCAAATAATCACTAATGATAGCAGTGAAGTATCATCCATAATTATTAGATAATCAAAACGAAAGGTAGAACGAAAGAGAGCAGGCTGAACACAGGAGGAAGTGAACCGTAGTAGTGGGTTTTTGCCACCACTGGGCGCACTTGTGGTTAACCTGGTTGAATCAGCCACCTTAATTTAAATTTAAATTCAAAGGAGTTGAAATCAAATCTAAATATGCGTGTAAGGGGATTGAAAAGTCAAGATGATATCCTATAATAATTAACGACAACAGTGAAGTATCGTCAATAATTATACAATAATCAGAAGGGAAAGGTAGAAATAAAACAATTCATAACGGAATGAAAAGAGAGAAAACAAAATTGACATGAGAGACTTAATTCAAATTAAAGTTAGGAATTTGATATCCCAAACTGAATTTGAATAAGTGTAAGATGAGTTAAAAATCAGCATAATATCTGATGATAAATCAGATGGCTGAATAGGCAACTTGATTTAAATTTAAATTTAAATTTGTTAAACTCAATTTAAATAAGCGCGTACTGAAAGTTAAAGATCAGAATTATCTCTGATAATAATCAAGATTGCTGCAAGGTATCATTAATAATTATGAAATAATCCAAAGAGAGAAGTAGAAATAAAACAATTCACAACGGAATGGAAAAAAGAAAAGAAAAGAGGAATTGACATGAGAAACTTAATTCAAATTTGAATTAGGAATTTGATATTCCAAACCAAATTTGAATAAGTGTAAGACGAGTTAAAGCTCAGAATAATATTTGATGATAATCACGATTACTGTAAGGTATCGGTGATGGCACATCAAATAAAACCAACTGGAAATTGACCACTTCAAAACAGAATGAAGGCAGGAAAAGTGATAAACCGACTTAGCAGGGGATGCCACGAGGGGGCGCCCCTTGTTAAGTGGGTGAGAGTCTTAACTTAAATTTTAATTCAAATCTTGTTTGAATCAAATTCAAAATAATTGTACTCAGGAGAATCTAACATCCAATAATATGTAGCATAGGCAGAGCTGTTAATGCACATATCCATTGAAGTTAGACCGTAGAGTTCATTATCACAGGGAAAATGAAAAAGAGAGGAAAAAAAAAAACAAGAGAGAATTTGAAAACAAAGTGACCTGTTTGGTAATGCCCACACGGGGGCGCAATTTAGCTCGCGCAGAATGATGTCACGGAGCGGAAGTAATCAGACTATACTGGAAGGCTGCCCTCCAGTGTTCGTCAGCGGAATTACATTCAGTGTGATTTTACGCTGAGAATTTCTTTCTCCTAACGTCCACACGATGGCGCCATTTGAAGTCATGGGGTTGAAGTAACTTGCACTATTAAGCACTAAAAAGGTGTCTTTAGTGTTTGTCAGCGGAACTGAGCACTCGCCTTCAGAGTGATTTAACTCTGAGTGCGTTTCTATGCGTCAGTTGTCTGCAAAAATCACAATTATTTCAAAATCTCGGCGGATTTTTGGTGCTGTATTTCACAAAAGTGTGTGGCAAGATTTCTTCATCTGCACGTAAATTGTGGACAACAGGAATTATTCATCTGTTGCTTCGGCTCCTGATAACATTTATCAAATGGCATTGATTAAAAATGTTTTCAGTTTTGGATTTTTATCGGTGCTATATTTATTTAACACGTAAGCAGGTTTTCTTCGCTGCGTCGTGCAAAAGGAAACAGGAATTATTCATCTGTATTCGACTCCAAGCATATATCAAATAGCACTTGTGATAATATGCTTTCCGGTTTTTTACAATTGAGTAGCTAAGTCAATGTTTTTTCAAACCAGGAGTTCATCGTTACTATAACGATTATAATATCAGGCCTTTTACTACTGAATCAAAGGAATCTCGCTTTGATCAGATTGTCTCACACTAGTAAGAGATTGCTTCGTCTTAATAGGCGGTTTTAGACATATTAAAATGTATCACCTGCAGAGAGTTGTCTTCATCTCAAAACAGGACATTCGTGATATTAATACTGCAGTGTAATCATTTAACAGTGATAAAAACATGTCTATGCATATTTTAGCAGCTGTTAACATGTAACGTTACTGACTGACGTCGGGTTTTTGCCTGTCAGTTAGGAGTGAGTTCGCGTTGCGACTTATCTCACAATTTCAAAATTCCATATCGTGCGTGCACAAAATTATTAATAACCATATAAACAGATTGAAACTGAATTTGCTCATAAAACAAAGTTTGAAATGTGCTAAGCGTACTCCACCATATTATGTAGCCACATTGAGATGTGCCTTAATTAGCTCAAATTATGCATAGGGAATTTTAATAATTAATCATGAATATGATTAATATATTGCATATTACAGTTAAATTATCGAAATTGAAAATAGATCGATTGTATATATGAATGATCAATCATAACGAATTATAATTCCTCATTCATATCTCAATGGTCTCATTACAGATCGATTATATGGGATAACTTTAAGGAAATCAATTGGCTATCAACAATCGGTTTGTCCAGCAAACGGCTGTAAGATTAACCCATCAATTAATTCAACAACGTTATCCCTTTTTATAAACTCCAAGAAATCTTAATGTTCCGGCCGTGAACACTAATTTTCTCGTGTTTATAAAATTTACGTTACTGATATAGTAACACTTGTAAAGCTTTTGTAGCTAAGGATCGCATTTCATTGACTTGTAAAAATATGAGCATTCAAAACAATCAAGAATATAATGGTTTTAATAAAATGAAACTACGGATACAGAATTCTACATTTACACACGGGATACATGTATGTACAGTAAACAGTAAAACTAATGAGACAGACGAACAACAAACAGGAGTGAGTTAGAGAGATTGCGAGAGCGCAAGATTGAGTGAGAGAGAGAGAGAGAGAGAAAGAGAAGATGAGATCTTCTTGGCACAATTCATCACAGACACAGAACCTTTTGAATTAGAACAAGACTCAACAGATCTTAAACCTTGAAAGAATGGTAAACGTTTACTTGCGCAGGTAAAGCTCTTTGTGGTTGATGTGAAGCAGGGTGCGTGTCTCTGTCCTCGCGTCATGCGTTCACGTGGTCTTTCAGAGCGGGCAAAGCGCGTTAGTTTGAATGAAGGCTTAAAG
>JARWKJ010000006.1:51835115-51930115 GCA_029959095.1 Rhinichthys osculus
CAGAGAATATAACATTCCCTTTTTTACCTGTTAAGAGACGTCTTCAAACGGCCCACACTTGGAATTAAAAATTTGATGTGATGAAAGTACCAATCATAAATGTATTCTCCATTTCCATGAATTTTCACTGCGCAAATGAATTATGAATTATCTATTTTTTCACACTGCCCTCTGTAATACCTGATTATTGAAGGTATTTTTCTGGATATTTTGTTTTTCGAGGCAAGTGTAAAGTCTACTGAAGGCAAGTTTGTAGAGAACCCAAGTGCAGTTTATTTACAAATCGTGATCAAACATAAAACAAAGGCATGACACGGCATAAACTCAAAACATAACCGTGGACACGACGCTTACCAACAGTGGCAACAGGGAACAAGACTTGATGAGGAACAAGGCAAACATGAGCGTTTGAATACACAAGGACTAATGACAACATGACAACACAGACCACATGGCTGGATCACATGACTAGAACAGGGGATCACATGAGAACACAGAACACATGGCTGGATCACATGACTAGAACAGGGGATCACATGACAACACAGAACACATGGCTGGATCACATGACTAGAACAGGGGATCACATGACAACACAGAACACATGGCTGGATCACATGACTAGAACAGGGGATCACATGACAACACAGAACACATGGCTGGATCACATGACTAGAACAGGGGATCACATGACAACACAGAACACATGGCTGGATCACATGACTAGAACAGGGGATCACATGACAACACAGAACACATGGCTGGATCACATGACTAGAACAGGGGATCACATGACAACACAGAACACATGGCTGGATCACATGACTAGAACAGGGGATCACATGACAACACAGAACACATGGCTGGATCACATGACTAGAACAGGGGATCACATGACAACACAGAACACATGGCTGGATCACATGACTAGAACAGGGGATCACATGACAACACAGACCACATGGCTGGATCACATGACTAGAACAGGGGATCACATGATAACAAGACGCCGGTGCTACTTTCACGTCTCTCGTATCCCTCCACGGTCTCAATGCAAGTCAGAGTAACTAAGTGACTCAAAATGTGAATGAAACAAGTTACCTGGATTGCAGATTTATTATAATTTTGGATTGATTACAATTTATAAAATAATAGTGTTACAGTGTTCATGCTGTTGCTGATTTTGGGTTGTGACTGACTACTTTCCCAGTATTTTATGGGTTGTAATAGACTGACAATTTTGTTCTATTTTCTGGGTTGTAATGGACTATTTTTTTCCACTTTTTTTCTGGGTTGTAATATTCTGGCTATTGGTTTCTATGTTCTGTGTTGTAATAAACAACTTTCCACTTTTTTTGTAGTAATGGACTAATTTTTCACTATTTTCTGGGTTGTAATGAACTATTATTTTTACTATTTTCTGGGTTGTAATGAACTATTATTTTTACTATTTTCTGGGTTGTAATGAACTAATTTTTCACTTTTTTCTTTGTTGTAATGGATTTTTTTCACTATTGTCTGTGTTGTGAAGCAAACACTTTACAGTATATGAATCTATTAAGACATTTTTTTTTTTAAATTCAATCTATATTTCATATCCATTATATATTTCAGTTTGGTAAGCATCCTTGCAAAAGGGTCCTGGTCATTATAAAGGCCTCCAGGGCGACACGAGACCCTGTGCTGCGGGTCAGCGTCCTGGTCATTATTTTCTGATAATAAATTGGCTGACTGTACATTATTAGTGCTCTTCCTATAAATCCTTTGGGGACAAAAGTGCTGTGGAAGGTTTTTGGCCTCTGCTTTTCTAAAACTGCATTCTTCATTCCTCTCTTTTTTCTCGTTGTCAATGATACACTGACCCACAGTGTAATCGCTGCACACAATCCCATATTTCTCCAAATTTGCTAAAGGACTCTTGCAAACACAATGCCCGGTTCTGTTTATGTCTACTCATGTTGCCTTTCCCTTAATACAAATAAATCAACATTGATTTTCAGACTGATTCTAATCTAACAGCTTTTAGAAATACCAGCTTGACTGAATATATATTAAGCTGTTCCATTATGCATGCGGGACGCTGAATGAATAACGTGGGCTGCTTTGCTCTCTGTGTGTGTTTTGATCTGGGCCAGTGCTAATAGAAAGCCTTCCATCAAAGAGAGAGAAAGAGAGAGAGAAATACAAATCACTGTCCTTTGCCCATCTGATCTTACAGGCCTTTTCAAACAAGCCGTCCTCTGTTAATATGTTCTCATCAGACAGATAACACAACGCCGACTGATTCTGATCTACGTGCTTCTGTCGTAGTTTCCAGAGATCAGCATGTTTTAGCTTGACGTTAAAGAGGATTCTTTGGACGTGGGGATGAACAGGGCCGATATACTCTGTGAGAGACCGTAAATTCAGGGTACGTCGAGGTGAAATTTGAAATCAGGTCACAGATTGGTGTTACTACGCTCTGTTTTACGAGCTCGCATAAATCGGTCTCAGATGCAGCTTAATTGAACTTCTTGTGATATGAATATTTTCTAGGCCATCAGAGTGTGGAGGGAAAGATGGAGGGAAATTGAGTTGAGTTGAGGAAAAAAAAAACTGCATTTTGTATTATTACTCAGAATTCAGGACTGCATTGGTAAAGTTGAGTCTGGCACCAGAAATCACATGGAACAGAATTAAACTGTTATAATGCGTTCAATAAATGTGAACATTTGGTCAAAAATACAATAAAAACAGTAAAATTGTGAAATATTATTCCAGTGTAAAACATCTGTTTTCTATGTGAATATATAGTAAAGTGTAATTTATTCCTGTGATCAAAGCTGAATTTTCAGCATCATTACTCCAGTCTTCAGTGTCACATGATCCTTCAGAAATCACTCTAATATGATGATCTGATGCTCAAGAAACATTTATTTACAACTTTTTTTGCAACGCTGCAATTTAATTATATGCAAATCTACAAGAGCTAGAACCTCACTTTGTGTACAACATACCTTGA
Source organism: Rhinichthys osculus (assembly GCA_029959095.1). Classification (NCBI taxonomy): domain Eukaryota; kingdom Metazoa; phylum Chordata; class Actinopteri; order Cypriniformes; family Leuciscidae; genus Rhinichthys; species Rhinichthys osculus. The sequence continues at coordinate 51,838,117 of JARWKJ010000006.1, forward strand.
TTATTATCAATGTCACAATTCATTGAAATACCTTCATTCACACCTGTGCTCAAGTGATCCAAACACCATACATGTATGTTAATGTGTAAAGGCATATGTCGTGTCCACAGTCCATATCGCTGTTCAACTTTACATCACGTGGAAGCCGCCTGTAAACGTGTCACAAAGACTTCCCTTGAGTATCTGGTGAGTTAGTCTGCAATTTAGAGACACTCTGGTTAGATAACCCTCGCCACCATTGTGACAATCCAGTTAAGAAAACACAGCGCACTGTTAGTGTGACGCAAATTGTCTGAAAGTGTGTTGGCAGGTTTCCAGCCACGACTCAAGGTGAATGAGCGAAAGCACAGCTGTAAGAGAACATCCAGCGGACAGATCAATGCTGACATGTGTGCCGGAGAAACAGCGCTGGATCAGGGACGCTTGTGTACAGCAGCACACACACACACACACACACACACACACACACACCAAACACACACACACACACACACACACACACACACACACACACACACACACACACACACTCAAGTCTCTGTTACTAGCTCTAAAATAATGTTTTGGAATTAGCAACAGAAACTTGGGATGAGATGCATAAGAAATGAGTCCTACACACAAGGACAAAAGCCTGAAAACCGTCTTGAGATACATCATCTGAAGATTGTTTTGAGGTGTGGTTTCTGTTCATGCTTGAGAAAACATTAGTAGTTCCCTTTATGATTTAATACTAAACCAACAGTACGTAACAGTAGGATAAGCGGAATAATAACCACTTCAGGTGTGCATTATTTTTCTAATAATTCAACGGCTCGTCGTCAATTATTCCTTACATATTTCATAATGCCTTGACTCTTTACCATAGAAATCCCAGATGACATTGTGCTTGAGTCAATCAATATCCCTGTACACCAGACATAGCAGATGTCAAGTTTTACGTTTTATTTGCATCTGCAAATACTCCTGTTCATGCTTGTGAAAACATTAGTAGTTCCCTTTGTGATTTAATACTAAAGCCCGTTTGAAAATCTTTACCAGCTGAGCAAGTGGTTAAGGAATGGCACAGACGAATCACAACAGAAACTTTATTAGATGCATTTTGGCAAAGTTTTCAAAAGACACAGTTTAAGCTCTCAAGCTAAAACAGAAGCATATAACTAAACATTTACTTGGAGCGTATCTTAATGACACCGGCAAATTATTGACTGTCGTCATTAAATCAAACACAAGACACAATATACAGTGATGTGCATATACAGTAGATGAACATGTAATCTAAGCTTAACTTCGTTCGACGCTTATTTCGTAATGCAGTTTCTTTGATGCACTAATTTGAGTGGCTTTAACCCAATTCAGGACACTCATGAATATTCACAAATGTTTATAAACCCTGGATTACATTCACACTATTTTCACCGTCATAAAAGGAATTATTTATTTAAAAAAGTACCTAGTCAGAGAGCATACGATTTCAGACGTATATCCACTGTATTTGTGAGTGTGTTATTGAATCATTTACTCGACTGATTCATTCAAAACACTAACGACTCGTTCGGTTTCGGTTGGATCTATTTCCGCTGACAGAGCAAATATTGACAATATGCTTCTAAAATGTAAGCTACTCGATATTATCCTCTTGTTCATGATGTTTTTACCGCTTAAATATTCCTGTTATAGTATCGGTTGCTCATTGAAAGTGGTAAAACGCTGTTCCATATGCTGTAAACCCTGAAAGCATGTAAACATCAAATGCAGCTGCTGAAGCATGACTATATATTAGGCTAAAAAACTAACTTTGCCTCCTGATTTCAGACGTCCACAACATGCCAACGCTAACAGCTTTATTGTGCCCAAAGATTAGTTGCTGATTTGCTTTTTCCTTGTTCAAGGAAAACAGATTCAGGGCACGGTTGCAAATGTGGGCGGCGTTTGCGATTCATCTTTGCTGACTTGCGTGATCGTGTGTGTGTGTGTTGTTTAGTCGTGGAATGAAATGTGAAGGCTCTTCATATTTTGCCGCTGTGTTTGTCTTTAGTGTGTGAGCCATATGCCTGCCAGGACCATGCCCTAATTAGCAGTATCACAGAGATCAAACGCAGAGGAGAGTATAGGAGAGCAAAGGAGTGGGATAAAAGGGTTTGCAGCAGGAGTTACATTGTGTAATGGGTGCTGAGTTTGGAGAGGAGAGCACTTTGATTCACCCTCTATTATGGATGAAAACCGCTCTTCGGATGGAGCTGGAGCTCGAGCAGGCCTGCTGACAGACACATGCAGGGGTATCCGTGCGCTCCGCTTGTCTCACAGCACAGTTTCTGGCGGTGGTCTGTCATTATAGTCGGGCAGAACAACATGAGACAGACAAGATCCTCAGACTGGCAACAAACTTAGTATCGGTGGCGAACTCACATACACTGCATTTATTTAATGATCGAATTGCTGTTGCGTTTGCACTACAGAAAAGCGTCTGCAAAATGGATATGAATGCCACATGCTATTCTTGGGCCATATCCAACTGTAACGTCTTGATTCTGTATTCTTGAGGAATAAATATGATGCCAGAACAACCAGGTGAATTACCTTTGGCCAGATTTGGATTTTTTCGAATGCATCTCGAAGGGAATTTGCACTTGGTCATTTCATGATTTACAGCTGAAGTATCTGTGGAAATGGAAAAATAATGATTGCTTTCGAACAAGTTTACCGAACACTCCCTGCTCAATGACGTGATGCTGTTTTGTTTTTTTGTCCTATTGATTTATTCAGAAATACATTAGAAATGCAATTAATCTTGAAAACAGCCCTTCTATGATGAGCATGACATCTGAAATCATAATTAGTCTCCTTTAAAATAATAAAAGAGGTGAATTCAAAAACCTTGACCTTTTTTTCAATATCCTGTTATATATTATTGGACCTTCCGTCATCTGCCATTGGCTGAGCAAACAGATAGTCCCGCCCCCAAACTCACGCCATTGGTTGGTCTTTGTATATTAATCTGTGAAAGAAAACATTTTAACATGGAACGAATTACTCACTTCATCCTTTAAATACATGCATTTATTCAAAAATGTAGGCTTTGTCAAGGTAACCTCAGCCATTACGTGCAGTAGATTAATTTTTCATAGCGTTTTCGGATTTTTCAAGCCTCATGGACTTTGAACTAACATATTTATTTACCATTACATCTATAAATACCAGCACTCACGCCGCTCTCTTGGTATCAAACCGCCGTGCACGGCTCACATATTTCCAATGAGTTTGCCTAATGGCGTGAAACGTTTGTGCCCCATTTGTTTGTTTCACTGTTTATTTAATCATGAACCATCATCACGTTATCACGAGTTAATGGTTAAAATGGCTCGCTGTAATTGCATACAAATCTCCACACTTCTTTTATTGATGTTTCAGCCTTTACATATTAATCAGTCCTATCTGGTTGAAGAAACAAAATGTATTAAAGGCCAGCTGGATGAATTTGCAACTCAGAGGCACTTTTTCTCATCAGAGGTCACAGTGGGGTCACTTCTTGCCTCCGGAAACAATTAAAGGCAGCATTATTTTTCGAGGACGTACCGGCCGGCTCAAAAAGCCTCGTCTGGCAATAGCAGAAGTGCAAGATAAGGGCTCAGCAACGCTCCGGTGAATTATAAGTTTGTGCTCACCGCTCAAAGACCTTTTATTGAGATGCACGTTCGTACCCCAGTGTGCTTTGTTGACAGAACCGTCAGGGGTTTTTAAATATCAGCAACCTAAATTATATTGAACATCCATATTGTTTCTGGGTGAAAGGTACATGGAAGTAATCAAACTGAGCCCTGGGAGCTGATACGTGCATCAGAAAGAGCTTAATGCTGCTGACTGTAATGCAAAAGCAGGAGATCATGTGACTTCAGTCACTTCAGGACATTTATTCCTCGGCGCAAAAGTTTGCAGTGGCAAAAAAAAAAAAAAAAAAAAAATGTAATTTGTCTGCATATGCAAGAGTTTTGCTTCATGCACTGGTAATAGACATGCATTGCATTGCCCCGAAGCTGATATGGTGTGACATGAGGTTAATCCTCAGCCTCATGCATCTACAGAACACGGCTCACTGTAAACCCTAACACTCAAAATAACTACTTAAATTAATCAAAGTAGTTCACACAAATCAACTTTTATGAATATTTAGAACCTTCTTTTTCTTTTGAGTTCACAAAACGTCTCAGGTTACTACTGTAACCATAGTTCCCTGAGAAAGGGAACGAGACGATGCGTCACTTGACGCTTTGGGAACGCCCCCAGCGTGAATGCGTCTGAGCATCAATGTCAACTAGTCCAATGGAAAGAATGAGCGTCACGGGCGGGTGACGTCATGACCAGGAAGGCATAAGAGCACATCCGGTGAAACGCGGCATTAGCTTCAAAAAGTCGAAGCAAGCCGATCACAGGGATGCAGGAAGTATGGCAGGGTGACGCATTGTCTCGTTCCCTTTCTCAGGGAACTATGGTTACAGTAGTAACCTGAGACGTTCCCTTTCGAGGGAACTCGCGATGCGTCACTTGACGCTTTGGGAACGAGAATACCCAAAACGCCAGAATTCCAAGTACCTGAGTGTCAGTCTGTTGGAACTAAGCACTAAGCACCTGAGAACCTGGGGCAGCATCCAGGTCCATACTGTAAAACCTGACGAATGTGAGCGGTGAAGACCAGCCTGCCGCATCACAAACGTCTTGGAGAGAAACCCCAAATAACAAGGCTTTAGAGGCTGCCATCCCCCTCGTAGAGTGAGCTCTGACCACCAAGGGACACGGATGGTCAGAGTACTCGTATGCAAGTGAAATAGCCTCGACTATCCACTTACTAACCGTCTGTTTAGAAGCAGGAAGACCCTTCTTAGGTGATCCAAAGCAAACAAATAACTGGTCGGACTTCCTCATTGAAGATGTCCGATGAACATAAGTATCCAGTGCTCGCACTGGACACAAGAGGTTCAGCCTTTCCTGGTCCGCAGATGTAAAAGGAGGACAGAAACCTGCAGCACAATAGGCCTCGGAATAATGGTAGGCACCTTTGGAACATATCCATGTTTCGGGTAAGAATGCCTTGGCCATCCCCGGTGCACTCAAGGCAGGTGGGGACCGAAAGGGCCTGAAGGTCTGACTCTAATAGGGACGAAATAGCTAGCAGAAAATAGTCTTAAAAGAAAGGAATTTCTCTGAGACCAAATCTAAGGGCTCGAAGGGAGCCCCAGATAGGCCTTCTAGAACTATTGCAAGGTCCCAAGCCAGCACCCTAGTGCAAGTTGCAGGCCTCAGCCTCAAAGTGCCACGAAGGAAACAAAAGATCAGGGGGTCTCGACCCAAAAATGTACTACCCACCAGGGCGTGGAAAGCCGCAATGGCCGCCACGTATACCTTAAGCGTGGAAGGACATAGACCTGATACAAAGCGTTCTTGTAGAAACTCGAATACTGTGTTTACTGAACAGTTAACCGGATCCCACTGACGCTGGTAACACCAAGAAGTGAAAAACTCTCGAAATAGTGAATATAGTTTCCTCGTAGCGGGAGCTCTGGAGCTTAGAATGGTCTCAACAACCTCGGTTGAGAGACCACTCTCTATGAGTTGGGCCCCCTCAGAGGCCAAACCCACAGTTTCCAAATCCCCTGCCGGGGGTGCAATATTGCATCCCCTGCCTGAGACGGAAGGACTCTCCTGATCGGGACCTCCAAGGGAGGTCCGTCGAGGAGAAAAATTAGGTCCGCAAACCAAATTCAGCTCGGCCAGGGTGGTGCTACTAAATAGGCTTATTCCATCCTGGCGGAATCACTCCAGAACTCCTGGGAGCAGAGCAACAGGGGGAAATGCGTACAGACGTAGCCTCAGCCACGTCTGCACCATAGCAACCAGCCCCGAGGGGACTGGTTGAGTGAGGGATAACCAGAGTGGACAGTGCGTCGTATGCTGAGACGAGAACAAATCCACTTCTGCCTGGCCATAAAACTCCCATATTTGCTCCACCGCCTCGGGGTGGAGTCCCCTGGCCTCAGCCCCTGCCTCGACAGGGTGTCTGCTCCAATATTCTGGCCCCCCTGGAATATACACTGCCCTCAGACAGCGTAATTTCCTGAGGGACCAAAATAATAGGCCACCAACGTGTTGTCTGTGGGTCAAGAACCAGAGTTTCCTCCATATAACCAAGGCGCGGGGATACTGCCGCGTGATCTTGATCGTACGGAGTGGGTTTCCCCTCAGGGAGAACCCTCTGGTCCTGAGCCACCACTGTAAAGGTCTCACGTACAGCAGGTCAAAGGGTATCACATTGAACGCTGCTGCCCTGAGGACTAACAGTCACTGTTTCAGAACAACATATGATGGCCCCTCAGGTCTGGGAGGAGATGTCTCAACGCATTGAAGACGACCATCATCTCTAGGCAATTCATGTGCCAGCGAGATGATGACTCCTCCCAAGCCCTGAGCTGAGCGGCCTTCCAATACCGCTCCCCAGCCGGTGAGGGAAGCATCTGTCGAGATAGCAACTCGATGGCAAAGAGCTCCCAACACCGAACCCTGGGTTAAGAACCAGTGTTAACTCCATATAACCAAGGCACGAAGGCACGGCCGCGTGATCTTGATCATACGAAGTGGGTTTCCCCTCGGGGAGAACCCTCTTGTCCTGCGCCACCACTGCAAAGGTCTCATGTACAGCAGGCCAAAAGGTATCCCGTTGGACGCTACTGCCACAAGACCCAACAGTCTCTCGAACTGTTTTACAGTGCGTGACTGGCCTAGCCTCAGCTCTGTTGTGGCTGTTAGGATAGCAGCTACACGAACGGGCAAAAGAGTGGCCCGCATCGTCACTGAATCCCATACCACACCAAGGAAAGTGGTTCTCTGTACTGGAGAAAGCACACTCTTCTTGGCATTGAGCCTCAACCCCAACATCTGCATATGAGCGAGAACGACACCTCGGTGCCGAACCGCTAACTGTTCTGATTCCGCTAGAATCAGCCAGTCATCTATGCAATTCAGAATGCGTATACACTGCAGCCTGGCGGGGCCAGAGCTGCGTCTATACACTTCGTGAATGTGCGGGGTGATAGAGCTAGACCGAAAGGAAGTGCCTGATACTGGTGTTCTTTGCCCCAAAGAAAACCTCAGGAACCTCCTGTGCTGAGGGAGGATGGAGATATGGAAGTATACGTCTTTTAGATCTATCGTGACAAACCAGTCCTCGGATCTGATTTGAGTCACGATCTGTTTGAGTGTCAGCATCTTGGACTTGAGTTCCAGCACCAAACACTCCAACAGACGAAGATCTAGTATGTGACGCTGCTCTCCATCCTTTTTTGGAACAATGAGATAACGACTGTAAAGACCCGACGCAATGTCGGGTGAGTACACCTGCTCTATAGCTTTCTTTGCTAACAGGGCCTTTACCCCTTGCTCCATTACCAGAGAGATTACCATTACCCATAGAGATATATTTGGCAGAAGCTTCCACGCTGCCAGAAAATCTACCAAGGGAACCAGCCCCTCGAGGCTGGCCTCTGGTGTAATAAAGACAGCCAGTTCGGGGACCTGAAACATACTGGCAGGAACCACCCGAACTGACTGTTTTCGAACCCCCCTCAGAGGGCGCAAGTCCGACGCAACGTCGAGTTGACACTGCGCCAGAAGCTCGCTGGAGAACGCTGCGCCCCGAAGCACCAAGGGTGGCGGGGTTGGCAGAACGGTCCCCTGAGGGCACAGAGATGGAAAGGGCACCGTATAATGAGGTGTACACCATTCCACCCCGGTTGGGGCTGCCCTCACCGGTCTGACGCCGTGGCGCCAGACCTTTTCTTTTGAGCCGCAGCCTTCTCAGCATGAAGAACGGCCCTCGGATCCGGCTTCTGCTTTGAAGGCTTTGGCTGCTGTGTTGTGTATGAGAAACTAGCCGGCTGGAGCTGCTCACGCCCAGCAGCCCCAGTGGGTTGGACATAGCGAGGGAGAGATTATCTTATATCTTTCTCCATGATTCCCATCAAATTGAGCCAGAGGTGTTTCTCAGTGACCACATTTCTTTGGCTGCCATCCCTGAGAGATAAATCTGAGGCCCGACGGAGTTCTCAAACCCCATCGGGCCAAACTCCCTCACTTCTGTCCAAATACCACAGCAGGTCAGCCTGATATGCTTGTAGCACTGCTATAGTGTGCAAGCAGGCTCGTGCTAGACCCACTGCCATATATGCTTTTCCCACTAGATTAAAAAATAGTTTTCTTTAATGGTTTAGTGAGAGAAGCCGACGCCTTCAGGGACGATACTGAACCGGGAGACATAGCTCGCAAGTGTCTGTTCTACCCGGGGTATTGCCCCATAGCCATACTCTCTTAACCCCCAAATATCTGAATATACATGAATGTGGGGCTAAAAAATGAGTAAGGCTTTTTCCCTGATCTAGACAGCTCGCTGTGCAGATCGGGAAAAATGGAAGGCCCCGTGATGGAGGTGGAAAAATAGAGGGAAGGAAACTCGTTCAATTTATTTTAAGGACGAGTGCCCCCTTATTTCTGCTGGCCATTAAATATTTAATTTACCTACAGCCTTAGTAAACACCTCCACCAGCTTATTATTATATATATATTTTTTTATATACATTCTTTATATATATACACTTTATATAATATATAAACTATCATATATATATATATATAGGCTATATATAATTCTCATACGCTGGGGAAGAGATGGCAAATCCACTTCCCCCATGATTGTGTACACTTTCAATGCCCAGCACATCTACCTCCTCGGAGGTAGAGCACTGAAGCATTGATTTCTCTCCCCGGGCGGAAGAGACCGCAGCGCGGGCTTCCGAGACCGGAGAGAGAGCACTGGATCCCTCGTGGAAAGGGAGAAGATAAGATCCGCGGACCCGTCTCCAACCCCGTAACGAGATCCTATTCGCGATCCACAGGAATGCATTCTCCGCACTGCCTCGGCAGACGCGGGTCCTGCACCCCGAGGATCGCGAGCCTGGCCACTTTCCTCGAAAAGTGACAGGCGGGAGTGGAGCATGCGAAGCGAAAGCTTCTCACAATGTTGCAATCAGCCCCCTCGGAGGCTGATACCGCATGCTCCACTCCCAAACAAACTACACAAAGCTCGTGTGTGTCCCCACCCGTTAAATAACGCGGGCAGGGAGAAGCACAGAGTTTGTAAAGTTGTTTCGCCATAACTCTTCCCAATAATATCGAACAGACAACAATAAATAGACAGAGACAGAGTAACACAGATCGCTTGCTGAGACACAGAAGCTAATGCCGCGTTTCACCGGATGTGCTCTTATGCCTTCCTGGTCATGACGTCACCCGCCCGTGACGCTCATTCTTTCCATTGGACTAGTTGACATTGATGCTCAGACGCATTCACGCTGGGGGCGTTCCCAAAGCGTCAAGTGACGCATCGCGAGTTCCCTCGAAAGGGAACTGACACATTTCAAGTAATCTGAATTGTTTCATTGTTTTGAGTTTTATGAACTTGATTCTTTTAATTTAGACGAATTTAAATGAACTGAAACTGGGCTGGGATTTCTATTTCCAAGCATGCTTTGCCATGACACTCAAAGAGCGAGTAAATGCTAAAATGAAATGTTATATAATGTTCTGCTTACTTAAACTTTTATTTTCTTTACTTAAAAACAAATATGTAACTGATTGCCTATTTTGCGGGATTGCAGCCTTATAGAGGATAGATAAAAAAAATATATAAAAAAATCTTTGTCAGAATCAATGAAGGGATATTTGTGGCTGGCATCTCCTCTCCTCCCTGCATGTGAAATGCTAGATTTGGACCTCATGCATTTAAACGTGTTCATTTAGTGTGACTAATCAGCAATTAATCAAGTCCCCTGTCCTGTTGCACACACCCAAACTTAAAATTGGTTACAAGATAAGACAGTTTGGGGTGCGTGTGTGTGCAGTTTACGCTGTGGTCTGTGGAACAAAACGCCAAATTATCATCAGGTTATGTTTACCGCAAGCTTGAAATTGAAAACCCCGTGAGAAAATCTTGAGGCGAATTAGAATTAGTTCTTTCCTAGTTTTGATGTCACCCCCTGCATCACCCTACTGTCAATTGTCCAACGCATTCTCATCCCAAGGCGTCATAAACTGACGCTTTTGACATTTCGTCTAAATCCAACGCACATGGCACCCTTTAGCGTCAATATAGTTATGGGTAGGTTTAGGTCTGGGGTTAGGGTTAGGGTTATACCACTAGGAGGCGCCTTCTGGCCCATATATATCTGCGTCTCATATTGACGCGAAAGGGTGCGTTGGATTTAGACGAAATTTCAAAAGCGTCAGTATTTGACGCCTTGGGATGAGAACAGGCTCCAATTGTCATATTATTCCAACGCATTCTCATCCTTTTGCGTCATATAGGTGACGCCATATGACATTTCGTCGATATCTTACGCACATGGCATCCTTTAGTGTCAATATAATGTAAATGAGGTCTGGGGTAGGGTAGGGTTATGACGCCTTGGGATCTGCGTCTCATATTGACGCTAAAGGATGCCATATGCGTAAGATTTCAACGAAATGTACAAAGCGTCACATGTATGACGCCAAAGGATGAGAACGGGCTGATTATTCTATCCATAGACCTTAGGTTACAATACATGTTTAACAGAGAGGAAAAGAGCTGTGAGAGATAGACGTACAGTATTTGTGCATAAAGGTCCTAATTTTCACTTCTCACAAACTGTTTTATGGAGCTTTTGTCTACTGTAAGTTTGCTCAGCTGATTGTATTTAAAGAAGTCAAGTCACATTCATTTATATAGCGCTTTTAATAATGTAGATTGTTTCAAAGCAGCTTTACAGTGATAATAGTCAAATGAAAGTACCAGTAGAGATTGATGGAGTAAATCCACTGTATTCTGTCCCTCCTTTTCATTCCTGTCAAAAACGAAACATGGCGCTGTCCTCTATTCTTTTATTCTGTCTTCCGGTTCCACCTCGAGGCTTGTTTAAGTCGGAGACGCTCCAGGCTCATTTCCATGCCCTAAAGAGCTCAAGGCTGCTGGCCTGTAATGAATTATTTTCCTGCTTTCAATCATTTAAGGCCCAGATGCTTTAGGAACTGTTTTATTCAGCGCTGATTGATCTGCCCTTGGTCTCTCCATTCATTTCATGCTTTCTAGTTTTTAATATAACGGGGGGAGTAAACAGTATCGGCCCGACTTCGAGGCAACTAATCATTCTGTTAATCTGAAGGATATGAAGTCTGCTGAGGTAAAGCTGATGCATGACGGGTATTGTGTGGAGACTGAAGGAACAAAGAAAGACTGGCATCAAAAACAAGCCATTCAAGCAGGAACATGGAAGATTGAGTGAGAAGGTCTCGCATGTGTTCTGTGTGTACAGAGTGTTTGCATGTGTGTCAATGTCGCTTTTGCTCTCAGAACAGGAACATAATGGTAATAGCAGGTGTATGTCTTGTTTTGTGAGAAACAAATATTTCAATAACACATATTTCATTATGGCAGAGGCTAGAGCAAAGAGAATGTTGACGGAAGAATATAAAAACCGAACGTGACCATGAGGTTGCAAACGGTTTATACTGTCTTGACGTTAATTATAAAATAGTCATTTTTGGGTGAACATAAACAATGAAAAAATGTTAATTTCATCTAATTACATTATTCAAATCAAAAGTTGCATCTATAATCCATAAATAATCCATATTATTATGTAATGGACCCGAGCTATGAACTACAACAAAAAGTTGTATTTTTATTAACTATCGTTAATTCTAAGATTATTAAATCCTGTAAAATAGTGCTAATTTTTAGTTATTGTTAGATAATACATTCACTTACATTAACTAATGGGACCTTATTGTACAAATAACTTTTATGAAATTGTAAGTAGCGTATACTGTATATGTTGATTTTTGACATACTTGCATAATTTTCTAAATCATAAATATAATCGTAAAATTATGTACTTACAATTAAATACCTTTAAAAAAATAGTTGCTGCCTTAAAGTATTAAGTACAATCAACTTGGATGTTAAAGTCATTTCAACTTAAAATTACATTAGACTGACTTTTTAAAAAAATTAGTTGAATCTTTAATAACTTTAAAAACATGCTAACTTATTTTGATGAGATGTAAAAACGAACACAGGCTCATTGGAAAAACGTACATGTGGTAACATGTTTGTACCAATTTACCAATACGTACATGATATCACTGCAAGAAATGAACACTATGGCAGTAAATCAGCAAACACTTTTAATCATTTTCACACACAATTATGATTACAGGGCGAGATTATGGATTTCACGCGGCTCCTTGCACAATTATGTTATGTCCTCAAAACACTTTTTACCAGTGTATGATTTGTAAACGAATATATTTTAGAGTTTGCATCACGTGCCAGCCGGGATAATCACTTTTATTAAACGCATGAAAGGAACAAATAGTAGATTTGCGTTTAACAAAAATGTTGCCACAGGTATTAGGGATGTGCATCTCCATAGCTGAGGCCGATGCGATATGCATCTCGATGCATAGCCAACGATACGATACATTAAAGATACATATAAGCAGCTACCGATGCGATGCAATACGATTCACTACTCTTACGATGCGGTGCGATCCGATTCAACGTGATGCGATTCAATGTAATACGATGCAATGGAGAGAAATATGATGCTATGCAATTCAATATGGTATAGATGGTTAACTTTTATTTCTTTTATTCAGACATACAGCAAATCATAAAGTAGCTTAAGAGCCATCTGACTTTTAACGTATTCTTTCATATTTCTTTACAAAACCAAAAGATTAAATAAAAGCATGTGCTGTTTTAACAAAGAATAAACATAAATAAATAAAAAACTTTAACAAACAGGTCTTTCATAACTGTATTCAGATGTAAAAATATACATCTATGAAAAACTATTATTTGCAGTCACAGGCTTCTGTAAACCAGATTAACTTAATGTCCTACTTTAAGGTTTAAAGGTGACTCTCAGGACACGCCTCGCACTCCGTAGTGTTGTGATACCTCATATAGGGAATGTGGAGATGACGTCACGCCGTGTTGCATTATGGGTCCGCCGCCATATTTACAGGATCGCGCCCAATACCGCTGTATTTAAATGCATGTGTTGGAGGCTGTGTTTGGATTTTCTGTCGAGATTTTAATAAACGTCGATATGGTTGTTCAGTTCAACTGCCATAGCAGGTCACACGATCGTTCAGGGAGGAATCTGGACAACGGAATACGTTTTTTCACCTTTCTTTCTTGGAAAAAACAACAAGGGAAGCAGGTCGAGGAGCTGCATAGGGAGCAGCTGACGAGAAGACGCCGGATCGCGTGTGGGTGCCGCAATCATGAGGAAAAACTTTACTTTCTGTCCTCCACTGCAGACTAGGTTTGTTAAAAGTTGTACAAAGCAAGAGGTTGTGTATTGTATATTCCTCGATGACTAACAGTTAGGAGGATAGTTGATGAATGATGTTGAATTTGTGGTTCATGTTAGCAGATGATAAAGACAGGACACCTTGCATGAATCAAATTATATTTATTTTGTTTTCAATTAAGTTAACAATTTGCTTTGATATTCTGTACATCTTTTTACATGCCTTTTTTAAAAAAATGTTTGTGAATCATGTTTTTATATAACTGCTTAATAAATACATTAAGTGACTTCTCTGTTTCTGTACTGATTGCATCCACAAAGACCCTTTAAGTACACATAAATGGGCAAAGATACATCAAACTATTTTAAATTAAACGACCAAATACCCTCATTTTTACATGTGTCAACATTGAATGATGACAATAAGGCACAGGTATTAACTAGTATTTAACAAGTTACCACATCTTGTGGCATTATAAAGTAATGTACAATTTTTTTCTTGCACAACCTATGAAAACTTAACATATGCTGAAAATAGCAAGCTAACATTAACTATGAGAGCTGATTTTTAGGTAAAATAGTTTGAACTTTGTGTACAATAGTAATCAACTTAGCATAGGCTTTGAACACCAAAACTAATTCAGATGTATCAACGTTGTTTATCGCGGATAGTTTGTCCAAATAACGTTTTTGGCAGTGGCATTTAGTTTATCCCGGTAGGGTCCCTTCTCCTTTTCTTTAAACATCTCCATTTCTTCCGTTCTTCTTCAATTTTACCTTGTTTTAGCCAAACACCCACTATTATACTGAAGGTAAACAGAGATCGTGCCTGTAAAGATGGCGCCCGCGTCCCATACTGCAACACGGCGTGACGTACCTCCGCATTCCCTATTCATGTAGAAGCTGCAGCAGTCATGATGGTCGTGATGAGAGAACGCGCTAGCAACAGTTCAGAAAGGAGAAATCAATCTAGTCGAACTGGACGCGCAAATGAGGCGAAATCGTGTCCAGTGCACCGCGCTAAACGCGTCTCGCGCCGCAGGACCTCCAGACCCGCGTCAACGCGTCTTTACAATGACTTAACATGGAAATCACTCGCTAGAGACGCTCTATCCGCGTTCGGTGTGAACGCAGCAGTTAGCCTACATAATAAAATATTGGTCACAAATGATTGGTCACTTTCTAAATAGTAAAAATATAGCGCATCTAATAATTATATATGAATAAATCGTTTTTTACCGATGCAGATGTTAGAAACGATGCATCGCGATACAAATGCCAACTTGTATCCGATGCACACTTATTTAAATCGATTCATCGCATCGTTAGCTTTTATGCCGATGCACCGATGCGAATCGGTGAATCTTACCATCCCTAACAGGTATAAGTTTTTCGAATGGTAAAAACATATGTTATCATAACTTATTGATCATATACATTTTTTACATGTAGACTAGTTTGCATGATATGGCGACATCAGTTCCATTCGTTTCTAAATTCGCCTTTGGCTAAGCCCCGCCCCCCTTAGTTACTGTTGCTACGTCCGACAAACAAACTTCATCTGGGCTCTGGTATCAACATGGCTTATGCTGTGACAGCTCTTCCTGCTGAAATGTTATCAAACTTTTATAAAGCAGCAAATAAAGTGTCCGATAGAAGTAGGCAAAAGGGGCTGCAATATACGCTCGAAGGCTATATTCACGACATACTGGTGAAACGCAAGGAACAACAAGGCATCCGAATAGAGGCAAAAGCACACCGGTCACAGTCAACAAATGACCCACCGCATATCCTACTAATGGAGACGGAGGCTGGGACTGACAATATCAAGGAGCAACACTATTCATGCAAAGCTGGGTAGGTCTCTATTCGTTCGGATCACATGACGTCACTGTAGCTTTGCGCCGCCATCTTTACGACCGACGGTCTCAGTAATGCCTGCAATATGTTCTGCAGTTGGCTGCAAAAACAGCCGAAAGAGGAACCCCGAACTGGTATTTTATTATATACCAAAAGAAAAGGATAGAAGAAAGAAGTGGTTAGCTGTCATTCGAAGAGATCATCGCTGCATGTCTCATATTGTATCATCATGTCTCATCTTTCTGTGCGCACACACACGCCCCGACGCGTGCGGCCAAAGACCCCTATACAGTGCGCGAGTAATGAATTGAGCTCTGTTTCGTGTCTGAATGGACAAATACACACAACATTATGTTTAAATGTCCGTTTTGGAGAGTATTCACGTAAAATATGTCGGTTATGTCTTAAACAGAGTTGTCATACAGTCTCTTTGGTAGAGAGCGAGAGAGACGAGGAAAAACAAGCATGCAAATGGAAATTATCGCGCACATTTTTTTTTCCGTGCGATTAATTGATTTATTGACTATCGCAAGAGGCCTAATCCAGATTAATGACAGCTAGCCGTGAGCCGTGGCTAACAGCGGGCAAGCTACCAGCTGTTAGTCACTTACCTAGCTAACAACTCGCTATTCAGAGCAAAATACCACCAAAATCATACATTTCAATTTTTTTTTATAATACCTACATTTCCCATGATTAAATATAAATCATTGGTGGCCAGCGCCGCACTTTTACGTCTTTTACCCATCCAGCCACAGCATATTGATATGCATCGGTACTCTTGACAGCCTTCAAGCGATCTCCACTGTATGGGGAGGGGTTATGCACAAGATATATATATATCATGGAGGGCAAGTCTGGGGCAGATAATAATGGGCAAAAGAAAACTGGGGGTAACAAATAAGGATCGGAGCCTAAAATTAAAATTTTCTCCAGGTATCTCTGTCTCTCTCTCTTATTCAAATGATTCAAATAGGCAGTTTGGGCGGCCATACCGGGCGAGATCGGTCGTAAATATGGTGGCGTTCTATTGGTAGTGACGTAGGTGGCATCTATGAATTCACTTCTATAATCGTTATTACAAAGCAAACGGACTACGCGAGTATAACGGTGTATTTATCAGCAGCGTGTGCTAGACGACACTTGTCAGGGTTTGACTTCGGTTTTGGGAAGGGAAAAAACGCACACCCCCCTCCAACCTCTCTGGGAAACGCGTATCTGTGTTACAAATGCCCCAGGCACAACGTTTAACTATATTTTTGATGAAACTACGACGCTAATAACCTGCCGAGACCAAAAATATGAGACGCCTGTGTTAAAGTCAATGGAGCGCTGTGAAAAAGTGTCGGACCTCTGTGGGAGCTCGTTCTTGGCTGCGCTGTGATTGGTCAATCTACATTCTAGGGCGTGGCTTAGCCAAAGGCGAATTCCAGTGTAAGCTAAAAAGTAACAAATACACAACTTCCAATAATACCCTTTTAAAAGTAGGGTTCCCTAATGCTGATCATACAGTATCGTGTGTGTGTGTGTGTGTGTGTGTGTGTGTATGCCCTGCCCGCACAGGAACGAGTTTTGCTAGCAAAAGTGTTGCAGTGAAATCTTGATTGTGCTGACTTCCTCTGAGTCCCTGCTGAGTTTCTCAGTCCATGAACTAATTACTCTAAACCTATCCAGCTTCCACCACTGCCATCTTATTCCACACACTACTGGGGCCGAGGACTCCAGAGGCCTGACCGGGAGAGAGAAGAGAGAGAGGAAAAATGAAATGGAGGAAAAATTCAAGCACAGAGCCCATGTTTGAGAGAGGACCTTTAGAAAGAGACTGGCTGATTTTATTACAGGTATTGAAAGGCTCAGACATTGATAGACAGAAGAAGAATCACATGTCCTCAGCATTGAGAACAAATTCCCTGGTGTGGGTCATCACTTAAACAGCACACACACACACACACACGTGCTCACACACACGTCCAGACTAAACTGATGAGATAATTGCGGAATAGTCGGGTTGTTCCATCTAATTACTTCTGGGGGGAGTTCTTGGTCGAAGGGGATTAAACTGTTCGAAGACACTGGTTATTTGTGCAAAGCATGAAATCGATTGACTGATAACCAAAATAGGACTGCCTCTCTGCGGTCTCTAGAGAAGTTAAACGTCAAAGTCTGAATCTGGCCTGCAGACAGCACACATGAGTTCGCTAAATAGCTAAATGTTTCTGTCACTCGCTTTGACAGACGGGCACAGACTGTCCCTATGTTCCTTCTTTACTCCCAATCCATCCAGTTTCATCTGCCCCAGAGCACATGCTTCTTTCTGAAGAAGTTTATTCATCAATGGTGCTTGCCAAGGTTGAGCATCACTAGTAGCCTGTTTAATATTCAGTAATATTATCGATTTGACTACACGATTGAGATGGACGATGACACCATTGTTTTCTGTAGAGCTGATTCGACTTAGTTTCATAATTGACTAATTTTGCAACATTGAACAGAAGTTAATCGACATTAAACTCAAGCTCAAACTAAATATAAGCTGCAATATGGATTAAAAACTGTATAATTGTATCGCTTAAATCTCATCTTGATCACCAAAATTACATATTAAAGCATTTTTTCCTTGAAAAAATGTCTTCATGCCTTAAAATACCTTGAATGTAACTCGACACCCTCGCCTCATTTAGTATGCGCGGTTCTATGAATATGCAAATGAGCCCCGCCTCCACTCACTCCCTCAGCTCAGAGATCCACTGGTTGACGATCACACGTTGATCTGATTGGTTACAAGGTCGTTTGTGACGTCAGAAACACCAGCGATTTCAAACCGTGTTTTTGAGACTGTCTTTGGTTCACTGCAGTTTTAAGGAGGAAATAGTCAGCAATGCTGTCGACTTATGAACTTACACACGGTTTGTCTTAAAGCGTATTAAAACACCAGATATAAACAACATTTAAAGCTGGATTTTCACCACAGGGGGACTTTAAGTGTTACAAAGAAGGATCAGAGAATGCCTTTCATATAAAGATGGGCACACTTTTAAATCTACACCGCAGTGGCGTTGTCATATTTGTCATGTCTGATTTATTCCAGAATATTAAACGTAGAAAATGTAGTTTTATTTACCAGAATTAGTTTTCATTTAGGTTTCATCAGTAATAATACAAAATTATAATTCTGCTAGCAGTTTGGGTCTGAACCAATTACAGAACAAACAGATCCAGGGCTTAAAAAAACTCTCCTTTGAACCCACAACCGAGCAAACGCACATCCCAACGATCACACAATGTAAACAGGCCTTCTCAGCTGAACATATATGCATGTATGCTCTTGAAACACACTCAAACAAACAGTCGGTACAAACTACTTTCATAATGCGGCTGAGAAGCCCATTAGCATTCAGAGCTGTTTGTCTATTCACCCATTGCCGGTCCAGGATAAACACCAGCTGGGCTTAGAGCTCAGGTGAAGAGAGAAAGGTAGAGAGATACTGAGGTACAGAGTCACTGTCGCGGAGGGGAGCGGGAATGCAATCGATTTGAGCTCTGGAAGTCAGAATATGGACATAAAGAGACGGACCCCTGGAGGAAGATCCAGGACAGAAGCAAATGCAGAGCGGAAACGGACATTTCATGGGCATAAAGGCACTCTATAACACCTTGAAAGAGTCCAGATCAAATGTGCCACCGTGGTTTTCTGTCAGCATTACTCCGGCACATGGCTTTCTGCTTCCCATGAGCCTCCGGGCTCTAATATCTGTGCCGTGTGTGTGTGTGTGTGTTCGAAATGCTGCGTTTTGCTCTCTGTACTTGGAAAGTGCTATTTTCTGTCTCGATTGAGGCTGTAACATCAATAATGCAGTATCCGAATGGCCAGCGACCAGAAACTTGTTAGAGTAAAACTTTGACACATCATCAACGGGAAGAGTCTGCTCACCCTCCAGAGGAACCTGAGGGATAATTACTGCATACTGGCAAGAGCTTGGAGTTTCACAAGTCGTGGGATGACAGAAACTCCAACAATCTGTTCTGCATAAAGCCTTGCGGACACGTGTAAACACAGCTGAATATTCCTGTTAGTTACTCCTCTAGCTGTGGAAACACAATGATGAGCAGATCTTTAGGTTTAGCTGGTTAGCCTCCGCTGGAAGGTGTTGCAACTAAACCATCTGGCTCCATCTTTCTCCATTGATGGCCTTTGGAAAGTGGCCGTGTTTGTGAAATGCATTATTTTGCAACATTATATGTTAGTATGTTTACCATGCAGTGTCTTATACTTACTTGTAGGGCTCTGTTTTAACTATTTCCCCATCATTTGTTTTCACTGTTGTACGTGTACCATATATAGTGTACAGTGCAAAAGTTTATTTATTTCAGTAATTC
Organism: Rhinichthys osculus; assembly: GCA_029959095.1. Classification (NCBI taxonomy): domain Eukaryota; kingdom Metazoa; phylum Chordata; class Actinopteri; order Cypriniformes; family Leuciscidae; genus Rhinichthys; species Rhinichthys osculus. Next base: position 51,857,754 of record JARWKJ010000006.1, read on the forward strand.
AACTTAAAAGGTGAAACTAATATATTATATAGACTCATTACATGCAAAGTGAGATATTTCAAGCATTTATTTGTTATAATTGTGATGATTATGGCTTACAGCTTATGAAAACCCCAAAGTCAAAATTTGAATATTGTGAAAAGGTTTTTATATCTGTAAGCCATAATCATCAACATTATAACAAATAAAGGCTTGAAATATCTCACTTTGCATGTAATGAGTCTATATAATATATTAGTTTCTCCTTTTAAGTTGAATTACTGAAATAAATGAACTTTTGCACGATATTAAAATTTTTCGAGTTTCACCTGTAATCTCTGGGTCTAGAAACAAGTGAACGGAGAAGCAGAAATGAGCGATAGAAGCATTGCTGACACAAAATAACGTGATCATCAAACATTAAACAGCATATAAATCAAAACTGACTAATGTTACTGAATGAAACGACGAGGCAAAGCTTTAGGGGTGTTATAGACTCGATCTAGTCCATCTGTGATCGTTCTGAATCCCTTCTGGACAAACTCTTTGGCAAACGCGTTATTTTCTCAGCCTTTTGTTTTAAAATATTGCTTTTTAAAGGAAACTTACCCACATTCAAGTGTTGATAAAAAATACGTGAAGCTAGAATAAAATGGTTGGTATGTTGTTTTAAAATCAGCTCTTTCTTTTGATATACTGACTGTTCATATATTATACAACCAAATATTCTGGGGGCCATGAAAGTTTTGTAAAAAATAAAAAAATGCTGGCGCTGGATGAGATCTTTAAAAAAAAAAATACAACAAAACGCTGGTGGAGAAAAGAGTTAAAATTAAAGACCATGGAGAAACAAGTGCAATTGTCTGAAATAACTTTTATAGTGCTGCTATATTCAATATATGTCTTGTTATAAATCCTGCAAAATAGTTTTATTATGAATGTTGTGCAATGTGTTTTGACCTTTATTGTCTTTTAACTGAAGCTAGAGATTGTAAAATAAACATTGCTCTTTTTTGTTTGTTAGATGTTAGTTTTGCAGACTATGCATTAATCATACTAGCTTAGCCTATAACTTTTTATGTCTATTATTCAGGGTTGCAAGTAACGATTATTTTGATAACTGATTAATCTGTCCATTATTTCTAAGTTTAATGGAGACTCGCTTGCTGTCAGGATGAGCTTTTATGCAAAATAAAAAATACTTTTACGGATACACTTACGGATAAGTATAAAGATTAGATTAAATGTAAGTTGTGCGATGAGGAAAACACATCTCAAACGCATTAAACAGAACTATAAATGGAGATTGCACTGCAATAAACTGTTTTTTGTGCAGCACATAGACCTGATTTATCTATGATATTTTTGCTGAATGTTTTCATTATCAATAACTGTCTAACTCCTCAATTAGTTGTTGCAGCCCTAGATTTATTTGTATGATATGTTTTTTTAAAGATCTGCAGGCATTACAATCAATTCAACTCAAAACTCAATTCAACAGGTTGACCACACAAACATAAATTGTATATGTTTAACTCTCTCCAAGTCTTCTAGATCTCCTTTTTTTTCAAGCATAGTACAGACCGTCAATCCAAACCCTTTCAGAGCGTCCTGAAGAAGACACGTATAAATACATAGCTGTGCCATCGGAAGCCAGTGCTTATTGAAGTGGAAAAGAGCTACAGTGTTTTCTTTCTGGTACTTGAGTTCCATCACAGCTCGTTTGTGTGAAGCGAGTCCAAACCCCGGAGTTCAGAAGTAACCGTCAGGTCAAAATACGAGACGCACTCGTCTTCTTTGCCTATACATCCCATTCTCCATCCGATTTCACCTCTCTTCTAACCTTGGATTGATGTCTCTGTGTGTGTGTGTGTTTACACAGACACGGTGTGTGGATTGATGTGTGCTGTTGACTGCGTCGCAAGGTTCATTGCGGACAAGTTAATCCGGCAGCGGCAGGGCCAGGGAGAATCACCATTAATAACGCATGGAAGGAACAAATAATATATAATTCCACAGAGCGCTGGCTTTACTGCTGTCCTCCTCAAAGTCAACAGAGACCGGTGTCGCTCAAACAGAGACTTTGTGAAACCGAAAACGGTGACAGAAAACAGTGAAGAATAGTTTAGTTCATAGGGTTGTCAAACGTACAGGTAACGCTAAAACAGAACAAAATGTTGACCGTATCATCATACCGTATTTTCCGCACTATAAGGCGCACTTAAAAGCCTTTAATTTTCTCAAAAAAACATGCGCCTTATAATCTGGAGCGCCTTATATATGGATGGTGAACACACGTTCACCAAGACGGGGAGACAGCGCCGGGCGACTTACGCCACTATCTGCCATTGGATCGTGGATGCCTGGGCTGATATATCAGTTTTAACTGTGATCCGAGCTTTCACGAAGGCAGGAATAATCTCTTTATTCAGCCGGCTCACATACCCGTATTTACTTCCTGTTTTCGGCCGAAGTCCACAGTAGTTGATTGTCGAGTTCGCGCGCGCGATCAAACCTCCTCCGTGTGTTCAACATCTGATTTGGATGAACTATCCATTTGAGCTGATATTCTCAGAACACCACACAGCACCGTCATCGGCTGACAGCTGACAGTCTGAGTCTCCACTGTCGCTTAGTTACCAATGATCGCGCCCGCACACTCGACAATCGCCTACTGTGGACTTCGACCGAAAACAGGAAGAAAATACGGGTATGTGAGCTGGCTGAATAAACATCATTTTTATTCTTATCTTTCACATTTACTGCAGTCAGATTCACCGTGTTCACTCACATGGCTGTGCACTTGTAATGACACATTAAGGTTGTTAAGAGGCTAAAAGCAGGTTTAAAACTTTTCCCGTTTAAGTCAACAGGGTGCAAATTTTAAAAAGAGGATAACACGGTGTAGGCAACACCGGTTTTCGTCGTTGTTATCTGTACTGACAGCACTCAAAATTTACAAAAAAAATAAGCTCAATGTTAAAATTGACCGGAGTTCTCCTTTAACTTTTGAACAACGTTACCATGGGAGTGAACCGAGTTGTCAGAACGCTTAATAAAGTTTGACTTTATCTGACTTTTGTTGACATTCCCTTTATCACATCTAGTGGATGCATTCGCAAACCCAGTCAAACGTTTGACTGCAGTATCTTATGTGCCTTATAATCCGGTGCTCCCTATATATGAAAAATGTTCTAAAATAGGTCATTCATTGAAGGTGCGCCTTATAATCCGGTGCGCCGTATAGTGCGGAAAATACGGTAGTTGAAACCCGCCGATAGACTCGGCTTTCAAACAATCTCGTCCATGCTAGTTTGAGAAGTCTGTGAGCGTCAACGGTTTCTATTTACAGCACGTTTTTACAAGCGTTGAGCATTGTAGCCAATCACAATCATATCTGATGAGCGCGTGAAAGCACTGGCCAATCGGGTGCTAGTCAGTGAATTAGTCGGAATCCGCTAACCTAGTCTTATAGTGTGTTGTAATCATCATTGAAGATGAGCTTGACTTGACTAGTCTGTAAATATATTAAAGTGTCAAACAATAATAAAATAAAATGTGGCTGTTTTGATTTCTAGATGTGTCCGAATGACCTGGAAGTTTGAAAACAGAATTCACAATCACTGAAAAATAGCCCAAAATTAAAATGTGAATATCAGCATCACAACACTGTGAACACAGATGCGCAGAAGATTAGACACAGAAAAGAGGAGCAGCCATGAAAGAAAAGGAGAATTACAGAGAAAATCTTCTATTGTCTAAATTGTGTGATCTATGCTTACAAAAATGAGACAACAGTCATGCATGAGTCAGCAAAGAAAACCCTGTGACACATTTATGGAGGAGGAAAGTAAGAAAAGCAAGGAAAGAGAGCGAGAATAAGCCGTGCATTAAAATGGATGACAGGTGAGATGAAACAAATATTTAGGAGATTATATTTTGATGGCGTCAGGCTCGTGTCTCGTCCCTTTCCTCAATGCCATGGAGAACAATTAGATTTTCAAACCTCTGCTTGCATGCCACCCCTCTCTCTCTCTCTCTCTCTCTCTCTCTCTCTCTCTCTCTAATAATCATAAGGAGAGAGGAAATTTGACATACAGTACATGTCTATTCCCAGGAGAGATAATGGCATTCAGGTTTTCCTCTCTGAGAGGTTGAATTAATCTCCAAGGTGACACTGGGTATAAAAGCTGTCGATAGGTGGCCAAAGATACCCTGTATGAAGCATACTGAGTGGATGCCGTAAGCCCGGCGCATTCACTCTCTGAGAGATGGATCAATTTTTTACAAGGAGCCTGTAAACAAATCAGAGATTCACCTTAAGAAAAGAGCTGAATATAAGCGGAATGAGGAGCCAAAGGATATTCTGCCTTGATATATAGTGTGAAGATATCATTCACTTAGTTGGCATGGCATAAAAGCTTCAGGCTTTAGACCGTATGAATATTTAAGTATGGATATATTCTCAAATAATGTGTTTCTGGACTCTGGTCTGACGTTCTGCTTGATTAAAAACACTGGCACAGTGAAAGATAATATAGGATTTGTTTGTATTTCAGCGTTTTTATAATTTGCTGTTTATGATATTTTAGGCGCAGGATTTGCACACTACTGTTCAAAAGTTTGGGCCGGGTACGATTATTTTAATGTTTTTGAAGGAAGACTTTTATGCTCTTATGCATATTTTATATGAAAAATATTACCATTTAAAACAGCTGTTTTCAATGTGAATATATATTGTAAAGTGTAATTTATTCCTGCGATCAAAGCTGAATTTTCAGCATCATTACTCCAGTCTTCAGTGTCACATGATCCTTCAGAAATCACTCTAATATGATGATTTGCTGCTCAAGAAACATTTATTAATATTATTATCAATGTTGAAAACAGTTGTGCTGTTTAATATTTTTTGTGGAAACAGTGATATTAAATTAAATGCATGTTGTTTTGGATAAAAGTGTCTGCAAAATGCATAAATAGCACAATTTATTTTGTACACATTGATGAAGAAAAGTGATAAACATTGCTCATTTAGCCGGTTTATGAGGCCACATGCTTAGACAACAAAACTATATTTCCCAGAATTCTCTCTGCCAGCACAACAAGAATGATAAAATGCAAATCTAGCGCATCAGTTACACAGCTAATGTGCATTATGTACTCTTCATTTTGTTACACTGACGCTAAACAAGCTTCATGTCTTTACCGGGAAGTGAATACAAGAGAGAAAAAATATGAAACTGCACAACACACTAATTTTATGCCATGCAAAATTAATTTTAAAAAGATCCCGCCGCAATTACGATTTCCAAACTTTCAAGTAGAAGGATTTGAAGCATTATAGTCTTCAACAAGTGTCATTAACACATATTATTTTGCTTTATACAGAAATTAATGCATTAAAGATTGACCAACAGCCCCAATGTAGAGGTTTTAATATGCTTACAGTGTCTCTATTTACACATGCATTTACATCAGGCCAAAATGAATTGTTCATACGGCCACATTAAGGAAACATTTCATTTCACTAGTGTCCGTGTTTAACTCATCCGTGAAAGCCCAGGGTGACAACTTCATAATCACATGCTTCACTAAAGCACATTTGAATGGAGCTTTAATCACGGCCTGTTAGACTATCCCTCTTAAGGGCATAATCATGCGCGATCCATTAGATGTCACAGAAATCCTGATGTACATTAGGTGCTGTCATTATGTAATTCGCAGTACGTGTCGGCGATAAACCTGAGCCCGCGTTCGCCCTAATGCTGGAAAACAGTGGCATTTGTGCTTAGACATTTTCACCCACTTCACCTCCTCTTGCCCGTCCGTGACACAGAACAAATTATTGTAATGCCCCTGACAGGGCAGAATCACTCTTTCTCGAGCTGCTGATTGGTGAAGTTATCTTTAATTGGTTTAAACTTTGCCCTAGCTGCCTGGGGATTGGCAAGCTTAATTTCAGCAAAAGGTCAACATCAATAAATCCAGCTGAAGAAGGGAAAGTGAGAAAGAGGGACGGGGAAAGAGATAAGGAGAGAGAGAGAGAGAGAGAGAGAGATAGGGAGATGGTACCCATTACCTTAGGAGGCAGAAGAGCGAGCGAGAGTGTGACCTCTGACCACACGTCAAAGTGCAGACGGAAGATTCGAATCTCCAGCTTAGTGGCTCCACCTCCGTGTCTCCTGTTTATTGGCACTGACCCCTGGCAAGATGGGGGTCATATTTTCATATAATGGCAAAGCTACTCCGTCAGTGCCCATCGCCAGCCATATAATAAGGCTAAAATGAAAAGGACACAGGCACGGTGGAGGACAGGATCATAGAAAGGAGAAGAGACGGGATGAGAGTGAGAGCGAGCGACGGGTAGTTGACCCAGAGCTAAAAGGACAACTCCATTTATTTTGCACTGAGAGGTATGAGAGAGAAATTCAAGCCAACAAAGACATCACTTCTATTAACCAGCATGTCATTCCAAAGCGGTGTCTGGGTTTACACGCACAGATATGATTCACCTGTAAAAATCATTAGCATTCGTGCACACCCAGGTAGGCAAAACTGTTTGCCTTGATAATAGCCCAGATCCGGCAGGCCAAAAGATATAACTCGGCCTGGTTGCGTTTGCCAGACCCGGGATGAATGATGCCCCAGAATCGGCACAAATACACTGAACAAAATTATAAACGCAACACTTTTGTTTTTGCCCCCATTTTTCATGAGCTGAACTCAAAGATCTAAGACTTTTTCGAAGGAGATGTATTGTACTGCGTGAGGCAAATGGTGGTCACACCAGATACTGACTGGTTTTCGGACCCCCCACTACAGTAAAACTGCACATTTTAGAGTGGCCTTTTATTGTGGCCAGCCTAAGGCACACCTGTGCAATAATCGTGTTGTCCAATCAGCATCTTGATATGTGACACCTGTGAGGTGGATGGAGGATCTCGGCAAAGGAGAAGTGCTCACTAACACAGATTTAGACAGATTTGTGAACAACATTTGAGAGAAATAGATCTTTTGTGTACATAGAAAAAGTCTTAGATCTTTGAGTTCAGCTCATGAAAATGGGGGTAAAAACAATAGTGTTGCGTTTATCATTTTGTTCTGTGTATATACCTCCAAAAAGAATCAGGTTGTAGTAAAGCATCTACTATAATAAAATGAAATATTTACACTTTATTTGTGATTTGCAATTTAAAAAAAGTTAGAATATGTCAACAGAATTTGTAAGTATTTTACATTTTGCCGAAATGGTGGCTAATTTCTATGATCTTATTCATATGTTTACGTACAATCTGCTGTTTAGGGCTGGACCTTCATGCTTACCTTTCCTTTCTAAAAATCTTACATTACAAGTACATTACAATACGAAATCGCCACCTCGGAAAAAAAGTTACATTTCCCATGAGATCGGGATGGAATATCCAGCTACTTTTCATGCTTGCTTCTTTTCTAAACAAATTGTCTTTCGATTCACAAATTCCTACAAAATCACCACATAACAGAATAGTAATTATTTCCAAAGAAATTGGGTTGAAATACACAGCTCCTTTTCACTTTTCAGCTACTTTTCGAATGATTCACAACATACAAATTCACACGAAATTGCCATCTACTAAAATAGTTACGTTTTCCCATGAGAATACTATTTTTTGTATGATTTAAATTCATTCGAATCACCACCGTGTAAAATAGAAATGTTTTCCCAAGAAATCCGGTTGCAATACGCTGCTACTTTTCATGCATATTTTTGTTTTGTTTTGTTTTTTGTACGATGTGAACTCATATGAAATCGCCACCTCGTGAGATATACTTTTTCCAGTACGGTTAACCATGAGAGTCGTATGTTTTTGTACGATGTCAATTCATACGAAATCACCACAGTGTAAAATAGAAACGTTTTCCCAAGAGATCCGGTTGGAATACGCAGCTACTTTTCATGCAGTTTTTCTTTTTTAATGTACGTTTTTGTGAACTTGTACAAAATCACCACCTCGTAAGATAGACACTTTTTCCTGTGAGATCGGGTTGGAATATACAGCTACTTTTGAATCCCTGTAAATGGAGAAAAAGGTTTTTTATATATAGCATCCGCTAGAAGGGGCTAACTGACACATGCTAATCACCGTACAACTCATAACATTTCGATTTTCATTACAGCAGATTCAGCAAACTTGCACCCTGCACTTGCCTCTCAAGTTTGTCCCTCAGCCATTGATTGATTGTCATCCACATTGACTGTGAGCTTCAGGGACTGGTTGTGCAAGGCCGAGGTCGAAGGTTAAAGTGCACGTGTGGTGTGAGGCACTGGAAAGCGTGCGGCGTCGGTGACAGTTCGGCTCAGCTGCGCTCCCACAATAAAAGGTGACAGGTCCAATCAACCACTCCATCAACAGCTCCTGGCCTAATGCTCTCTCATGTCAGACTGAGTTAGAGAAGACCGCGGTGACTGCCCACACGAGAGAGCGAGGAAAAGAGATAGAAGCCAGGAACGACAACTCTTTAATGGAGATCCGAGCTCTGTAAAATAGATACGTTTAGATGTCTGCATGCTTGCAAATAGTTGAGCGATTCTATCTCTTTGCAAACTTCTCCTCATCACAATAAAGCAACGCAGAAGTGCTGAGAGATCGAAAGCAAATTTGCTTTTCACCTCAGAATAGCGGCGGCGTTGACTCTGCTGTCTCGGTCTATATTTCACCGCATGTGGCGTTGCATGTCACACACACACTGGCGGCGCGGAAGAACGCACTGATAAGACCAGACGCGCACTTACCAGTAGGCAAAGGTAGGCGACTGCCTTGGGCCCCCAAAATTTGAGGAGCTTTTTCATGAGTTCAAACTTACAAATAATCAGAGTAAAGTAGTATGCGCATTGGGCAACTGTCCAAGATCGGTATTTTGGCCCGAGCCCAGAGTCCTCCCCCCGTATTTCTGGTTAGGAAAGTAACCAGGCGAGTGTGAGGAGACGGGGTGGTGGAGGGATGCTGAACACTGTTGAGGAACAGTGAGTCGATTGGTAACAATGCAGAGGTATCTCCATTGTTAAAAGCGCTATATAAATGAAGATGACTTGACTTGACTTGATTGTGTATATACAACGCATTCTCATCCTTTGGCGTCATATAGGTGACGCCATATGACATTTCGTCGAAATCTTACGCACATGGCATCCTTTAGCGTCAATATAACACACACTGTTATGGGTAGGTTTAGGTCTGGGTAGGTTTAGGTATGGGTAGGTTTAGGCCTGGGGTAGGGTTACGGTTATGACGCCTTGGGATTTGCGTTTCATATTCACGATAAACGATGCCATGTGCGTAAGATTTCAACGAAATGTACAAAGCGTCACATGAATGACGCCAAAGGATGAGAACGGGCTGGTATATATATATATATGGACAGTTCCATGTGTGATTTCACCATTTCACTGTTGCTATTTCGGGGTCTAAAAACAAGAATAAAAGCCTTTATGACGTAAACTACATGACAAATGTAGAACAATTGGACAACTATGGGACACAGCTATACATCAGCGAGCAAACCTCAAGGATGATCCGGGAAAGGCAAATTTATAGAACATTTCATACACTATGGCAATTCAAAGTGCTTTACACTTTGGTAAAGTGTAAAGTGTAAATGTGTTGGTAAAGGGTCCCATTCCTATATTTTGCCTGTGGCCCCCAAATCACTAAATCCGCCCCTGGAAAAGACGGGTGAGTGCACAAGTGAGGCGTGAGATGCAAATTAAAACAGGGAATCTGATTGAAGTTAACCAAGGAGGAGGGAGATAATGAAAAAAGAGGAGGAAAACAAGCGGGAAGGGTGAGTGGAGAGGACAAGTGAAGTAAAGAGAGTAGACTGAGTAGCGTGAGGAGATGAATTATCCCGGGCGAGCGAGGATTCCTCTCGTTCCCTCTACCTGTCGAATCGCACCGATGTGGCAGGTTCAGCTGAAAAGCCACGTCGAATTGGAGGGAATTTCTGTCACCGGCTCTGCCGACTGAAACGGGACACGCACAGTTCCCCGCGGGTGTGCAGAGCAGAGAGAAAATCCCTCTTAAGTTTCCAGGTGAATGGGAGATGGGCTCCGGGTCAAAGCAGGACGGGCCACGGTGTGCCATGAGATTCGACCCGTTTAAGCGGATTAGAGGATTCACATTTTGTTAAAATCATAATGTTCTAGTCAAGCCAGTCGGAACGCTTACATAAAAGCACCGTGGCGGTGCCGTGTAGCATCGGATGCAATTTACACAGTTTTCCGTTTTAGTTTTAGTTTTTTAATGAAAGTGTCATTTAAAAGATTAGTTCACTTTAAAATTTAAATTCTATCATCATTTTCTCACCCTCTTGTTGTTTCAAACCTGTTTGAATGACACAAAGGAAGATGTTTTGAAGAGTGTCGGTAACCAAACAGTTGATGGACCCCACCGACTTCCATATAGGAAAAATACAAATGCTAAGTCGGTCAGAACACTCTTCAAAGCATCTTCCTTTGTGTTCAGCAAAAGAAAGAAACTCATACAGGTTTGAGACAGCTTGTGGGGGAGGACATGATGTGAACTAATCCTTTAAGTTTGTTGGCTTTTTGCATGAATGTGTTCACCTTAAAGTTATCTATAAGCAAGTGTGCTGCAAAACAATGACACAATTCATATTTAGAAGACGTTCAAAACTCTCACAGTCTCTTACTTCCGCCAATATGAATCAGTGATTTTGACGACATTAGCTTCTCATCAGATTTTCTGTCCAATCAAATGCTCTATAGATTCAGAAGCCCCGCCCCCTTCACTATAAACAGACGCTGAAGCTGCGGATGAAATCGGTCACTTGGTGAATGGCACATAGTGCACTATATAGGGGACAGGGAACGATTCAGACAGTGTAAATTCGATTCAGACACGGATAAATTACACATAATACACATCCTCAGCATGATTATGATCACTGTTTTACTTTAATAACAGTTTCATATTGAAACTAAAAGGAGAATCTATTAGACTATGGCTGTCAAATGTGGCTTTGCCGACCTTTGATATAAACGAAACGCTATTGGCTATTTAAAAAAAGGGGAGGAGCTGATCGATATGCCCCGCCCTGTCGTCCTGTTTCATTACGTCTACACACTGAATAATGCTTCACTTTTAAAGGCATTTCAGTGGGCCTTTAAATTTAGTCAATATGACATTGTCCCTGACTGACTGTTATTTTTGTGTCTGTTCTGTGTCATTTTCATGGACTTTTAGTTTGTATTCTTTAGTTTGCCTTTTAGTTTTCCGCCATTCGTTAGTTGTCATGGTTACTGATAAGATTAGTCATTAGTTTAGCTGTGTATTATTAATCAACCTTGTTTGAAGTTATTCGAATTTAATTATTTGCGCGAGTAGATTACATACAAAGGCAAATAGATGCAAATTAGACGCACTAGAGATGCGAAAAACAAGAAGCATCCCGCAAGTAATCTTGAGCGAGTAATGCGATTTCAAAGTTTTACACCATTACTTTGTGTTAAGAAACATACTGTATTCACGAAAGTGTACTTTTAAAGTATACTAATCATATGTCATCAATATATAGTTATTACATCTGCAAGTACAGTTTCTATATGCCACTGTATGGCCATTTTGCAGTTTAAAGACAAAGCAAGAAACTTCTGATATAATTGTGTTTCTGAAGAGAGGAGTGAGTGTGACCTCAGTGACTCTCTCTCTCTCTCTCTCTCTCTCTCTCTCTCTCTCTCTCTCTCTCTCTCAGCCTTCAGCTATCTCACTCTGTGCAGTGAAATAATTCCATTTTAAAATATGTATTGCATTAATCTGGAATCAACATAACATATGACATGATAAATAAAATATTATGCTGCTAATCAGATTATATAAAAATGACAGAAACAACTATTTTTTCTTCATATGCACTCTAAAAAACACTGGGTTAAAAACAACCCAATTTGTTTTCAACCCAAGGGCTGGGTAAATATAGGACAGAACACATGTTGGGTTAATTTTACCCAACATATTGGGTTGTTTATTTAACCCGGCAAAATGGGTTCATTTGACCCAGCATACTGGACTGGTTCATTTTTTACAGTACTAGCTTTTTTCTTTATTTTTTTTTTCTTCTTCTTTTTTTTTTACTTCATACATGAATTAATGTTTACATATTAACTTAAATCCTCTAAAATTTTTTAAAAAGTTGTTTTTTTTTCACACACAACTAGTGGTTTGGATAATAATTCCTTCATTTTTTATCATATTTTACAGTATAGCATATTTGATATAGTTTTGAATACATATGGCATTCATTTAAGCTTGTTTAACAAATATTAGAAGTTAAAGTTAAACATTTATAAGTAAGTGTAATGGACCAGTGTTGTGCCGTTACGGCGCCGGATCTCGTGTCGTGTTCAGTGGAGGAACTTCTAACTTCAGACCGCCCTGTGTTTCACTCGTAGCTGAAATATCCTCTGACTGACACCATCACCTGTCCATAAACAATCAGTGTACAGTTCTGAGAATATATTTGAACTTTATAAGTACTTATATTCTGTATATTCTGTATTTATATTCTATATTTTTTTAATAAAATCATAACATTTTATGCAAGGCATCAGGCGTTTCCATCACGCGAAAAGACTGACGCGACACTCGTGACTCACATCGCGCCCCTGTATGTTGTTTTGCATAAACTTAATCGATATATAAAACAACAACGATTAATACACTCTAAAAAATGCTGGGTTGTTTTAACCCAAATTTGGCTCAGATATGGTTGGGTTAAATTTTTTAATTACATTTTAACCCAATGTTTGGGTTTGTCCATATTTTAACCAAAATTGGGTTAAAACAAGCCAGCATTTTTTGTGTAGATAAAAATTTTTACACAAACCTCTATTTTACCGAAGACACGGACCAATTTGACGGAGATGCACTGCTCTCTCATAAAGAGGTCGCAAAAAGCCCGCAATAAATAACTCAACCCATGGGTTGTTACGTCTGACACAGGATATTGGTTACACAACAACTACCCAAAATTTGGATTGTTACGTCTGACCCAAGATCTGGGTAACACAAAAACTACCCAAACACTGGGTTGTTACGTCTGACCCAGGATATTGGTTACACAATAACTACCCAAAATGTGGGTTGTTACGTCTGACCCAGGATCCGGGTAACACAAAAACACTACAAACATTGGATTGTTATGTCTAACCCAAGATCTGGGTAACACAAAAACTACCCAAATATTGGGTTGTTAGGTCTGACCCAGGATATTGGTTACACAACAACTACCCAAAATTTGGGTTGTTACGTCTGACCCCGGATCTGGGTAACACAATAACAACACACACATTGGATTGTTACGTCAAACCCAAGATCTGGGTAACACAAAAAACTACCCAAATATTGGGTTGTTAGGTCTGACCCAGGATATTGGTTACACAAAAACTACCCAAATATTGGGTTGTTACGTCTGACCTAGGATATTGGTTACACAACAACTACCCAACATTTGGGTTGTTACGTCTGACCCAGGATCTGGGTAACACAAAATCAACACCAACATTGGATTGTTACCAGGGTTGGGAACCGAGAACCGGTTCTTATGCAGAACCGGTAGTGTTTTTTCAAAAATACCGGAACCGTGCAAAATTCCTGAGTTTCGGTTCCGAAAACGGTTCTGATGCGATGTGTGGACGAAGTGCTGGGAGCTTATCCTTTAACAGCGACGTCTCACCACATGAATATTAAAATTGTAATGAATGCACTGTCCCTCGCGCTATTCGTATAACAAGTTACATTTTTTTTTTTTTGTCAGATATCAACCCAGAGAGAGAGAGAATAAAGACAGTAGAGCTGCACCATTAATCTTTAAACAATCTCGATTCAAACACCCACGCTAAATGACAAAAACTTCACACCGGGACATTCAAATCTGTTTGCGCTGTCGCTGACCCAGAGAGAGCCGTTCTACATGAAACAGCTAGCTTTGCTTTCAGTCTTTTCAACAACACAGTATCGATATTTCTGTGTTAAAAATATTCAAATGATCACAGAAGTACTGAGATAAAAGTTTATAGTTCGAGAATAAACACTGATGTCTACTGTAGCAACCAAAACAGTTAATCACCTTTTGAAAGTCGCTTCAAATAACGAAAATTCGCTTCAGAATTTACAAAATGTGTATAATGAGCGATTACATCATGAATGCCTTTTTTCAAAACGTGTTTTTGTCTTATCCTGAATCACTACGGTAGATTCCACTGCTGGAGATACAATAAGATATAGGAGAGGTCCCAAATTATCCTTGAGAATGCAACATTTTTTATTTTCCTTCAGAAAAAATTATTGCTAAATATTATGTTGCATTTGTTGACATTGCCAGTCTGTTAAACTCATTTGACAAGTATCAGAAATAAAACACAAAAAGGATTGTGTATTTTCCCCGTACTACTATTTGTATTAGTTGTTTTAATAATTTTTATTGAATGGGAACCGGAACCGGAACCGGAACTGAAAAATTTCTTACGATTCCCAACCCTAATTGTTACGTCTAACCCAAGATCTGGGTAACACAAAAACTAAACCAAATATTGGGTAGTTAGGTCTGACCCAGAAGCTGGGTGACATAAAAACTACACAAACACAAAAATATCCCCGCAAATTGACCCAAAAGGCTCAACCCAGGATTTGGGTGAAAAAAATAAGATTTTTTAGTCGTTGTTCCCCTTACGGTGTCTTTGGTGATAGTGAAGGCCATGTTGGTGGGTTATTATTCCCCAGGTCAGGTTTCCTGTCCTCTGACTCGTGTGCACGAGGCGTTTTCTGTGCAGAGGTCAGTGAGACAAATGGGTTGTTCTCGTGAGGATCAGTGGTTGTATTCTGCTGTGTTTTTCACCTCGGCTCGCACAACCCTCTGACTGCACCCTAAATAGAGCACTCAGTTTCACAGAGGAACGACAGCAGGGCATTATGTGCTCTGTTACGAGGAAGGATTTTCCCGCATGCACGTGTGTGTGTGTGTGTGTGTGTTTGTGAGCACCTAAGCTGATGCTCAAGGCTACGGACAGAACTGGCTGACTGCGAGCGAACAGATGCATGCCTGAAGCAGCGATGACAGGCTTGGAGAAGCGCTGAAGGAACGCCTACTGAACACTTTGCTCTGTGATAAGTGGGATGACTTCCCTTTCCTTCAGCCTGCATTACCAGGAATATCCTAGAGGGCAAAACTGCAGAATAAACCTCTGGAACCAGTTCTGTTATGTGTGACCACTGGTATTTCACACACAGGATTCTCTATGTAACATTGTGCACCTCTATAATTTGGAATCTGATTTGTTTTAGAGCACTGCTATTGGATTTCCAGCTGCAAGCTGAAAGTAAAACTTTTATCACAACTTTTCACAAGATATTATTCACCAAATATTAGGTATACGTTTTGCATTTGTTATTTATATCGATCCGCTAAGACAGGCTCAATGTGCAACCTGCATGCATTTATTTCTAGATATTAAGTATTAAATTCTGTTTTGCATTTCTGTTATTCTATATTGATTCACTGAGGCAGACTCCAAGGCCAACATGCATTCATTCCATTTCATTTCTAGAAAGAAATCATGAGTAAAAAGAAAATAAGATTGAATACTAGTTAATTGAAAAGGGTTAAATGTGAAAGATCAGAATTGAGTCATCGTAGGTTATGAAAGGGATAGTTCACCCAAATTGTAATTTCTATTTTCAGTGGAAATTAACTATATTATTATTAATATTATAGTTTTTGTATTACTTTTTTGAATGAGATTATATTTTTTTATTTTTGTTTTCATTACTAAAATGTGTTTTTGGTCATTTTTATTAGTTTTTTTTTATATATGTCTATGTAGTTTTAATTCATTTTAATTTTAGTTATTTTCATACATCAAGTTAAATTAATTGAAAATGGGAAATGTTTATTTGGCATTTATATTTGGCACTTATTTCAGTAAAAGTTTATTTTATTTAAAGTAACAATAATATAAATAAAAAAATAAAAAAAAATATTTGGAAAGAGCATTTGACACATTGAAAGACCTTAATGTTCTCTATTGTTATGTGACGTCTAAAGATGGCATATTCAATTTAAGAGCTTCAGAGGACGACAAGATTTCCAGTGATTAATATCACTAGATATTGAACTATTAATATATTAATATTCAATATCTTTATTTTCGTCGTCACACAAAGCTATCGCACGCATTGTGAAGACATGGAATATAGTGCATAAAGCACTAGCACAACATAATGTGGAAAAGAGCAGCCAAGACATTGTTCAAAATTTCTTCTTCTGTGTTGCCGCTCGAGTAAATCTTAATGCACGTATCATATCATATATCATATGACTTAATATTATATCATATCATACCTATTCATTTAATAGCAAAAAGAAACTGGAAAAGATACATGCACAAAGCATTAAACAATCCCCACTGCCTCCATTCCCAGAAATCTGTGTTAAGTTGCTGTAACACCAATGGCAGCTTCAGTCAAAAGCAGAACTAGCTCGTATGTTTCCTTTATTTACTGAAGCCAAGCATGGTAAAATGAGACGTTATCTAAGCGGAAAGTGCTAGAACGGCACAGCATCCGCACTCGTCTCCATAGCGATGATATTGAGTGACACCTCGGCCTTGATTATGTTTGCTCGAGCTGCGAGTGAATCAAAAGATGTCGGCACCAGTAATCTGCACTTCTCAGTCAAACGCCCTGCGTGTCAATCTCCACATCACATCCTATACATCATCATGGCTGTGCGCTGACATCGCAGTCCGGTTTCTGAAGCATTACATAACTGGCGTAGCGTTGAGTTTCCGGAAAGGTGCGCGGCTCTAAAGGAGGATCTGACTGTATTGGTGGGACTCCTGCTGAATGAGGAATAAGGAGCTTCGGCTCGTTCGGGGAAGCCGAGGATGATTGGTGATGCGCAGTTCGTCCTCGAGCTTCACCGCATCAGGGCCATCGGCAAACAGTGAACCAAACCGACCCGAGGACCGTGAGAAGACGTGTGTGAGAGAGACAGGAGGACACACTGATCATCCATAAGGAAGAAGAGTGAGCGGGTAAATGAAATGATGGACTGGGTGACCTCTCTTTCTCTCTCTCAGTTGGCAGTAAATGCTCACAAATGATCACTTACATGTCTAACCGTCCTGCAGATGCACTGAAATAACATCATGGCAAGCTACTCGCTCACACGCACATTTATGCATCTGACAAATAAGGAAAATGAGCTGAAAAAATGTAAACGGAAGTTCAGGTTTATAAATGTGATGAGGTGAAATAAAGCAATAAGCCACTCGATGATGTGTGTTATAGTGATTTTATCAATGAATGAGCTATTCTTAGTTTTGTATAAAAAAACATTATTGTGGTAAAGTCACTGTAATACATTTCAGCTGGCTTATTGTGCAATAAACAGTGAAATGTTATGGTCCCAATTTTATATTTGAAACCGTGCACTTATACGTTTACACTGAAGTCTCACAGCCAATCACAGCAGTGGGCGTTTACACTGAAGTCTCACAGCCAATCATAGCAGTGGGCGTTTACAATGAAGTCTCACAGCCAATCACAGCAGTGGGCGTTTACACTGAAGTCTCACAGCCAATCACAGCAGTGGGCGGTTACACTGAAGTCACACAGCCAATCACATCAGTGGGCGTTTACACTGAAGTCTCACAGCAGCCAATCACAGCAGTGGGCGTTTAAACTGAAGACTCACAGCCAATCACAGCAGTGGGTGTTTCCACTGAAGTTTCACAGCCAATCACAGCAGTGGGCGTTTACACTGAAGTCTCACAGCCAATCACAGCAGTGGGCGTTTACACTGAAGTCTCACAGCCAATCACAGCAGTGGGCGTTTACACTGAAGTCTCACAGCCAATCCCAGCAGTGGGCGTTTACACTGAAGTCTCACAGCCAATCACAGCAGTGGGCGTTTACACTGAAGTCTCACAGCCAATCACAGCAGTGGGCGTTTACACTGAAGTATCACAGCCAATCACAGCAGTGGGCGTTTACACTGAAGTCTCACAGCCAATCACAGCAGTGGGCGTTTAAACTGAAGACTCACAGCCAATCACAGCAGTGGGCGTTTACACTGAAGTCTCATAGCCAATCATAGCAGTGGGCGTTTACACTGAAGTCTCACAGCCAATCACAGCAGTGGGCGTTTACACTGAAGTCTCACAGCCAATCACAGCAGTGGGCGTTTACACTGAAGTCTCACAGCCAATCACAGCAGTGGGCGTTTACACTGAAGTCTCACAGCCAATCACAGCAGTGGGCGTTTACACTGAAGTATCACAGCCAATCACAGGAGTGGGCGGTTACACTGAAGTCTCACAGCCAATCACAGCAGTGGGCGTTTACACTGAAGTCTCACAGCCAATCACAGCAGTGGGCGTTTACACTGAAGTCTCAGTGCCAATCACAGGAGTGGGCGGTTAAACTGAAGTCACACAGCCAATCACAGCAGTGGGCGTTTACACTGAAGTCTCACAGCCAATCACAGCAGTGGGCGTTTACACTGAAGTCTCACAGCCATTCATAGCAGTGGGCATTTACACTGAAGTCTCACAGCCAATCACAGCAGTGGGCGTTTACACTGAAGTCTCACAGCCAATCACAGCAGTGGGCGTTTAAACTGAAGACTCACAGCCAATCACAGCAGTGGGCGGTTACACTGAAGTCTTACAGCCAATCACAGCAGTGGGCGTTTACACTGAAGTCTCACAGCCAATCACAGCAGTGGGCGTTTACACTGAAGTCTCACAGCCATTCATAGCAGTGGGCGGTTACACTGAAGTCACACAGCCAATCACAGCAGTGGGCGGTTACACTGAAGTCACACAGCCAATCACAGCAGTGGGCGTTTACACTGAAGTCTCACAGCCAATCACAGCAGTGGGCAGTTACACTGAAGTCTCACAGCCAATCACAGCAGTGGGCGTTTACACTGAAGTCTCACAGCCATTCATAGCAGTGGGCGGTTACACTGAAGTCACACAGCCAATCACAGCAGTGGGCGGTTACACTGAAGTCACACAGCCAATCACAGCAGTGGGCGTTTACACTGAAGTCTCACAGCCAATCACAGCAGTGGGCAGTTACACTGAAGTCTCACAGCCAATCACAGCAGTGGGCGTTTACACTGAAGTCTCACAGCCAATCACAGCAGTGGGCGTTTACACTGAAGTCTCACAGCCAATCACAGCAGTGGGCGTTTACACTGAAGTCTCAACGCCAATCACAGCAGTGGGCGTTTACACTGAAGTCTCACAGCAGCCAATCACAGCAGTGGGCGTTTACACTGAAGTCTCAACGCCAATCACAGCAGTGGGAGTTTACACTGAAGTCTCACAGCCAATCACAGCAGTGGGCGTTTACACTGAAGTCTCACACAGACACGCCCCTTCAAACAGAGTGTTCAAATCAGAGGCTAAAATCAGGGTAGTAAAAATTAGGGCTGGGTAAAAAATATCGATTTCTCGATATTAATCGATTCTCATTTTTACGAACCGATATCGATTCTTAAATCTCAAGAATCGATTAGTCTTCCTGTTTTCATTTGATGAATGAATGGAACATTGTAGCACGCATCCCATCCAATAAATCACAATAATATTTGTGCTTTGTTACTATTGATACTAAATTAAGTCTCAATTTTCAAATTACGTCCATTTTCTTACGAAATTCAAAAACACAAATACCGTTTTGGCGCTGTGGCGTGAGATCGCTCTGGCTCAGCTCAAGAGAAGCACATGATCTCCTCTTCTGCCTTAATACCAGTTACAGCACCAAATAAACATGAATGAACGTCTGAAAGTGTGTTAAAAGATAGAGTACAACTTATCGAAATCCGTATCATGTCACATGGAATCGCTAAATCAGTGTTTCAACCGTGGAAAGACGTCAGTAAAACAACTTGTAAACAATGTCATGTAACGTCACATTTACCTCAGAAAAACCCAACGCATTCTCATCCTTTGGCGTCATATAGGTGACACCATATGACATTTCATCGAAATCTTACGCACATGGCATCCTTTAGCGTCAATATAACACGCACTGTTATGGGTAGGTTTAGGTCTGGGGTAGGGTACGGTTATGACGCCTTGGGATCTGCGTCTCATATTCACGCTAAACGATGCCATGTGCGTAAGATTTCAACGAAATGTCCAAAGTGTCACATGTATGACGCCAAAGGATGAGAACGGGCTGGAAAAACCATAAATGACCATAAACTCATTAGTCAGCTAGAAAAATTAACTCTAAAGAGGAGCATTTTGCTAAATATATTCACCATAAAACATAATCATTATAATTTTTAACGTTCTTCGATATTTGGATGTTTGAATAAATCTGGCAAGTTTTTATGACAGCCACCATTTAAATGTTTACATTTCATATAACTTTATTATTATAAAAATAAATAAAAGTGTAATTTAAGTGTTTGTATAGCTACAAATCAGTTAATTTTTACCTTCAATATTATAGTAGGCTACAACTGACTCCCATAGTTTACAGCATTAGTTAAGAGATTTGTTTTCCTTGAGAAAATTTGCATTGTATTGTACCTGATATCCAAAATAATCAATATTGAATCGGAATCGAATCGAATTGCAAGCTTGTGAATCGAAATCGAATCGAATTGTGAAATTTGTGTCAATACCCAGCCCTAGTAAAAATGCCTTTTATTTCTTAATTGTGACAATTGTTTATGTAAAAATCATACTAACATTATAAGTGCATCCCAGGAAACATGATAAAACAATGCAGTTCATGACTCCTTTAAAACACCTGCATGTAATGCATGTAAAAACTCTGCTTTATTTTTGTTGACCTCGTGTGAAATTAAAATAAAATAAAAACACCAAATAGGATACTTCTCAAATGCAGGGAGAGTTCTGATAGGATACTCACGTCTTCATACTTCACATAAATATTTAGTTAATTTAATAATGATGCAATAACCAAACAGTGCATCTTTTAAAACAGAAACTCCAAATGTATTTCCAAAACATTCTTGTAAATGAACAGCAGATCCTGATGCCACAGGTCCAGTGTTCTCTGTGTTGCTCTTTTGTGAGTTTCAGGGACTTCACTACACCACGGCGCCACCTTGTGGAGAGGAGAATCACAGGTTTGCAATAAGAAAACATTATGTGTGCTTGTAAAATAGCATGCAGTTGCTGACGAATAGTGCGCTCTGGCTGTGATGGACGGGAGGCTATATTTTGACAAAGAAACAGGAAGAGGGTTAGAACACCTCTATCGACCGGCCGGGTCCCTCAAGTTTTGGTTTATGAGAAAAAATAAATCCTCACACACACACACACACACACACACACACTGAGACACGTCGGCTGTATCTCGGCGTGCAGCAAGCCAGCCAAACACTGACTCGTCTAATAAAAAGATACTTGATCTTGAAGTATCAAATAACTGGGCTATGATTGCTCAATGCTGTGTAAACAGAAGTGGTCAAATAAACTCCCACTAGACTCTCGCTTTCTTCTTCTCCAACACTTTCTTTATTCCCCTCTCTCTCTCTCTCTTTATTCCCTTGCCCTCTCTCTGTAGTACCACATTACCCGAGTGATTTCCTCTGGAGGTACACCTGTGAAAGCACCAGCGTGAGGCCCTGCTAGAAAAATATTGCGTTCTATAAAACTTCCCCATAATCGGGCCAGGTGCAATAAATCCAGGACAGAAATATTAAGTGGGGCTGATATTTCCTTGGCCTCGCTCCAGCTCTGCTAGTAAAAACCAGCAGTCAGAATGACCTTAGCGTTGAAGAAATATCATACCGGCAGGAGAGGGACGACCGTGTGTGTGTGTGTGTGTGTTTGTCGATGATTCTTCAACGATTGCAAATGTGCTACAGCAGACTCCGTTATCAATGTTCATTAGACACCAAATTACGCTAAACAGGATTATGGATGACTTTAAAGGTGTTTAAGAGAGTTTGGAATGATCTGTGACTTTTAAAGGATCGCAAGGACATCTTTCTGTCATTCAGCGGTACGACTGCTTCTCAAAGCCTAACACTTCTACACAGATCTGTGAGAATAATGCCTCACACACACACACACACACACACTGACCCTACATGTGAACACACACACACACACAGCTACACACATTGGCTTTACGTATAAGCGAATTCAAGCACCCGAAGCATTATAGATAATCTTATTTCACAGATACGTAGAGCCTTTGGGACGCATTTGCTTTTGGAAACGGAGAATTCACCCATCACACTCTTCATAGCTGTAGATCAATAATAGCCCCTTAATTAACCCACATTATACACCCGTCATAACTAGATTTGAATTTCCTGGAGAGAATGTCAGCGCATGCAGCAAATTAGACACGTTTTAAAAGGTAAGTTTAGGTTTCGAGCTTTTGTTCTGGGATTTAGCTGTTGTTGGCTGGATGGTTACATGAATACAAGAAAGAAAGACCAATAGAATTATGTATGCAAATTGCTCTAAGAAAAAGTGTTGGCTAATTAGAATGCATATGAACATATGATGATTGACAGTTACATTATCAACTAGAACGTTTTTAAAAATCCCCAAATAAGCTGAAATGATCTACAAAACACAGTTTGAATTGAGTCATTGCGTGAAGTGGTTTCAGTTGAAATGATTACAGAAGAACAAATACAGAGAAAGTCAATACAGTGCTCTAAAAACACAGTGTGCCGACTCTAAACATATGTTTGATGCCAAGTGTGCACATTGTGTTAATGTGCAGAGTTTATGAAGGGGGAAATGTTTTATTGATCAAAGAGGAAGATACAAAAGGGAATATTTTACTCAGCATCATTTTGTTGGTGCCTGTGAGTGGCGAACGAACATAACACTACAGAAACCCTCCCAGATTTGTGCTTAATACATACTAGAACAAATATTAAAAACAGCAAGTTTGTTATGTCTCAAAAACACTAAAAAATGCTGGGTTGTTTCAACCCAAATTTGGGTCAAATATGGACAAACCCAGCCAATGGGTTAATCTTTTTAATTGCATTTTTTAACCCAGCATTTGGGTTTGTCCATATTTGACCCACAATTGGGTTAAAACAATCCAACATTTTAAAATGTTAAAGATGTTAGATGACGATATTTTTATGAAAAAACAGAAAATGTGTACTGTGTAAAAAGGGATGTATAACATACACTGGGGAAGGGTTACAGGCACCCATAAATAAAATGGAGGGCTATGAATATACAGACGAAGAGATAGAATACAGTGTGAATCTCGCTACTGTCTCTTTAAACCGGTCCCTCCTCTCATACCCCCCCCCCCCCCCCCCCCCTCAGAGGCAGTGAGAGAGCCGTCTCCACTAGCAGCCAAAGCCTGTCCATAAACTCCAGCCTCTTCCTCCCTCCATCTGGCAGGAGGGACAGAGAGAGAGAGAGAGAGAGAGAGAGGACTAGAGTGTGTGTGAATCCACAGGGTTTCAAATCGGAGGCAAAGGCAGCATCCCTCCATCGTCACGGCGACAGGAGGTGTCAGCATCACCGGGGAGACGGAATGCGAGACGGAATCTAGTGGTCGCCGCGGCAACAAGCGCATCCGAGGAGTTCCAGGATTCCACGCAGGATTGAAGAAGCCAGGGCTCCAGAAGAGAGAGGAACCGGGGCCAATCTCTCCTCCTCCTCCTCCTCCTCCCACTGAAGGACAGATCTGAACGAACCCTCCTTCTGACGGTGGGCGAGTGTGGCTGGACGGACAAGTGAAAGGAAAGACATAAAAGAGTGGGATTGTGTGTGGGAAAGGGAGAGAGAAGTGGGAGGGAGACAGTCAGTTGATGGTGACTGACGCGGCAACAAAACCGACAGGATGATCCGATCTCAGCCGATCCGAAAACTGTGTTCCTGCTGTTCCTTCTCAGGAGGAAGGAAAGGCAAACCTGCACATCACTGACCAGTGGAGGAACGGGAACGGGAAGGAGTGAGAGAGACCGCTGTGTTATGAAGAGTGTCTCCACTGGGGCTGGTGCGATTCAATTTGGTGAGCGTGTTCATTTGTATCTGTTCTTCTCGGTCTCTCTTTGCTGTCAGTAATTGATTTTGTGTAGTAAATTGAAGCTTGAGCACGGTTAAAAGAGAGAATCAAGATGTGTGTCTGAGAGAATAGAAAGTGGGGGAGAGGGAAATAAAAATGACAGAGAGAGACGTTACCAGATACACAGAGAAATTGCTCTCCTTCCTGTCTTTCCAGGTGTTGTGAAAAATTGCCTCCTGCCAATTTTGTCAGCAGCAGAGGTTTTGAAGGGTCAAGTTGTCCTATTTCTTTCCCTTCCAATCCTCCTGGAGCAAAAAGACATGGAATTTACCTCTTCTGGTGATTTTCATTTTTTTTGAAGAACAAAGCGCTATTCAAAAAAGGGCATGAAAGATTGTGATCCGTTTCCATTTAAGGAAATGTGTGAGAAATGCGCCTCTGACCCGGAGCGAAGGATGCAGCGTTTCGTCTGACACCCTGTGGGGGATTACGTGTGAAACATCATCACAACACTTATTTGTAAGTGTAGTTATAATTTTGCCGACCGCTCTGACAGCATTAAGTCGGTTGCCTTGGTTAATCGTTTCAGACATACACAAATGCGCAAGGACAAACATACGTATGTACACACATAATATAGAAGGACACTGTCTGTTTTTGACTGAACTAACACCCCCCCCTCTCTCTCTCTCTCTCTCTGTGTCTCTCTCTCATTTTATTCCAGATCCAGTTCAAGGAAAATGAAAGTTGGAATATTTCATCTTTTGGTTTGACTTTTTTTACTTCAAACCCAAGCAAAAAAGACAAAACCTTTTTTTTTTTTTTTAAAGAAGCACTTTAACCATTCTCTGAAAGAAATCCGACTTTGGGAGTTTCCTTTTCCTTCCTAAATTGGATTTTATGAGAGTTTGCCGTGGATCAGTTGCTGAAAACAAGCATGTCTTCATGGAAAAGAAGAATTCTGCGTTATAGACACCAGCTTTCCATCCAGAATTGCCCATAAGGACTCTTCCACACAAGCTACAATGAAATGAACCACATTTTGTTTCTTCCCCCTGGAGTGTGTATTTCTCGGATATAGCATCCTTCAATGATTCCAGCATCTCCCGTTCCATCCCGAAGCCCGAGATGCCCCGTCGTACACCTCAAGAGGAGGCTTGACCCCAGACCCAGCGAGGTCTCTCGGCTGCCCAGGCGTATTTAAGATGTTGAACCCTTCCCGTGTGTCCCGAGCCCCAGATCGGATCAGTAGCACTGCGGCTCCCGGAGGCCCCAGACATGGATCGTGGCTCGGCTCGGCCCTGCCCTCAGCGCTCCGTTCCCCGGCCCGTGAGAAGCCTGTGAAGGATGTCCCAGAGCGGAGCTCAAGCCCGGGAACCCTCTGAGACCCGCAGTCAGAGAGAACAGATCCGCAGCCACATGAAGATGGTGATCGAGCAGCTGGAAGGAATCCTCAAAGAGCTGAAAGATGTGGCACATGAACTGCGGGAGGTAAGGATGGCTACTCTTTTCATCTCATTTCGGTTCTACTATTGAGGGAGACGAGGAGATTCTAGTACTGTCCTGAAGAGGAGATTGATAATCAATGCTTGAAATCCAGGTTTCCAGGCATGAATGCAGCCTCATTGCACTGAAAACCAAAGATTTGGGGAATGAAAGAGAGGGGTTTAGCTGCTTTATCTAGAAGATACAGTATGCACATGAACTGCGGGAGGAATTTTTCCGGTTTTATGTTGAGGGAGACGAGGAGATTCTAGTATTATCCTGAAGAGGAGGTCAATAATCAATGCTTTCCAGGTTTCCAGGCATAAATGTAGCTTCATTGCACTGAAAACCAAAGCCTTAACCTGAGAATTTGGGAATGAAAGAAAGGGGTGTAGCTGCTTTATCCAGAAGATACAGTAGATTGCCTTTTTCCCGTGACAATGATGTGACACATGTCCGGGATCCTTTGCAATGCCAAATGTTGGAACAGTTGCAGTGATAAATAATCAATGCTTTTCCAGGTGTAAATGTACAGTAGCTTCATTGCACTGAAAACCAAAGCGAGCAACGGCCTTAAAGAGATAGTTCACCCAAAAATTAAAATTAGCCCATGATTTACTCACCCTGAAGCCATCCTTATAGGTGGATATGACTTTCTTCTTTCAGACGAATAGAATCGGAGTTATATTAAAAAATATCCTGGCTCTTCCAAGCTTTATATTGAGAGTGAACGGCTGGAGAAAATTTGAACCTCAAAAAAGTGCATCCATCCATCATAACAGTAATCCATACGGCACCGGGGGTTTCATAAAGGCCTTCTGAAGCAATGCATTTGTGTAAGAAAAATATCCATATTTAAAACGTTATAAACTAGCTTCCGACAGACGGCCGTACGCATCGATTTATGAATTGCATTGCACTGAAAACCAAAGGAGAGTTTGGGAATGAAAGGTAGATGTGTAGCTGCTTTATCCAGAAGATACAATAGTGCACTTTCCCCGTGACAATGACGTGACACATGTCGGGGATCCGTTGCAATGCCTAATGATGGGACTGTTACAAAGTGATCATGCTGGGCAAATAGAAAGGGAACGCATAAGTGAGAGGCAGAAGAAAAACGGAAAGAGGTGTGCAAGGTAGGAGTCGGGCTTGGCAATGCAATAGTTATGTAAGCACTTTGTTATCGGCTGGATTCCTACTGTATTCTACCAACTGCCATGGTTACAAGATGAAAAGATTCCTCTGTGTGTGTGTGTGTGTGTGTGTGTGTGTGTTCCTCTCTCAGTGTTTAGGAGTGAGCTGACGGCATTGAAAAAAAGACAAGTGTGTGTCTGCGTCACATTTCAGCTGAATAGGTTTGTGTGTGTGTGTGAGAAATGTATTTGGAACAGAAATTGGCAATAATTTGTTTAGAAATGAAAGTGATGAGAATTGCGCATGTATGAGAGAAAATAATGAATTCTGCTTTCTGCTACAATCATGAGATTCGTTTCTCTCTTGCTCCATATGGACTGTGAATATTTCTAGGCTTGTACACCAGTTAAAAATTCGCCCTTCCCGAATCATCCCTCATCTTTGGAGGCACCGGCATCTGTTCCCCTCCAGATTAGCCCGTCCCGCTCCTGAAGCCCAGACTACAGCAGAACTACACCCTCGAGTCTCTCCCTCGCTCCCGAATGTGATTGATGATGTGGGAATAATGCTCGCTCCGGCTATTTATAAACACCAGGACTCGGAGTAGCCCGTAAACGGCTCTACGCCCACACTACATATGGATCAGGCCAAAAATAAAGTCAAATGTTTGAAAGCTGACGGAAGAGAGTGAGTGTGTGTGTGTGTGTGTGTGTGTGTGTGTGTGTGTGTGTGTGTGTGTTTGAGTATATGGGATGTCTGTAGAGGTTTACGTTAAGGAGTATTGATGATCAGTCCAGGGGAAGATGTGTAGATACTGAATGTTGGATAAAATCTTTAATTCTTTTGGCTGTTTTAGAGGACTGCCTGATGGATGACACTCAATGCTGAATGATACTTCAGGGATGCGCAATAATGGGGTCACATCGCACGTAATGAGACTGCAGACTCTGCCTGAGTGTGTGTGTGTGTGTGTGAGAGAGAGAGAGAGGTTTTGCCTACATTGTAAGGACCGAATGTTCTCATAAGGACAGTAAAAGCTGAGGTCACATACATTTCGAGGCTAGTCAACGGCCATTAAGAGGAAAATGGCTTAGTAAACATACAAAATAATATCTTAATTGAACTATTCAAATGTAAAAAGGTTTCCACGAGATTTAGCCGGTTAGAAAATATCATAAGCTCTGTGTGAAAACCGCAGAAGTCAATGGAAAGTCCCTGCTGTGTATGTTTGTTGTATTGACACATCAGCAAGTAGTTTTGCTTGTAGAGACATTTGCTTTTCCTCCCGTTTGGGAGCGTTAGATCAAAAGCGTTACAGTTGAACCATCTCTACCCCTCACAGGCCACAGAGAACTAATGCTCCTGGTGTTTGAGAGCATGTGTGTGTGTGTGTGTGTGTTTGTACCCTTTAACCCTGTTTGACTTCAAAGTGCTGCAAGTTTGTGCTGAGATGGAAAAGACTTATGTAACTCTACCAGTAACTTACATAAAACAGCACAAACAGCTCTGAATTAGTCATCAGTTCTGTCACTCTGCAGGAGTTTAGCATCTCACACGAGTCTGAGATCTGTTCACATCTCCTCCCATTCCCCCAAACCCAAACTCAAGCCCTAAAGCTTTTGCTGCCGCACTTTTTAATTAATGCTAACCGCCTCAGGCTAAGATCATCCTTGCAAACAAACGCTGAGGGAAATGCTGTCGCTCTTCTCCTCCGATGCTCAAGTAGGATCGTAGTGCTGACGGAAAGAGTGTTTAGGCAATTCTCTGATATGGGTTTTTCATTGAGAATAAAGACAACCCTTTACCATGGGCAGTGAAATAATACTCCATTTTTATTTATTTTTTTGGAGGGAGCATGAATTAAAAATTGTTAAATTACAACTGAACTTAAATTAGAGACAAACTTGACAGCCAGTTGACATTTTGATAATAGCTAATAACTTTGATAAAAAGGTCATGCGAGTTTGGAGCGACATGAGGGTCGGCAGATGATGGCCTGGTGAACGGACTAATTGATTTCGGCAGTGTTTCGGACAAACGCTTTCTATATATACTGTATAAATATACGTATGTGTGTGTGTTAACATCAAGAACACAGTACTTTTACAGCATAATAATGCTTTACATTTCAAGTTGTATAAATGAACATTGGCTATGAATCATTTTACATACTGACTGATGAATAAATGCTGTTAAAATGTTGGCAGTTCTAATGTTAACAAAGTGAAACTTATTGCAATATTTTTTTATTAATGCAGTGTGTGCACGCTTGTGTGTGTTTTTTTTTGTTTAGCATTTTGCATTCAAAATCCACTTGGTTTCCACTCATACACACTCACTTTGAATAGGAATGCCACTTCTGATGCTTACCTTGGTAAATTTGAGCAATTACCGGTATCCTCGTTCAGTTTGCTGAAGGCTTTTAACTGTAAAGCGGCAGGTTTGATCCCACTTAGAGTTGATCCATTAAATACAGCCTGTTTCTGTCCTAGCGCCGTTGCGTTCTCGAGCAGAACACTTAACCCATCGCTGCTCCAAAGGGACTCGTGCAATTGCCCTACTGTAAATTGATTTGGATTAAACATCTATATGTATTAAGCACATTATATTATTCATAATATTGTTATGCAGTAGCTTTTATTGGGCTTGTTTAAGCATTGCATTATCATGCTGATTGAAACAGACAACGCTCCCGCTGGAGTCCGCTTTAGTTGCACTGAACTTGATGATCAGTATGTTTCATTAATGAGTCGATTCACTGCTCTGCCCTCAGCGAGCCGATCGCCGTCTGAATTTTCTATGGGACGGAGCACAACATGCAAAAGCCATCGATAACATAAACACTCCCGTTACGGCTCCGGTCAAAGGCCCACACGAGCTGCCTATGGATCATCATAAAATACAAGTGCTTGAAATTAAGTGTCAGAAGAGAGTGAAAATTTGTTCTAGGGAAGAGCAAAAGAGAGAGAGTAAGTAGACAGAGACAGAAAGACACAATTCGAAGAGGAGACTGTGTCTCACAGCATGTAATGAGAGGGACGAGTGTCATTTGGACAAAGAGTACTTATCTTTGCTCCAGCGCAGTGTCTAACGCTTGGCTAAGTGTGTCTGCCGGAGCTCGGTAATTTGAGAGACTGGTTTATCACACAGAAGCAGAGTCTGTGATGCAACAGCAAACATGGCTTCCCGACAGTCCAGATTTCACACCAAAACGCTCGGTCTGTTTTAATGTCCTCGCTAAAATAATAATGAGACAACTCATTAAAGAAAGCGTATGCTCCAAAATGGACATTCTGTCATCATCCATTCACACTTGAGTCGGTCAATGTTCTTTCTTCTTTGAAACACACAAGTAGAGATTTTTAGGAATGTTTTTTTTTTTTTTTTTTTTTTTAAATGAGACAAAAACACCATATATTCTGAAAGGGTGTGTATGTGTTTCTGCATGATCATGTGACACTGAAGACTGGAGTAATGATGCTGAAAATTCAGCTTTGATCACAGGAATAAATTACACTTTACTGTATATTCAAACAGAGAACAGTTATTGTAATAATATTTCAAAATGTAACTGTTCTACAATATATTTGATTAAATAAATGCAGGCTTGGTGAGCAGAAAATAAACTTATAAAGAAAACAACTCTTTATTTGCCCTTTTCGATGCTTGAAAGCTCCCGTCATCATTAATTGTAATTGCTTAAAAAAATAAAAAAAAATAATGGCTAGTGGATTATTAAAAATTGTATGAGTTTGGATCAACATAAGTGTGATTAAATGATGGCAGGATTTTAGTTTTCGGTTGAATGATTCCTTTCTTGCATATATCCATCATCACATACTGTCTCTGTTCCCATGATGCAACAGTCATGTTAGAGATCTAGCACTTTTAAGGCACAATCAAACCAAACGGAGTCAGAAAACGACTTCACTGAAGCAGCTCTGATCAAATAACACCAGACTGTGCCGCAGGCTCATTTCTTTTCAATACCACACAAAGCGTGTACCGTTGAAAAGTGGCCTTTACAGTAACAGCATGTCAGCGGTTAAAGTCAAAATGAAACGCTGTTGTCAACCCATACGATACGGGATATTCGACGAGAACAGATTTGGACAGGATTTGATTTTATCCATCCGGAATTGATTGGATTGTGAAAAGTCGGCGTAACAAGCAGGATTTCCGATGTCAGCTGGAAAGGAAAGTCCGTTCAGAGACATCGCAAGTTATTATTTTTTGATAGTTGAAGGTAGTGTGTTTTGATGAAGATAAGGTAAATCGAGATTTTATGTTTACTCTTATGTTGATGTAGATTGCAGCAAAACAAAACTCTGCAAACTGTGAAAATGTGGTTGTGACCTTCAGGCAAGACACTAATAACATCGTTGTTTCATGCGCTGGTGAATTTAGAGATTTTGGGCTATTTGGCTTTTCGTATTGTGTCCAAAATACAGTTTTATGTGTTTATTTTATTGCAGTTTTATGTCTATCTATATTCTGAAGGTTTGTTCATATATCAAAGCCTGATTTATAGAGCATTTTATTCCTAAAAACATGGTAGAAATGTGTTTGTTTTCTTGCTGTTAACAGTATTTTCAGTATTTATGGAGTGATAAAAAAATAAAAAAATAAATCCAAAATCCTCTTTGCAAAAAAACTTTCTCTAATATATCAACAAAATGAAACAAGATTTGGCTAACACTTTATTTTTAAGGTGACGTAGTTACATGTTACTACTTACTATAGTAATAACAGTAAATATTGCACAATTAACTTTAACCATAACTCGGTAACACTTTATTTTACAGTGTCCTTGTTACATATGCATTTACCATAGTAATAACAGTGAATTAATAATTACATTCAACTAACCCTCAACCAAACCCTAACCCTATAGTAAGTACATGTAGTTTATTAATATTACTCAGTACTTAAATATATAATTACACTGTAACAATGACACCTTAACATAAAGTGTAACCCATAACTCTATTAACTAATATTACTCAGTATTTATTTGAGTAAGTACAATGTAACTACGTCACCTTAAATTAAAGTGTAACCAGATTTTGAACCTGTCTTTACCCAAGCTTCAGATTTCTGCTCTGCACATTAGTGAATATTTACTTAGATGTTGCCTAATTTGCATATTCAAACATAGCATTTTAGAAAACCTGTAATACAAAATAAATGTTTGCAATTCCAAATGTGATCAATGAGCTGGGGAAGAGTTATATGTGGTGCTCTCTTCACCTGGGCTTCAGGCTGGGCATCAAGCCTGTGAATTTAGATATGACCACATGAGGCACGTCTCGGGGCCAGAGAAATGTTATTCTATTCCAGTGGGGCCGAACATCTGAAAACACACACACACACAGCATTAGATAGATGGAGATGGAGAGAGTGTAAAAGAGAGAGATGAGTGATGGGAGGAGAGATAGTAGCAAGTGATGAGGATAAAGTCTCAGTCCCACGACAGACAGAGCGAGTGTGTGTGTGTGTGTGTGTGTGTGAGTGTGTGATCGGAGCGTCTCTCAGCACGGGGGGGATTAAACCCCGAATCAAAGACTGTTTACTCCGTCTCAGATTCCTTCTGCGCGGCGTCCGCTACGCTGCACGTCATTCACCAGAAGCAGGGGCCGCTAGCAACGAAAGAATACGAGGTCAACTTCAAATCATAGCCCAAACTACACTGTAAAAAGATGTACATAAAGCAAAGATAAACACTATTTCAATCTTTCTACTTCAAAATTTCACATTTAATTCAATGTTACTTGCCATTTCTGTGTAATAATGCATGACATTTTCTAGGAATTTCTGAGGGAACATTCTACACCGATTTTTTTCAGTGCACAATTTTGAAGAAATATAAATATAATTTTCAGTTTATAGCCTGTTAACTTGGCACGATTCTTTCCCCATCTTTTAGTAATCATCATAAATATCATTTCGAAAGCTTACACATCCAAAATTCATCCAGTGAAAACGTTTTTAAATTGGACATTGGAGAACGGTGCGTTAAAACCTGTAAGCATCTTGTTTGTGATATCAACTTTTTGGTTAGACATATGGCTTTGATTTTATAGCAATTTTGAGGCCAAATTTATTGTAAAATATGTATTTTGAATGAAATATAAAATGTTTAGTTCAGCACATTTCCTTTACAGTAAACCTAAACTTCTATAATTGTTTACACTTTCATTTTGTTGAAGTTATTTACTTCAGCAATAATATGTTGAGTATCCTTTTTTAAAAATAGACCAATCTTTGGTCTGTATTCCAACGCACCTGTTAATTACAACCATGCAAGTTCAGATCTGTGCTCAATTAAATATGTTCAAACATAATTGAAATGATATAAGCATTACTAACGAGCATGTTTCACATTTCTTCTGACTGTAAGTTGTGGGCAGCGGATGCTCTGACTAATCTTCTTGTTGACATATTCAAGACACACACTAATTCAAAGTAACAGTCTATTTTCTGCAATCTTCATCAACCTAAAACTTCCATTTTTCATATTTATGTGGATAAAGGACAGAAATACTTGTAATTTCCCTAAAAATGTCTGAACTTGAACGCCGCCGACCCTTGAAACGCACCGCCTGAACTCAGTCCTCTCATATTTACAGCCCTGTTAATTGAGGAGAAACCTGAGATGGTGAAGTTTCCATGTATTTTATATATTTTGAGATATTAAAGAGATTTTAACTTATAATGCTTACTGTATCAATTGATTTGCATATCTCTAAGACCTCTAAACGATAAACATGATCAAACATTTGCTGATAAACCCGTCACACACAATCTCTGCCTTCTGTCGTCTGAATTATGGACTGAAGTCTTTAAGTATAATTATGATTGACGTGTCTTTTTGCTTTGACATTTTTACTGACTTGCTGTGTAACTTTTATATTGTTAGTAAAATGTCAAGATGAACACTTACTGGACTGAAGCAACTCAGGTTTACTTGATTATCCATACATATTTTTATTTAGAAAAAAATGTGAGTATCAGATATGATCATCAGGCTTTTGATGAAGGTTTATTTGTTCATCTCTCAATCATCATTATATTGCATTATGTTTTAAAACTATAGAGGTTTGATTATAAAACTAAGCATTTTAATATCATCTTACTAAGACATATTATTGGAGGACATTGATATGTATAAGCATTTTATGCTATACTGTGATACATATCTCACTGATTTACATTACCAGCATCAGAATTTCATTTTTTGTTGTCCATATAAATATCAGCATCTGCACCAAATTGCATATTTTTGCTCAGTTTGGGCCTCTGGATAAGACTGAGGTGTTGTTTCCCCCATATTCTCACTGTTATCATATTATTTGAGGCATAAAAGTCACTGTATCAAATACGATCAACAAAAAACACATGCAAACTCAGACAACCTTGTTACTTGCTTTAATAAAATGGAGCGGTTTGCTGTTTCTCGTTGGCTGGCCAGTGCATCGATTCCCTCTTTGATCCAAAGCTGCGCCTCCATCCCGTCCCGCAGCTGGAGACTCGATTTGCTGGAGATTATGTGGAGGCTTTGGTGAACCCAGGGACCTGTTAACCGCCCGTCTCTCACACCGGTGTTGTGTCGAATTTCGACCCCGGCCAAATTATTACCCCCCTAGCATTGGTAGGTTTAGGATTAGGGGCGGGGTTGGGTAGGTACTGATTTCAACGAGGGGGGTAATAATTTGGCAGGGGGTCGAAATTAGGCACAACACCTGGTGTGTGTTTCCCGTACAGTGCCGTAACTCTCGGCTTCACTACAATAGTGCGATGCATCGTTGAAGAAATCCACTAGCTCGTCACGACTGTTTCCCCGAAACCATATTGTCGCAAATTGTTCGTTCAACCACATTGGTTAAAGATGTCACGCACGTGGTGGAGTAATAACTTTCTTTAATGAATCTGTTTGAGATTGAATTAATGCTAGATGTTTTGATATAAATTACAGACATGACACCTGAGGACTATTAGTTTGTGCTTTATTCTTACTAGAGCTCGTTCACACATGCGCAATCTTCAAAAACATTGCTTTAAATCTCTTGACAAACTCAAAGACTGTATGTATTCTAAATAAAATATATAGATTGCACTGAATGTCAGCTTGCTTATTTTGCTTGATTTATTGAGTCCACATGTCATGCAAACAAGAAGCTCTGCTTCTAACCACAGGTCGAGATCTGTCGCTCACACACACAACTCTGCGATGCTGTCGCTCACACACACAACTCTGCGATGCTGTTGCTCACACACACAACTCTGCTATGCTGTCGCTCACACACACAACTCTGCGATGGTTTCGGGACACACCGACTCGTTGAACTGATGACCATAGTTGGCTATCGATGCTTTTGGGAAACGCACCCCTAGAAGAGAAACCAGCCGCCAAACCTCCGTCTTTACCCTCTTTCAAAGACCCATTTCCATTTTCTCTTGACCTCATTTCCTTTGCTCAAATTAATTTCTTAAATTAACGAGTGTCACCTTAGGAACGAGTCAGTCTTCAGAGAGGATGACGTTAGCGTCAGCCCCGTGTGATAACATGACGATTATAAGATATCAACAACCCCTCGACTTCAAAAAAAAAACTTCAAAAGGCTTTTTGGTGAGATAACTGAAGGCCAACAGCAAACAAGCCCGCAGCTACGAAACACTGTGAGCTGCCAGCTTCATTACAGCTTCTCCAGACTTGTTGAGGGTGGTATTGACCGCCTCATCATGCTGGTAAAAGCCATGGATTAGCTCCCACTCCGGCTCGCACCGGGTCCTCCATCTCTAGTGGCCATTAGAGGCTTCCTGGACACCGAGGCAAAGATTTTCACTTGACTTATAGGAATAGTTTACCTAAAAATGAAAATTCTCCCACCATTTACTCACTCTCATGTCAATTCTAAGCCCGTAGGCACTTTGTTTTCTTCAGTGTAACACCTTTTAAAGAAACAAAAAGCACTAAAAACAGCAAACACATACTGTAAATGGTCCATATGACTCATGCACTTTATTCTTAATGTTCAATAGCTTCAGCTTCAGTACTAATTAACCTAAATCGAGAGTATTCGTCAGTGTTGATTAGTACAAAAGAACTCGTCCCTCCTTAGAAAGACAGACAGACAGACAGACAGACAGACAGACAGATAGATAGATAGATAGATAGATAGATAGATAGATAGATAGATAGATAGACAGACAGACAGACAGACAGACAGACAGACAGACAGACAGATAGATAGATAGATAGATAGATAGATAGATAGATAGATAGATAGATAGACAGACAGACAGACAGACAGACAGACAGACAGACAGAGAGATAGACAGACAGAAAGACAGACAGACAGACAGACAGACAGATAGATCAATAGATAACGAAAGTTAATAGACATGTATCAGTCTACCTACACTCTACTCACACTGTAACGAGAGTTAGTAGAGATGTACCAGTCTACTAATACTCTACTAACACTGTAACGAGAGTTAGTAGACATGTACCAGTCTACTAATACTCTACTAACACTGTAACGAGAGTTAGTACACATGTACCAGTCTACTAATACTCTACTAACACTGTAACGAGAGTTAGTAGACATGTATCAGTCTACTAATACTCTACTCACACTGTAACGAGAGTTAGTAGAGATGTACCAGTCTACTAATACTCTACTAACACTGTAACGAGAGTTAGTAGACATGTACCAGTCTACTAATACTCTACTAACACTGTTACAAGAGTTAGTAGACATGTACCAGTCTACTAATACTCTACTAACACTGTAACGAGAGTTAGTAGACATGTACCAGTCTACTAATACTCTACTAACACTGTAACGAGAGTTAGTAGACATATATACCAGTCTACTAATACCCTACTAACACTGTGACGAGAGTTAGTAGACATGTACCAGTCTACTAATACTCTACTAACACTGTAACAAGAGTTATTAGACATGTACCAGTCTACTAATACTCTACTAACACTGTAACGAGAGTTAGGAGACATGTACCAGTCTACTAATACTCTACTAACACTGTAACGAGAGTTAGTAGACATATATACCAGTCTACTAATACTCTACTAACACTGTAACGAGAGTTAGTAGACATGTACCAGTCTACTAATACTCTACTAACACTCTAACGAGAGTTAGTAGACATGTACCAGTCTACTAATACTCTACTAACACTGTAACGAGAGTTAGTAGACATGTACCAGTCTACTAATACTCTACTAACACTGTAACGAGAGTTAGTAGACATATATACCAGTCTACTAATACTCTACTAACACTGTAACGAGAGTTAGTAGACATGCACCAGTCTACTAATACTCTACTAACACTGTAACATGAGTTAGTAGACATGTACCAGTCTACTAATACTCTACTAACACTGTTACAAGAGTTAGTAGACATGTACCAGTCTACTAATACTCTACTAACACTGTAACGAGTGTTAGTAGACATGTACCAGTCTACTAATACTCTACTAACACTGTAACGAGAGTAAGTAGACACATACCAGTCTATGAATACTCTACTAACACTGTAACATGAGTTAGTAGACATGTACCAGTCTACTAATACTCTACTAACACTGTTACAAGAGTTAGTAGACATGTACCAGTCTACTAATACTCTACTAACACTGTAACATGAGTTAGTAGACATGTACCAGTCTACTAATACTCTACTAACACTCTAACGAGACTTAGTAGACATGTACCAGTCTACTAATACTCTACTAAAACTGTAACGAGTGTTAGTAGACATGGACCAGTCTACTAATACTCTACTAACACTGTAACGAGAGTTAGTAGACATATACCAGTCTACTAATACTCTACTAACACTGTAACATGAGTTAGTAGACATGTACCAGTCTACTAATACTCTACTAACACTGTTACAAGAGTTAGTAGACATGTACCAGTCTACTAATACTCTACTAACACTGTAACATGAGATAGTAGACATGTACCAGTCTACTAATACTCTACTAACACTGTAACGAGAGTTAGTAGACATGTACCAGTCTACTAATACTCTACTAACACTGTAACGAGAGTTTGTAGACATGTACCAGTCTACTAATACTCTACTAACACTGTAACGAGAGTTAGTAGACATGTACCAGTCTACTAATACTCTACTAACACTGTAACGAGAGTTAGTAGACATATACCAGTCTACTAATACTCTACTAACACTGTAACATGAGTTAGTAGACATGTACCAGTCTACTAATACTCTACTAACACTGTTACAAGAGTTAGTAGACATGTACCAGTCTACTAATACTCTACTAACACTGTAACATGAGTTAGTAGACATGTACCAGTCTACTAATACTCTACTAATACTGTAATGAGAGTTAGTAGACATGTACCGGTCTACTAATACTCTACTAACACTGTAACGAGAGTTAGTAGACATGTACCAGTCTACTAATACTCTACTAACACTGTAACGAGAGTTAGTAGACATGTACCAGTCTACTAATACTCTACTAATACTGTAACGAGAGTTAGTAGACATGTACCAGTCTACTAATACTCTACTAACACTGTAATGAGAGTTAGTAGACATGTACCAGTCTACTAATACTCTACTAACACTGTAACGAGAGTTAGTAGACATGTACCAGTCTACTAATACTCTACTAACACTGTAACAAGAGTTAGTAGACATGTACAAGTCTACTAATACTCTACTAACACTGTAACGAGAGTTAGTAGACATATATTCCAGTCTACTAATACTCTACTAACACTGTAACTAGAGTTAGTAGACATGTACCAGTCTACTAATACTCTACTAACACTGTAACGAGAGTTAGTAGACATGTACCAGTCTACTAATACTCTACTAACACTGTAACGAGAGTTAGTAGACATGTACCAGTCCACTTATACTCTACTAACACTGTAACGAGAGTTAGTAGACATGTACCAGTCTACTAATACTCTACTAACACTGTAACGAGAGTTAGTAGACATGTACCAGTCTACTAATACTCTACCAACACTGTAACGAGAGTTAGTAGACATGTACCAGTCCACTTATACTCTACTAACACTGTAACGAGAGTTAGTAGACATGTATCAGTCTACTAATACTCTACTAACACTGTAACATGAGTTAGTAGACATGTACCAGTCTACTAATACTCTACTAATACTGTTACAAGAGTTAGTAGACATGTACCAGTCTACTAATACTCTACTAACACTGTAACATGAGTTAGTAGACATGTACCAGTCTACTAATACTCTACTAACACTGTAACGAGAGTTATTAGACATGTACCAGTCTACTAATACTCTACTAACACTGTAACGAGAGTTAGTAGACATGTACCAGTCTACTAATACTCTACTAACACTGTAACGAGATTTAGTTGACATGTACCAGTCTACTAATACTCTACTAACACTGTAACGAGAGTTAGTAGACATGTACCAGTCTACTAATACTCTACTAACACTGTAACGAGAGTTATTAGACATGTAGGTGCAATGTTACGTATAATAAACAGAATGTCATTTTTGACATCACCCTTATATTATATTCACGGTGAAGTTTGTTGACTTGTGATGTGATGCAATCCTTTCGCAGAGATTTCAGGCTTCGTTTTCTGAAAGTCTTGTTTTACTTATGCCTGCAAAATATGTTTTCATTTTTTGCCTTATTAAACAGGACCTCAAACATACACTATCCGTTAGTGAGGTATTGCATTGGACATTATGAAGACACATTTTCTCCAGGTTGTTGCATTGAGAAAGCAGAGCAAAAACACCTGGTCTCTCAAGCTATCGGCCTCTCACTCTTCTGTCCTCTTTTCCTCGCCATCACTCTCTCTCTCTTTACTCTGTTGGTTTGCTCTGATGGACACACACGGGACGGGTCCTGGCGCGTCTTTACGCTATGAATTAAACCACTGGGCTGAACTTAATGGGGTGAGAAATGGCAGACTGACTCTTTACATGGGCTAATTGTTTTTCAAGCATGCTTAGCACACGGAGAGGCACAAATGCTTTTATCAGCCTTAACTACAACAGGGACTGAATGCGTAATGGGATCCGGAGAGCAAACACATTTTTCAGAGCGTAATCTCGGAGCGTCCATCACGAACGATGACTGTATGTCCCACGACTCCATGCGATGTCCTTGAAAATAAATAACGCTCATTCTTAAAACAACCACAGCATCTCAGGACTGCAATATGTCAGCGTGACCCAGTTTGCAATGATCTCGTAATGTTTCTGCTGATAGAATGAACTGTAATAGCCAGAGCTTAAGCAACAGGGCAGAGGCAGCCTTTAACCTTTAAAGCCTCTCAATCGGCTGCTTCAGTCTTTTATTACATCTGCGAATGGAAGGAGAAATGTGGTCGAGATTAATGTGCTGGACACGGATGTTTTGGACCAATTTGTGGTCATGGCAGGTTGAATCGTGAAACAGGTTCATATTAATGTAGAAGAGATCTGAAGTGAATTTTAAACCAAAGACATTTGTGGAAAAACATTAGGATCCAAAATCCCATTTCAAACTGAAAATGAACAGAACTTTTTAGGATTGTGAAGAACTTAAATCAAAGAGACATTATGACATAAAATGCACAATAAATATTTCAGATTTCATGGTGACATTGAGCATGTAAACAAAAGGTCTGATATACTTGTTTCCAAGCACAAAGGTAGGATGAGCTTTGTTTTGTCACTGGATCATTTAGATATTCAATAAAAATAAATAGAAGAAGAAAAAATGATTATTATTATTGTGCTCAGTGTAATAATAAGTAAAAATTTATCAGACTTTGTTATGACATTGTGCATAATAATAATACATTAATAACATTAGTATGCATTAATAATAATAATGATGATAATAATAATAAATTAAGAACATTATGTATAAGTAACAATAATAAGTACATAACATTAATACTAATAATGCTATTATTGCTGTTTATTAATGCTATTTATTTATACTATTTATTTTTATTATTATTATACAACTATTTGTTACGTAACTGCAGCTTTATTGGGACAATCCAGAATCGTAATCCATAAAACAGGCAAAATGTGAAACGCTCGCGGAAATAATCCAGACGAGCAAGAGAAAACACAGGCAAAAAGCATAATCCAGAAAACAGGCAGAGAATCAAAAACCAAGACATCGGAAACCAGGATAACGCTCAGAAATGCTGTGTAACACACACACACGACTTTGCAAAGAATTGAAAACACAGGGCTGTTATAGGCAGAGTTTAACCACACAATGACACACAGGTGGAAGTAATCAAACATTAATGAGTCCAGGTGATGGGGTTTATGGGAACTGAAGTTCATGATGAGATAAGTGGACAGAGTGCCCTCTGGTGGAGATCACTGATATTATCAGTATTATTATTATCATTATCAATATTATTTACTTGCTATACAGTATAATTATATTGTAATTTGTTATTGTTATTATTATTATTATGTTCAGTGTCATAACAATAAGTAGCCTATAATATAACTATTATTATTATGATTATTGTTGTTATTTAGTTATACATAATAATTGTTATCTTATGTTATCAATATATTATTATTAACAACATGACAATGCTCAATGTCATAATAAGTCAATCTAATAATTTATTTACTTATTATAATGGCATTATTATGAAATTGAGCATATTGTTATTATTATTTTGTTTATTACATAACATAAAATGTATTATTATACTTATATTTGTTATAATATAATATGATATTATATTATATTATATTATTATTTCTTCTGTAAAGAATGACATAAGTAACAGCTCTTCAATTACCGTTTGTAATGAAACTCAGATGCCCTTCTGACAGCCCTCACCTGTAACAGATCGAAGTCAGCGTGTGTGAGTGACCAGCTGGCCCTGTGTGTGTGTGTGTGTGTGTGTGTGTGTGTGTCCTGTCCTGTCCTCGTTCCCCATCACAGGTGTCAGCTTCAGGCACACCGTGATCAAAGAGATGCTGACCAGAGCCAAGATTCATTATTCAAGCTGCATCATGGCAGAGAGAGAGAGAGAGAGAGAGAGAGAGAGAGAGAGAGAGAGAGAGAGAGAGAGAGAGAGAGAGAGAGAGAGAGAGAGAGAGAGAGGCAGCATCCCTCCATCGTCACGGCGACACTGACAGTGGCATCAAACTATTAGACTTTCTACTTAAACATTTACCAAAGAGCTGCATGTTTTAGACACTGGTAACATTATGGTATTCTTTATTTAGTATTTTACAGTAAAAAGTATTTTACAAATAAAAATAGTGCAAAACAATATAGTTTGTTTTACTAATTTGCCTTTTTATTAAAAGGAAAAAAGACAAAATTACACCAATTTTTTTTATTATAAAGTAACAAAAAAAGATGAAAGAATAAATATTCATTAAAAATGGTAATAAATGCATGAATGTAAAATGGTTTATTGATGAAGTACAGTGTGTTACAGTAAAAAGCGGATGTTGAGAGGTCAGATTGAACATTAATGTGCTTTTACAGCTCGGAAAAATGCAAATAAAAAGCACACACAAAAAAAAAAAAACAGTGCAAAACAATATTTTTTTATTTGCCATTTATTAAAAGGAAATGAAAAAGACTAAATTATATTACAATTTAAATGTATGTATTTACTATAAAGAAAGAGTAAAGAATAAATGTAGTTTATTAAATAAATGAAAATGTTAATAATAATAAATGGATAAATTGTTCATTGATAAAGACACAGACGGAAGCCTGTGTGAACCGAGCAACACTCAATCCTGAAATTAAAAACAAATATATTGACATTAGAATATGTCAACATTTCTAAACACCACAACGTGTTCTGGCATCTGTGTTTAACTGTACGTGTGTGTGTGAGATTTCCCTTCAGGTGACGGGACAGGTGTGTGTTCACCACAGCAACACTCGACTCAACTGTGGCACACACACACACACACACACACACACATCAGTCATCGGCCGACTGTTTCTGACAGCATGCTGATTTACTGAGAATGAGACGGAATCGTTTCTGAACTTGACTGTGGAAATCCTGTGAGGTTTGCACGATTTCTGACAAGCCCAGTCTGAATATGCACAGTCACAACAACTGCAGAAATATAGATGTGCATCTTTACGAAAACCACTGTAAACTTCTGCAGGATAGAGGAAAGATGAAGGCGGTCAAACATTCTGTTTATGTGGCGATAGAGCTTGTAGATTTATTGGCTTTTTCAGTTTCATAACTGTAGACTGTGATGTCTGGCTCATTGGTTTTGCATTTGTAGTGTTAGTGTTTGTTATACAATATATAGTTTAAGCATTTCATTTTACATTTGAGTAAAAAAAAAAAAAAACATAATATATGTTAAATATGTAACATTTAATTGAATGCAATAATATTTAGCTTTAAATATTATTCAATACATTATTGCTTTGCTTAAAAATATGATTGCATATTAATATTATTGCATGGCATTTTTGCATTGCATTGCATTTTTAGTGCTGGGCAACGATTAATCGCATCCAAAATAAAAGTTTGTGTTTACATAATATATGTGTGTGTAGTGTGTATAATTATTTTGTATATATAAATACACACACATGCATGTATAAGAAAAACATGTTGTTAATATATCAAATATGTATATTTATATATAAAATTATTTATGTATAAATGTATATAAAGTATATTAATGCAAATATTTCTTAAATATATACATGCATGTGTGTGTATTTATATACACTCTAAACAATGCTGGGTTGTTTTAACCCAAATCTGGGTAAAATATGGACAAACTCAAATTTTAACCCAACTTCAACTTTCACTTTCAACTGTACATTTTTTAATTGCATTTTTAACCCAACATTTGGGTTTGTCCATATTTGACCCAAATTTGGGTTGAAACAACCCAGCATTTTTTAGAGTGTATACAAAATAATTATACACACTACACACACATATATTATGTAAACACAAAACTTTTATTTTGGATGCGATTAATCGCGATTAATCGTTGCCCAGCCCTGTGTGCGTGTGTAATTAATCATTTTGTATATATAAATACACACGCATCACTCTAAAAAAATGCTGGGTTGTTTTTTCAACCCAAACGATGGGTTGAGAGGATGCTGGGTGGATGTAACCCAATT
Organism: Rhinichthys osculus; assembly: GCA_029959095.1. Lineage (NCBI taxonomy): Eukaryota > Metazoa > Chordata > Actinopteri > Cypriniformes > Leuciscidae > Rhinichthys > Rhinichthys osculus. The sequence continues at coordinate 51,901,582 of JARWKJ010000006.1, forward strand.
TGGGTCGAACTAGTTGGGTTAAAACAACCCAGCGCTGGGTACGTCTCTTTTTGGCCCAGCGCTGGGTTGCCAAAATAACCCAAATTGGGTTGTTTTTAACCCAGCATTTTTTAGAGTGTGTATATATTTAGGAAAACATTTTTATTTATATACAACATTTATATTTATATATAATATAAATGATGTATATATATATATATATATATATATATATATATATATATATATATATACAGTATACACTCTAACAAATGCTGGGTTGTTTCAACCCAAATTTGGGTCAAATATGGACAAACCCAAATGTTGGGTTAAAAATGTAATTAAAAAACTTACAGTTGAAAGTGAAAGTTGAAGTTGGGTTAAAATTTTTAATTACATTTTTAACCCAACATTTGGGTTTGTCCATATTTGACCCAAATTTGGGTTAAAACAACCCAGCATTGTTTAGAGTGTATATATACAAAATAATTGAACACAAACTTTTATTTTGGAAGCGATTAATCGGTGCCCAGATGTAGCTGTTTTATTGAATCGATAAACATGGCCTGGTCTTCTCATCGCCTCGCTGGTACAGAGATCTGAACCTCGACTGTTTGAGCATCTCTCGACCATTAGCACAAGGGCACGGGTTCGACTCGCAGGGACTGAACTGAAGTCAGCGATGCACCGGCTAAAAGAGCAGGAGCGTAAAGGCCTCTTCTTCAGCTGCTGGAGTTCAAATGTTTCAGAAAGAAAGATTTTAGCAATAATATTGTTTAAACCATTGGTATTTGAAGCAGGGAATGAGCCACAATCTCATTAATTGCAATAAATTCCTCCCCTCTGACCCTCGGTCCGTCTGTAATTCTGCATGCATGTCACTCGTCCAGAGGCAATTAAACCACTAATGGGAAAAGCCACTAATTCCTGAGCTCGTTTGACTAAAAGCCTGGGCTGTAACAATAAATGAAATGGCGGATGACTGCGACCTTCGGGTAAAAACCCAAGGTTGATGGGTTTAAACGTCTAAATATTAATGAATGTTTAATACTGTTAAACTCTATCTATGTAGTTTTAAAATGATTTGTGTAATTATTATATGTATTCTTTTGTACCATCATCATCACAACACAAAAGTGATTTCTATCCAGTGATTTTATATTGCCGTCTATTTGTCATCAACAGTGCTGTATAGTCTGTTATTATTATCAGAAAATTTCAAGCCTATTAAAGCATGAGCTTTATTGCTGTTTGTCAGTATAATGGCTTGTGAACTTGAATAAGTGAATCATGATGTGCCGCTTACAACAAAAGCATGGCTTGTTTCAACTAGTACATGATGTTGTGCGGCGAACACACTCTCCTGTGGAGAATTATGCGTCGTGTGATGATGTGCTTACATTTGCCAATTAATTCAAGTCTGCTTTAATAAGCTTTGATGTATATGCCACAACATTATGTAAATTACAGAGACGTCTTGCTACTTAACATATCAGTCCGGAAAGATCAATGTCTCCAAGTGTGCGCTCTCCTCCTCGCTGTGCTGAAGTAAAGACACTGCACGGCTCTTACTTTAGTGCAGAGATGGTCTAGAAATGTCAGTAATGCCTATTGTCTGAGGAAAACTAGCATATTTTTCTTCCACTTTTCATGTGTTTCCAGAAGTGTGCACACACCACAGCCTCATTAGCGGCTCGTGATCGCTGGCCTACTGATGGGGAGATGCGCTGAGCGTTGGAAGACGGTTGTGAACCCTGTGTTTGTCAAACATTCGTGCGGATGTTTCTCTTGATCTTCCTGATTCCCCGAGCTTGAGGCTGTAGTCGATGTTCTGCTCGTGTTTCACTCGGGCTGCTGGTGCTTTAGAAAGCAGAAGCGATGAGAAACCTTCGTCTCGCTGAAAGAACACAGAGTCCAAACGCCACGGAAAGCAGAGATCCGATCATTATGTTCTGCTCTTTCCAGTGGATTTCTTATCAAAACAGTTCAGTGCATTCAACATGATTAGGGTTGTCAGGAGACTGAAAATCGTGTGTTTTTGTGTCTAATATTGCTTTTGGCTAAGTAAAAAAGTTAGTTTACTTTGGCCAAGTTTATTTTTACGGAGACATGAACTCTGATCGTTTAGTCTGTTTTCTGTTGATGCGTGAACAAAACCTCACTGAACGTTATTTGTAGCGCTTCCAATTATCATAATAAGTGCTTTATTACTTTTGATTTGAAACAAAAAGTCTCAGCTTTCAAATTCTGTCAATTTTATAAGGAAATTCAAGCAATAAATGTGGGTTTGTGGTTTAAGCGGCACGTGAACCGATCATCTCTTCCGCTTTACTACTTGTTATAGCACCAAATAGACATGAATGGACATAAGCAGGTGTTAACAAAAACTAGAAAAAATAACTCGAGTTATATGAATTACATCAAATGTGTGTCAGTAACAAAAAATATTCCTTAATCAAATGTTAACTGGGACTTATTCATCTAGAATGGATTGGATTGTGAAAAGTGGGCATTACGAGCCATACATTACATTTCTTTCATTTTAGAAGTTAACTTTGGCAGCCTTAAAAAGTATTTATCTCAACTAATATACAGAAGCAAAAAAAAGAATGAAAATTGCGTTAAACAATAATTAGATTACACAAGAAACATGTTCATTGAATCTCTCTGGGAAGTCATCATAGTCCAGACAACCCGATCTCATGACCAATTCGTCTGAATTTGACGAGTGATTAAAAGATGGCTACTTCGTAACAATTCGTACGACCTCACTTGTAAGAATTGGTACGATTTTTGCTAAAACTTACATATTTGACGAGTTGCCCAATTCGTATGAATTTGTACGAATGACCTACCCCTGACCCCGCCCCTAAACCTACCCATCACGTGGGTTTAGACAAATCGTACAAATTCATACGAATGAGTCGTACAAATTCGTACGCATTAGCCATCTTTTAATCACTCGTCAAATTCAGACGAATTGGTCGTGAGATAGCATTGGTCCAGATGCATGCTGGGAATCTGCAGCTGCGGTTCTGATTTGCTAAATAGGGAATTATGAAGCACCATATTCAGTCTGATGTGTCAGAAAGCCAGAGCTTTACCTGGACATAACCCGCCCGAACACCGCCGTGTTGTGGATGTGTCTCCAACACTGTTCTGCACCAGCACTAATTGAAGCCTCCGGCTGAGGAAAACTGCCCGTGTGTGTGTGTGTGTGTGACAGCTCAGTAACAGCCCTCGCGCTCTCAGAGATGAACCGGCAGGAGTTTCACACGGACAGAGGATCTAGCCGGACCGGACAGGCCCGAGGGCTCCTGAAGCACACACTCGCTAGATTAAACTGCTGGAGTTTAATGGCCTTGTTTACTGTAACTGTACGAGAGCAAATACATGTTCCCTGTGTCAGAATAGCTGGACAGCAGACTATAAATACTCCAAATTACCACGCTTCCCAGTGTGTTAGCAATATGGTGTTGGATTCATGGCCAAACTGGTAAAGCAAGAAATTGTGTTATTAACTAAAGTAACTGTTTAACACAGTAATGTATATCTGTTTATTTATAGAATGCATGTATGCACACAAATAATATAAATAAATATTATATAATGTGTGTATGCATGGAAAAGTGGCCAAAAGTGACGTCTGGCCTAGGGAAATTGAAATCTTCACCCTTTATTTAAATATTATTAAAACTTTGTTAAAGATTTTGTCGGCATATTGCATAGATTGAGCTTGGAGATGATTGTTTTATTTGTGATAACGCAATGAAACATACCAAATTGTGCCACCATAATTTTTGGCCAGGTTGTCATACAAAGAAACTACATGTAAAAACAAGAGAAAACCAACGAAATATTAATAATATAAAGCGCTGTATGTTTTTCTATAGACGTTTTGCATTGTAAAATAGAAAACTTGTAGCTGTATTTGCCTCTCTTTTTTTAAGTTAACAGGTTTTCTATATAGTGCCATGATTAAATTAATGAGTTTAAAAACATATATAGGCTACAGTCAAACCAAAAATGATTCAGACACCAGATATAATGTTTGATATGTTTCACTAGTGTGATCAGGACACTATAGCTCATTTATGTGAGTGAGGAGAGCAAAATAAAGTAAACTGTGCCATATTACACCGAAACATTCTTCATACAGTGACTACCATTAAAATGTATAAACATTTGGGGGCAAAGATTACTCAGACACTTTGAGCTGATCATGTTTTGCTGAAGTGTGTTTTCTGTAATTGCTAATGCTCTTTTCACACACAGACTGAACAACATGAAGCATTGCTTGGTCACTGGTTGAGCTAAACTGGTATTATCTAATTGTGTAGTTAAATTTACCAGCTGACAGATATTCAACATAATTCATGTGTGAGAGTCTAACAGAAGGACGGACAAAACCAGTCAAATATCCACTGATCTGAGAACTGTGAGTTCTGCTCATGTTTATAAACTATAGCGAATAAACGCTGATGATGTGAGAAAAGGTGTCTGAATACACTTTGGTTTGACTGTATATATGAGGAAGAGGCTTCACATCACTGCTGTCTCAGGGAATAGAAAAGTAGCGATAGTAAAGGCCCAAAACTGTAATAAAAACAATCAGATGTGGACACACACATCCATTTGTCATTGTTGGCCAACCAAAGGATCTGATGGGCTCCTCGAGCGCAGTGACACCTCACTAATGCTGCAAGATTTGATTGACAGGTGGCAATATCGGCCAGCAGCGTCCTCAAGGTTGCTTTGACTTTGAGTTTATGGTGTTGTGGATATTTGTTTAGCGACGGCCGGGGGAAGATTGAGGTGTCGCTGCAGGGAACCGAGTCGGTATGATGCAATATCATACACTCGTGCAATTAGGTAAACACAGCGCCATGCACAACCTATCCCTTTAATTTCCCCACCAAAACCTGTCTCCGAGTTTAATGAATATGTATGGCTTGTTGGAAAACATCCCCCACTTCCAGGTATTCCTGCCACAAAACAATATTGTTTTTCCGTTACGGATGTGTCATTGCACTCAGAGAGAAAAGATGTTTGAGCGACAGTCAGACGGAATCTATAGCTTTTTTGTAAATAACAAGACTTTTTCACACACATAAAACAAGCTAAGCAAATCAATATGAGCTGCTATTCCATTCACAAAGAACCTCTTTTATGGAAACCTTGGGCAAGCAAAGGCTATAGTATTGATCTTTGACTGAACAACACTGCTGAATAACCTTGAGCGGGGAAAAAAAACTAACTTTCTAGGGATGCCAAGAGCTGATCAACGATCCCTGCTGTTAAAAAAGCCTTCTGTTACTTTAGATCCCGCTCAACCTTTTGTTAAAGAACACAATCAGAGTTCGTGTCTGAAATCTGACGAATAGAGACTACGAGCAAAACTGCCTTGCCCGTATGTTGCACAGCCCATCTCGCCCGAATACACTCGATGGGGTTCTATATAGAACTCTAGGGTTCTGGACTTTATGCCAAAAAGGTTCTATATATATAAGGCGAAATGTATTAAATGATTGCACAGAACTTTGATGTCAAACAGGTTTTTTTCTAGTGATAAAGTAAAGCTTACTACAGTGGTTCTCAACGTTTTTTGACTACATGTCCCCCCATTGTCCATAACAATATTTAAAGGCCCCATGAGTTTACATTTTTTGTGATTTACTGGATAAAGGGTTTTTTTCTCGACACGATATATATATATATATATATATATATATATATATATATTTACCCTGGAGTCACTGCCCGGAAAGCAACATAGTGTCGGCCCAGATCCGGTCCACACCTACACTGAAAAAGAAACAATAAGTAAAATGTACTTAACTTTTCTTTGGCAAGTTTTTGCACAAATATTTCAAGTAAATTTCAAAAGCATATTTTTTAAGTAAATTTCACATATGGAATTAAGTCAACTCTACTTAGCTGACTTAAATGAAAGTAACAAAGAAAATAAGTCATTTTAACTTGGCTAGTAAAAAGTTTCCATTGCAATACATTTCACTCAAATAATATAACATTGAATTAAACAGTTTTAAAGGAAATGCTTTACTTAGAAACATCTAAGTAATTAGTACAATACATTTCAGAAATCATGTGTTATGTGAACACAATGACGGTAACATTTGATGGATCGTTTTTGTGTTTGAATGTGTCATTTTGAGTAGAAAATGAACTCCAAATGTCACAAAATGGCAAGTTACTAATTCTAACAACAAAAGCGATGATAAAACAATGTAAATATGACTGGAAAACAGTGACAAATCAAACTCATTAATCAAGACCCAGTGCATGATGGGAACACCAGTATAAGAAAAGTTGAGTAATTTTACTTGATTTTATAACGTTGATATTTACGCTTTCATTTCTACATGACTGAATTGAGTACTAATATAGAATTTACTTCTTTTTTTTAAATTCTTGCCTGAACTAACTTTTTCATGTAATTTACTGCGTTTTTTTTCTGTAGTATTAACTACACAAAATCATTTTTATCAGTGTAGTGCATGTGGCTTAATGCGTACCGGATCTGGGCCGGATCTGTTGCTGTCTGGGTGTAATTTTGCCAAGTAAGTAGGGGTGTAGCGATTCCCTCATGTCACAATTCAATACATATCACGATACTGAACTCACGATTTCATATTATTGCGATATTCCAAGACATAGGGTGAAAGGTTAACAAAAAAATGAACTGTTGATTAAAATGCTAAATTTGGTATTACATTGGGTGTGTAAATAAATGGACTTGGAGCTGGAAGCCCAAAGCACAGGACAATAGAGACACCAGACAATAATCATGATTCTGAAAACAGAATTATTTTAGATGAATATGCTTGCGCTCTTTCACTATTTAAAATAATGTAGGCCACTTTTTCACTAAGAACATAATACATTTGGCATTATCAAGAGCCACAAATATTCCCCCATTGCATTATTATACATTATATTCAACATAGTAGTTTAATGTAGTTCTGACACTAAAACTCTGTAATCTTTCATTGAATTTTCATTTTGAGTGAATTATACACAATGCAAATTGTCACTGTCCACGATATTGTTGCATATTTGTATTGTGATTTATTGTGACACCTCTACAAGTAAGACATGTTCCTGGATCAACGTGTTAAAATCCGAGGGAAGTGACGGCTGAATAACACGGATAAACTTGACATAAACTGTAAACATGTCCCTCAAATTTGATTGATTGATTGAAATGTTGTTCCAGGAACATGTTGTAACTTGGTGAAATTGCTTTCTCCTAGACGGTGGCGTAACTAAAAAAAATGGCCATTGAGTTTACCTGATTTTTCCCTTAAAGCTTCGATATGTGAAACGCCTTTACGGTTCCATAGAACATTTCCTTTTTAGAGCGTCTCTGACACGAGCACAAGAACATCACTTTAACAGACAGCTCGCGCTCACGTGAGGAAACGAGTGAACGGTTTCATCCGGCCGTGCTATACTGGACCCCGAGACCACAGCCAGTGTTTTAGCAGCGCTATAAAGGCCAGCGAGGCGAGCGGCTCCTACTGAGAGGATTTGTTTTGCACGTCTGCTGTCCGCAAACCTCCAGCCAACTGTAAAATGATCAATGCCAGCTCAGCCAATATGTGAGACACAGCCTTTGGATGTGGACCATGCTGAGTCTGAGCCCATGCTTTTTTATATTTAACATTTTTAATGCGCTTTCATTGCGTTTGCTGTGGAACGCTCTAATCCGTGTGGCTTTCTGCATTGTGACTCTCTTTTATATTGTTGGTAATTCAAGGGAAGCCAGTTTGGTTCCTCTCAGCAGGTTCGCTTGAAGAGACAAACATTCAGGGAGAGAAAAATACTGGTCAAAACTGGGAAAAAAAGAGAGAAGGCTTCATCTCAGTAAGAGGCATTAAGCTATTAAACACAGAAAAAGGTTTTAGATAAATGGCACACAAATGCTTGAAAGGACAAGCCAAACATTTGTTTGGCAGCGTTTCGTGAGATTGTCAGAATATCTGTCAGTAATGTCTCCTGCTGTAAGATGACTGACACAGTGCTGAGAAATGCCTAATGGGAAGCTGAGAACAAACACAGCGGACCGGGTAATGGAGCAGATGAAGACAGAGCTGATCCGGAGACTGCTGAATCACAGCGACTCGTGTGTCTGACGGGAACAGCTGAAGAGACACAGAAAACCAACACAAACTCTGAGGATGCATGAGAGAAAACACCAACACTCATTTGGAAAAATGTTCCTGTGGCAAAACGCAAAATACATACCAATCCTATACATATCACTGCAGTTTCTAAAAGAAATGAACACTATAGCAGTAAAACGCCAAACACTTTTAATCGTTTTCACACACAATTATGATTACAGGGGCAGATTATGGATTAATAAAGGCGCCTTGCACAATTATGTTATGACCTCAAAAGAATTTTTAACATAGTGTATGATTTGTAAACAAATATATTTTGGAGTTTGCATCACTCAACCCAACCCGATCGCACTAAGTAGCACGCAGTGTGTTTATTAGTGGTGTAACGGTACACAAAAATCACGGTTCGGTGCGTACCTCGGTTTTAAAGTCACGGTTCGGTACGTTTTCGATACAGCAAAAAGTAAGAAATTTCCTATTTGTTAAAAGAAGTTTTTTTTTTTTTTAATAAGTGTGAGTTGTCCTACATCTTGAAACGTTCAGGTTTATAAATGGGGGTCATCTTTGAAGGATGAACAAATAATGTTAAAAATAACATTTAAATATGAAGAGTTCAGATGCAAAAGCCATTTGAAATTTTCTTCTAGAATGATCATTTTTATCAAGCTTGTATATTTAAGTTCAGTAATTTCACTTAAATGGCAATGAACCTATTAATTGTCATTTGAGTGAAATTACTGAACTTAAATATACAAGCTTCATAAAAAGATCATTCTAGAAGAAAAATTCAAATGGCACTTAGAGGCTTTTGCATCTGAACTCTTCATATATTTATTTATATATTATTTGAGTTTTGAAGTGCTGGGAAAAGATGTGTGAAGTACTTGAAAGCATTTCACTATTCCAGCCAAACTTCCATGGTTACAGTAAGTGTTACTATATTAAATCCATGGTGAATGTTGCTGGTCTGTGGACGTAAAGTATTACTAGTTCATTCATGGCACAATGTTTCTCCTGGTGTCCACGTCAGCGCTGTTTGATCTAATAGAGATCTACGGTTAATAACGGAGAAATGTGAATGCTTCTCACTAGATCTCGCAGCGATGTTATTATTTCAGTAGCGAATTCAAATGTTTTCTTCACTAGATCTCTTAGCGCTGTGTTGTAACAGTGTCGCTTGATGGAGATCGGCTCGCGCTGCACAGATGCTGCTGCTCCGAACTGATAAACGGTCCGTGAAGCACAATATAATGAGTAGCGCAGTTTCGTTACGTTTGCCATTTGATGTTGCGCAACGTTGTGGTGATCGCGCCAGCACGGATTTCGTCGGCAGGAAAAATGGTCCAAGGAATCGTTCGGTTTGTATGCGTACCGACCCGGAAGCCTCGAACCGAAACGGTTCAATACAAATACATGTACCGTTACACCCCTAGTGTTTATCGTGCAATTTATACGCGAAAATTAGTTTTTACGTGCATAGGATACGCATGGGTAGGGTAGGTTTAGTAGTGGTGTGGGGTGCGTGTGTATTACACGCAAATGAACTGCGTATCAAATGCACGTAAAAACTCATTTTCGCGTATAAATTGCACGATAAAACACAATAGAAACGCATTAGAGATGCATTTATGTGAGAACAGGCTGCTTAGCCAGCTCCATATGTTAAACTTTAATGACTTAAGCTTGCTGGATAGCTCAGCTGGAACTGAATTGTGCTTTTGATGAGGAGAGATCGGGGAAGAACCCTGTGAAAGACGAGTCAATATATGAGAGCTCAAAGCTCAAAAACAAGCTAAAGTGACATGGTTACGATTACATTTTGATGTCGCACTTGTTTGTGTTAACACAATCGGGTAGGTTTAGGGTTTAGTGTCGGTGTACGTTATTTTAAAACATTAATCTTTTAGCGCCACTCACCGGACATTTCAATTCAGAACTGCAGTGATACGTGCCGACGCGGACGTAATAAAAGCACTAATTTCACTTTGAAACTGTCGTGAAACGTGGGAGTGGACATACATATTGCGGGAGCGGGCGGGAGTGGACATACATATTGCGGGAGCGGGCGGGAGTGGACATACATATTGCGGGAGCGGGCGGGAGTGTAACACATACGTTGCGGGAGCGGGCGGTAATGGTCAAATATTCGGCGGGCGCGGGCGGGCGGGAGCGGGATGAAGAAAACAGTCCCGCGCAGGACTCTACCGTGAAGCACAATATAATGAGTAGCGCAGTTTCGTTCCGCTTGCCATTTGATGTTGCGCAACGTTGTGGTGGTCGCGCCGTCGCGGATTTTGTCGGCAGGAAAAATGGTCCAAGGAATCGTTCGGTTTGTATGCGTTCCGAACCGGAAGCCCCAAACCGAAACTGTTCAATACGAATACATGTACCGTTACACCCCTAGTGTTTATCGTGCAATTTATACGCGAAAATTAGTTTTTACGTGCATAGGATACGCATGGGTTGGTTAGGGTAGGTTTAGTAGTGGTGTGGGGTGCGTGTGTATTACACGCAAATGAACTGCGTATCAAATGCACGTAAAAACTCATTTTCGCGTATAAATTGCACGATAAAACACAATAGAGACGCATTTATGTGAGAACAGGCTGCTTAACCAGCTCCATATGTTAAACTTTAATGACTTAAGCTTGCTGGATAGCTCAGCTGGAACTGAATTGTGCTTCTGATGAGGAGAGATCGGGGAAGAACCCTGTGAAAGGCGAGTCAATATATGAGAGCTCAAAGCTCAAAAACAAGCTAAAGTGACATGGTTACGATTACGTTTTGATGTCGCACTTGTTTGTGTTAACACTATCAGGTAGGTTTAGGGTTTAGTGTAGGTGTACGTTATTTTAAAACATGATTGAGCATTCATATTTTAGCACCACTCACCGGACATTTCAATTCAGAACTGCAGTGATACGTGCCGACGCAGACGTAATAAAAGCACTAATTTCACTTTGAAACTGTCGTTAAACGTACATGACGCAGCGTATTTTGCGTTTTACAAAAATGTTGCCACAGGTTTTTCGCATGAGTCTGGGCTGGAGAATACATGCATGCTATGGTGACTCGAATCTGTGTTCACCAACGCTGAGTGGCGCTCACACCGTAGTGGAGACAAGTGAGTCATTGAATGATTCACTCAACCGATTCATTAAACACAATATGAGATGTCACAGCTCAATCTGTTCATTCACACACAAGATGCCTGGGAGTTTTGCAGGCTGTGATTTATTGTGGCAACAGTAACGGGTTTTTTTCGTCGATTATTTGTTTATTTATTTTATTTTTTATTAAATGAGAGAGATGGTTCAGTTAAAAGATTTGCACATGTGTTTGTTCAAGCCACATGATTGTTTACTTTAATATGGGGGCTTTTAGGGTAATGTTCTGTTTGTAGCTTGAATTTTATTATACTATATTTTATTTTATTTTAAAATCCACAGAAACAGTCATGAGAGAGACTTTTGCGTGCTGTGCTTTATTGTTCCTACAGTAACAGCGTTTCAGTCAACACATTTCATACACATTTGGTGACAAAAAAATGCTGGACTGAAACACCAGGATGCAAATGAGGATTTTATTTTATTTTAATATATAAACGAGATGCCGATTCCATCATGAAAGAAACATCCTAGTTGATTCACTTCATCTATGAACAAGATTCTTTGTTTGTTCACGAACTGGAAGTACCATTTGTTCATTCACGAGAATCATTTAATTCGATTAACCAATACTTTGTGAGTGTGTTGAGTTTGTAATTGTATTTGTTTATTCACAAACTAAAGATATAATTCAGTGGCTCTCTGAATCTTGTTAAGACACGTCCAGTAGTCCAGTAGACGTTATGCTAGTCTTGAGAGCAGGGAAATCCACAGAACTAAGAGAGACTTGGTTCAGTTACAGAAGATCTGTTCATATTTGTTCAAGCCAAGAGCTTTCTATAATCTAGGGCTCTTGCTGGGGCCATTTTCTCTTTGTAGCTGAAATAACCAAAACACAAATCTACCTCTTGTTGTGTTTGTGTAGCTTTCCTTATGTACACTGCACTTCTGTAAACCTTCAACCTCCGAAGCATGTGTGTGTAGTAACTGCAGTGTGTCAAATAAACTAGGACACCTCTACCATCTTTTCAACAGATTAACTGTGCCCTAGTTTGAGCTGTGCAGCGGCTGACGGGAACATTGAGTTTTGAGGCTGTAATTTAGCGTGCGTGTGTGTGCGTGTGTGTGTGTGTGTGTGTGTGTGTGTGTGTGTGTGTTTGCTAGCATCTGTCTGTGCCATGTGAGGACATTACTGATGCGTCCTCTGTTCAGAGACAAATGATGGTGGTCTGGAAAGAGAGGGAGGGTTTATCCACTTTGAGGTCACCTTACAAATTGCAAATAGTCCAGTGAATCCTCGTCCTCATCCTCATCCTCATCCTCATCCTCATCCTCATTGATGGTGTGTTTAGATTGACTGGCCGCTGCTCACACTGTCTTGTCTTAAAGAGGATGGATTTACAGATGCATCTTCTCAGGATGCTGATATGCTCTTGTGTGCCAACAGTAACAGGGTTTCAGTTATTATATTTGTATGCACACTTTGGGGAGGGGGATCTAGACTGAAGAAATGTGAATACATCAGTTATTTACATCGAGATGAAAATGAATTTTTCCAAATGGCCAAAAAGTTTTATACTTGTTTGAGGATTTTTTTTTTTTTTTTTTTTTTTTTTTTTTATCAATTCATGTATTTTATCTTAAACCAATTATTTACAATAATATGAAAATAAAATTGTCAAAATGGCCAAATACTTGTTTAAGGATTTTATTTTATTTTAAAATACACAAAAACAGCCATGAGAGAGACTTTTTTCAGTTAAATTATTTTGTTTATTTTTTTATAATTTTTATTTTATTTTATTTTATTTTATTTTATTTTATTTTATTTTATTTTATTTTATTTTATTTATTTTGTTTAAAATACACAGAAACAGCCAGAGACTCAATTCAGTTAAAAGCTTTTATTATTTTATAGTATGGCATTTATTTCATTTTATTTGTATTTTTATTTATTTATTTAATTAATTTTTTTTATTAAAATTTTTATTTTATTTTTTTAAATGGCCTCCTGAGACCATAACTGAAAGTCAACTCTTTGGTAGACATGACCAGCCTTATGCTGACTAGCCGACTAAACGTTCAGACACGATCTGAAGTCTGTTCTACTGTCTTTGTAGTACAATTACACAAGACACACATTAATGATGCAGGCAGCATTAATGGACATGTAAAAGGCCAACGGGGAGAATTATAGAGAATGCATGATTATATATATATATAGATATAGATATAAATGACAGGATGCATTAAATATTCTGCAACATGGCATGTTGTGTTTATCCTATTGATTATTTTAATGCAGCTTTGGAGAGATTTGGATTTCAAAGTGGTTGGAGAGATGAATTTGACCTGATTGCAAAGGTGAAGTGTGTAGACTTGCAGAAAAAATGTAACTTTAAATCTCCTGAACCCTCCACTCATTCAGCCATTGGTCGGACAAACAAATAGCCCCGCCCCCAAACCCACGCCACTGGTTGAGCCAGTTCTTCTGTCAAACTGAGCAAAGCAATGTTCTAAAAGCTGCAGTTTCACACATTTCAGGTGAACTGGCCTACAAATGTCTATTTATAGTCGTCTCTGCATATTAATGTGGGATAAGGGAAGGTGTTTTGCATAGAAAAAAACTGCATCACTTTAAAAAAACAGTGTGTTTTGAGCAGATATGTGTTATTTCCCCTGATGTGTGACTGGTGAGCAGTCAGTGTTCCAGTGCTAGCGGTGTGATGCTACTGGTCTTGTTTTCATCGGCTATATTTAGCCCATGGCCTGCTCCTCTGCAGAATACTAATCAGGACACGGCAAAGCCTCGGCGAGGGTTGAGCACTGAACCTCACGACAGCTCTAACGCTTCATCTCCTCACGATCACTATCAAACAATCTGATCAGGGGAAACCATTGCCTAGAAATATCATTTAACACCAGACTCTGAATATCCTTATTTTTTCAATAGAGTTAATGTTTGAGGAATAGCACTGAGACGTTTAATAGACATATATGAAACATGTAAACACAATTTTGTTTTTTTTACAAATCTGTTCTTTTAAACATGTTTGTTGTTCTCCTTATGTACATGCATCCTCCACCATCTCTCTCTTTCCCTTCCTTGTCCATCTTTGCACCCGTGTCTCTCTTATTCCTCCTCTTCTCTGGTTTATACGACTGTACCAGATGCCAAATTGCAGAATTATTCACAGACATAAAGATGAATGCACATCTGTCCCTGTGTCCTGGCGGGTCGAGCACAGCCCTGCTGGATGTGTGTGTAGTCACTGATTAAATGGGGATACAATTAAAAAAGATTTACAACACATTTCGGAGTCTGGCCAGCAATACATCTGGATTCTGTCGTTGAAAACGTTGATATTAAAGGGGTCATGGTATTCTTTTTATTAGTAGTATTTGCGGTTAGACTTTATTTCGATGGTCCACTTTGTACATTCTACTAACAAGTAACTTTGCAACTACATTAGTATGGCAGTGCTGTAACAGTAGACTGTTCGGGTTCACGTTAGTAGAATAAGTTCGTATAAAACTTGCCTCTCAACTTATACTTCCAATTATTGACTATTGGGATGTTGTATATCAAAATGCATTTAACTTAGACCTTGTTCCACTTAACACAGTATAATATAGACTTTGCAGATGTGTTCTTGTATCTCACTCATCACTGTATAATGTATAATGCACTTAATTGGCCATCTCTAAGTAGTAGAAGACACATTCACTGGCTTCAACTTATATTTAAATGTATTTATTTCAATTATCCTCCTTATGTAAAACAGTATATTGTACCTTATGCATCAAAGTTTGAAGTTCGGCACTCTACTCAACTCTACTTCTCTGTCCCGCGAGTTAAAAAAACAACTGGCAAAAGAGCGTTTAAGTTTAAGGCTCCAGATTGGAATAATATGTGGAAATAAAATCAATTTCTTTCCTTGGTTTGTTTAAGCATGCCCTGTCTACTCACTTATAATAAATAGCTGGATAAATAAACAATAATTAGGCTACTTTTATTTTTGTCTAAAACAGATATCACGATTCTGAACAGACAATTACAGAAACTAACATAATTGCTGCAGTCTGTTAAAAAATAATATTTAATTTTATTTAATTGTATTTAATTATGAATTAATGAATGATTCAATGACTCACTTCAACGTCACTTGATTCATTGCTGGATGAATCAGCACTTTTTCAAAACAACAAATCTCTTAATTCAAACAAATCTGTTAAAAACAGATTTGTTTGAATTAAGTTTTTTTTCAACAAATCTGTTAAAAACACATACGTGTTTTTAACAGTCACGTGTCGCCACCTACTGGTGTAACGATGTAATTGATACAATCTTCATTTTAAGCGCCATGTTACTTTCAAAAGGTGTTTTACTCTAGTTTGATTGCTACCGCAGACATCAATGTTTATATCTGAACTATAATCTTTTTTATCTCAGTGATTCTGTGAATTATTGTAAGACAAATATGACACTGTGTGGTTGAAAAGACTGTTTATGAAGCGGTTTCATACCTGTGCATGACAACTCCTCTCTCTGGATCAGAACGCAGACCTGAATGTTCGCTGTGATCGTACTTGTCAAAGGTTTAATAGAATCGTTGTCATTTAGGAATAAGATCGAGTGGGTGTTTGAATCTGGATCGCAATCTTTTAACGATTAATTGTGCAGCTCTATGCAACCTAAAACTAATTTGTGCAGATTTTTGTGACTGATTTAGCTCATGCATTTGGTGAATTAGGTGCTAAAACAACACAAAAATCAGAGCACACTCTTTAGTCTATAAGAGAGAGAAGAAGAGCTTTGCTTCAGAGAGTAGAACTGGCATATACGATTGAAGTGTAACAGGATTTCATGAAAGAGAGAGAGAAAACGAGAGACAAGTGGAGCGTCCAGGTGCTTCATCATTCAAATGACAAGTGCACAGCGAGTGTGTGTATGTGTGTGTTGGAGCAACATGTCCGGCGGTCACCTCTCCGCTGTCTGGCCGAGACCCATATATTCCCCCCAGCTTTGGAGACCGTCCAGACTTCATCTCTGAACACGATCCATTCGCACTGTCTGGCTCCTGCGATGACCAGTAGAGGTGTAGATGTAGACGACGCCACCCTGAGAACCAAAGCCCTTCTGTCCTTCTAACCTGTGACTTTCATTCAGCTTAGAGGTTTTCATCCACATTCATCCTCACGAACCCTTCTCCAGCCGTCATCCGGGTCACATTAGCCATCGTGGCTGACACTATAAATCCCTCAAATACAAAACTGTGTCGAAAGTTCTGCGGTTGATACTGACAATGCGCACATTGGGTCTCATTCATGAAACATTCGTAAATATACGAGTAAATATGCGAGTGATTTGCGCGTAAAGAGACCTTCCCGAAAACTCCTGATTCACAAATACTTCGTAAACGTCAGATGTGATAGTGAAATGTGTGTGTGTGTGTGTTAATGAATTCCAATCAGTCGTAAATGGGATGCGCGTGCACGTTCATTCTCAATTACCATAAACCCCGCCTATTAAATCCGACTGACAACTATATATGGGCATCATATTATGACATGAATGCGAATGAAAAAAAAAAAATTCTCAGATGCAGAAATTGAAGTTTTATTATCAGAAGTTCATTCAAAACGCCACATTTATTTTCAAGCGTAAGCTACATAGTGGCGTATCGGGTCCTAAAAAAAAGGAAGCTTGGCAGCATATTACAGTTTCATCTGTTAATCGAACATTCCCAGAAGTGAGAAGAAAATGGTTCGACATTAAGATTGAGAGCAAAAAACGAATTAGTTCACTTCGGAAAAATAGTATTCAAACTGGAGAAGGACCACCATCGCAGATGCTATTACTGGCTCTCATAATAAGAAAAACCGTATGTAATTACTATATATAATACTTTTTCAAAATGCTGTGCAAATATGTAC
The DNA here is from genome assembly GCA_029959095.1 of Rhinichthys osculus. Lineage (NCBI taxonomy): Eukaryota > Metazoa > Chordata > Actinopteri > Cypriniformes > Leuciscidae > Rhinichthys > Rhinichthys osculus. The sequence continues at coordinate 51,918,752 of JARWKJ010000006.1, forward strand.
TTGATTATGGTGAATTAAAATGCAGCCTTATTAATGAGCAAAACGTTCGTGTGTTAAGCGCACTATTTACGCGTGGCTGGGAGCAGGTGGAGATTTCTTTCGTACCAACTAACATTAGGAAAATATGAACATTTTAATGAATCCGAAAATTTACGCCAGAACCACTTTACACACGATTTACACAAAAATTCGTTCTGCTCGTGTTTCATGAATGAGACCCAATAAGAGTATGTTTACACAATGACGATGCACTAAAACCCCAAACGTATTTCCTTTGCTTTTTTTCGAGTTTAGACGACAACATCCATGAAAACAACTAAAAACCCTGTATTATGCATGCCAGGCCAGTAGTTGGCGATGTCACTTTGTAAAGAAACATATCGTTCATTACATCACCGTTTTCACAAATTCACGTTTTTGTTGTATAGATGGAGACGATGATGGTATAGTTTTCAAAAAAACAGATTTCAAAAGTTAGCATTTTCAGGCCACCAAAACGCTGTTGTCGTGTAAAGGAACGTGAACCCGAACCGAACAGTCTACTAATACTCTAATGAGAGTTAAGTTGACATGCAGTTGCAAATTAATGAGAGTTAGTTGAGTTAGTTATTTGTATTGCACTTTCACAATGCATAGAAAGTCATACCGTTATGTCTACATGCCACTTTACCAGAGGGCAGGTTTTAGGGCTGGCCGATATATTGATGTACCAACCCGATCTCACGACCAATTCGTCCGAATTTGACGAGTGATTAAAAGATGGCTAATTCGTAACAATTCGTACGACCTCACTCGTACGAATTAGTACGATTTTTGCTAAATCGTACATATTTGACGAGTTTCCCAATTCGTATGAATTCGTACGAATGACCTACCCCTGACCCCGCCCCTAAGCCTACCCATCACGTGGGTTTAGACAAATCGTACAAATCGAACGAGTGAGGTCGTACGAATTCGCCACCTTTTAATCACTGGTATACGAATTCGTACGAATTAGCCACCTTTTAATCACTGGTATACGAATTCGTACGAATTAGCCATCTTTTAATCACTGGTATACGAATTCGTACGAATTAGCCACCTTTTAATCACTGGTATACGAATTCGTACGAATTAGCCACCTTTTAATCACTGGTATACGAATTCGTACGAATTAGCCATCTTTTAATCACTGGTATACGAATTCGTACGAATTAGCCATCTTTTAATCACTCGTCAAATTCGGACGAATTGGTTGTGAGATAGCGTTGGATATACAGTATGATGATTACACTCGGGTTCACGTCTGAGCATTAAAAGGCAATTAAGAGATTTAAATGTCTGTCGGTGTTGTTCCAATAAGAGATTTGAACGTTTTCAGTATTGTTCTGAGCGAGGGTGTACAATACTAAAACCAGTGAAGATATGACTAGTTGTTGTAAAGTCCCCCTTTAATCAATAATGTTATCCTTTAAAACTCATATTTGATCACCAAAATGACATATTACTCTCCTCACCAAAATGACATATTTAAGGTTTTTTTTGCTTTAAAATATCTTGAATGTAACTCGACACCCTCGCCTCATTTAGTATGCGCGAGGGTGTACCAGTGAAGATATGAACATTTGTTGTAAAGTCCCCCTTTAATCAATAATGTTATCCTTTAAAACTCATCTTTGATCACCAAAATGACATATTTAAGTTTGCTTTCAAATATCTTGAATGTAACTCGACACCCTCGCCTCATTTAGTATGTGCGGTTCTATGAATATGCAAATGAGCCCCGCCTCCACTCACTCACTCAGCTCAGAGATCCACTGGTTGACGATCACACGTTGATCTGATTGGTTACAAGGTCGTTTGTGACGTCAGAAACACCAGCGATTTCAAACCGTGTTTTTGAGACTGTCTTTGGTTCACTGCAGATTTAAGGAGAAAATACTCAGCAATGCTGTCGACTTATGAATTTACACATGGTTTGTCTTAAAGCGTATTAAAAACACCACACACACATATACAAGATTAAAAGCTTGATTTTCACCACAGGGGGACTTTAAGCTAAAAATAGCCATTTGTCAAAGAGTTAACATTTTCCAAATTTCATTAACAGACACTTAAGCGACAATGTTGAGAAATACAGCTTTAATATCTGATTTCTACTTTACAGGCCTGTGATTATAGAACAATACACCCGTGACCATTAGGAAGCATTGAGAATTGTTCTAGCATGTCTGGGGTGAGGTTTGTGAATATGGGCCCTGAATATAAAGAATATCCAGTATGTCTTCAAGCACATTGTCATTGAAAGTTGAGGAGATGTGGGACAGCTGTCAGTCGGAGAGGCCGAGAGCGTCTCGTATGACACAGATAGGAGAAACTGTCCAACAGTAGGACATACACTTCATGAATCTTGCTGGAAAAGTGTAGCATGAAGGGACTCTTTGCTGAAAGATCTCATATCGCATCTAGTCTGCCCAAGGCGCGCGAGACTCGCCAATTTGTAAGAAGAGTCTGTGGCTGAGACCAAAATTGAACTTCAAGCCTCAGTGCTATAAGTGCTTTGTTTAGTGCAAGGCTAACACATTGTGATGGCGGCGTCGTCTCTGTGACTGAAACACACAAAGATAGATGGATTGTCATTTGAAATCTTACAAAAATATTCACTTAAATACACAGTAATTATGTGCAAAGCAATAAAATCTTTTTGAAAGCTCTGTAAACTCAGCAGCTTCAGTAAAACTCTTTAGAGTCGCTTTTGGTTAGAAACTAAGGCGAGCTTCAATCTATTTTCATCAAGTATAAATGATCGTTGCTTGTCAAAGAGAGGGAAAGCACTCTGCAGGATGTTAATAGAAAAGTTTCAGATGTCTTGCCCTGGGCTATCAGTGACAAAAGTTTTAGCAAATTAAAAAATGCAGCTTGATTATGTCTTGCTAATGCTAAAAGGCAACAATGCTAGAGGAGGTTGAACAGTATTTTTCATAAAGGGATTTTGAAAACGTCTTCATTTAGGAGTCATGAACCAAAGCAACCAGAGACGAGGTGAATCACAACTTTACAAGCTTTGATTTGAAGCTAAAGTAACAAAAACACAAGCAAGCTTTAATGAAGGGAGAAATACAATGCCATGAAGTATTTCAAATGACACAATCAAAACAAAACAAAAACTGGAAATGTAAAACTATTGATTTAATGATGTTGATTATGTTTATAGAAAGCATATTTTACGTTTAAAACAAATTTGCACTCGATTATTCGCAGCGCTCTGATTCGTGAAGATTTCTTTTCGAAATCATAATGCAATTTTCACCAGGAATTCTGCTGTTAAACACGATTATGTAAAAAACAAGATGAAATAATGTGGTCTGATGGCTTCACCTGAAGCAGATACCGCTGAATAACATCCTCGTAGCTCACAGTAGGTCCGTCTTTAATGCTTTATCACTTGTTGTTACGAATCAATCCCCTATGGAGAAAATGAATGGGATTTTTAACTGGTTGCTTGAACATCAAATGGACCCACCTTTCCCCTCTTTAACCTTGGCAAAATCATGTTTTTATACTTTACATTGTCATTGAGAACTCCCGGTTTTTTTTTCATTTCTCATTTTCAGCAACAAGTGTCACAAACTTATAATTCAGACCCTAAAGCACATAACAATCAGTGTTTGTGCATCTGTATTTCGTGTCATATTGTCCTTTTTTAATGTTCTTAAGGAAACAATCCATTGTGTGATTCTTCAAACATTGTGGGAACGTTGCTTTTGAATCGTTCGGAAACAAGTAGCAACATTTGAAAAATGTTAGGCGAAACGTCCAACTAAAATATTTCAGAAAAAAATATATAAAATACATTTTTGTGTTAACATATTGAGATTACCAGAATACTTTGAACAAACATTCAATTAGTGTTACTGGAAGAACGTTTGTTCATAACCTTGAGTGAACCTTGCCAGAACGTTCCCTGTTAGCCGGAGTAGAGCTTGTTTGTCAATGTTGGCAGAAGGCTAAACCCACAAAAATCATGTGTGAGCAAGATAATGAAATATGCCTGAAGGGAGACAATCTAACAAACTCTGTTGTATACAGAAAGAAGCAAACGAATGATTTTATGCATTGTTTTTGTCTTTTTGCACTCATCTAATTGAAATGTATTTGGTTTATGTGGGCTTATGTGTTTGCAAACATCAACTGGTAATATTCGAAGGAGCTGAGCAGCTGAATTATGTCAAATTGTGTGTGTGTGTCTGTGTGTCTGTACCTACTTAACTATATTTTGGGGACAAATTTGTACCCAGAAGTGACCAAAACCTGACAAAATCTCCAAAAACCTCCATTTAGGGACGTCCTCATGTGTAATTAAAGTTTTTTTTAAAAATGCAGAACGTTTTGTGGGTAGGTTTAGATGTAGGGTTAGTGTAAGAGGAGAGAATATAGTTTGTACAATAAAAAAACCATTACGTCTATGAAATGTCCCCATTTTGATAGCTAAGTAAACGTGTGTGTGTGTGTTCTGTCATTATGTACCTCGTCCATTAATACATCTGATGTAAATTAAATATAAAACGAGGGCTATTTGGAAACACAGGAGTGTTGTGTGAGCACTTTGGTGATGGCTGACCCATTCAGAATAGAAATGCCTGGCATATGGTCACGGTGGGCATATTATGGGCTCTGAGAGTGAGGAATCACATGATTCAAAAAGATATGACAGGAAAAAAGGAATAACTGTTGTCGGTGTGAGAGTGCGTGTCATGTTGAATAGGCCATTGAGTACGGATGGGGATTGTGCTTCGAGCTGCTTCACAGACTCACACACCTTCGAGTGTCGAGGAAAGGTCAGCTTCTTTACCGTCCGTGCTGAGCTCTTCCTCGTACACACGGACTAATATATCTCAGGCTTGCACAGTAAGCACATATATTTCCTTTAGGTTCTGCCCTCCAAGTCTCCAAAATGGATACTTTAATAAGGCACAGTTTCTCCCAATCAGTTTCAATTACCCCCAACGTACAAAAGCGGTGACACCAACCAAAAACAATATGTTTTAATCGCATATTGGGTCAAAAACTGTCAAGGACAACTAAAGGAAAAGTTCACCAGAAAAACAAAATATACATATGGGCCCTATTTTAAGGATATAAGCGCACAAGTGCACTTAGGGCGTCTGAATCCACTTTTGCTAGTTTAACGAAGGGGACAAATGGTCGGCGCTCCCGGCGCTGGTCTAAAAGGGTCGTCTCTATGCTCTTAATGAGTAATGGGTGTGTTTTGGGCGTAACGTGCAATAAACCAGTTGCCAGTTGCCAGTTGCGCAAATAGCAGCGCTCCACCAATGCGCCCGAACACACACCTGGTTCTCAGACCCGCCGCACAAATGGACACAAATGCATTTGCTATTTAAACAACGTGGCGCAGGACGAGAAAATGAAAATCGCGTCAGGCTGAAACTAGCAAAACACACTTGCGTACAATATATTGTATATTTTAATAATGCCAGCTAGTAAGGCAGCAGACAGAGATACTTCAGAGACTTTTGCTCTATCCTGCTGGTTCATTCTGTATTTTTCTGCAGTGCCGATGAAGGACTTTGTGTGCGTGAAAGACGTTTATCCGTGTGTAAATACCTTGTTTGTGGGGTGCTCAGCTAATATGAGCTAAATTAGGCCCGAGGCAGGTGAGTCTGACTAACGGTCTCAGTCAAGCTTTACTCTGCGTCTGAGGCGAGAGCACAGCTGTGTTCAAGAGCGTTCCTCAGATTCACGTCTCGTGTTTCGGCACCGACTGTTGACACTGTTTGTGCGCACGCGGCATGTGAAAGATGCTCACTTCTGATCTCTGCTCTCGGGGCACTGCAGGATGACGCAAAAATCATAGATACACACTCATTCTCCCACACTAACACACACACACACACAGCAGACAAATTTATCTAAGCACACTTAAAAGACATGTTGACTTTGTGCAAGCACATGCTGAGTGTAAAGATTTCACCCTTGGCCTTCTTTCTAAGCACATCATGGGGGCAAACCGTGTCAGAATCTGTCATGCTTGTCTCATCTCTGTGTTTGGGTTTTATGTAAATTCATCTTCCAGTCCTTTTTATGTTTTACTTCAAGAAACCAGTACTGTAATATATATATACACTACCGTTCAAAAGTTTGGGGTCGGTACGATTTTAAATACTTTTAAAAGAATTCTCTTCTGCTAACCATGGCTGCGCTTATTTGATTAAAAATACAACAAAAATCAGTTATAGTATTAAATATTATTCCAGTGTAAATCAGCTGTTTTCTGTGTGAATATATAGTAAAGTGTAATTTATTCCTGTGATCAAAGCTGAATTTTCAGCATCACCAGTGTCAGTGTCTTCAGTGTCAAATGATCCTTCACAAATCAGTATAATATGAGGATTTGATGCTCAAGAAACATTTATTATTATTATCAATGTTGAAACAGTTGTTGGTCTGTCAGTTGTACATTTTTTTTTTTTTTTTTTTTTTTTTTTAGGATTCTTTGATGAATAGGAAGTTCAAAAGACTTTTGTAACATTATAAATGTCTTTACTGTCACTTTCGATCAAATTAATTATTCCTTGATAAATAAAAGTATTGATTTCTTTCCTCCAAAAAATAAAAATAAAATTCTCACTGACCCCAAACTTTTGAACGGTAGTGTATATATATATATATATATATATATATATATATATAAAACAGTACTGATTTCTTGATGAAGTAAAATGGTTTTCCATATGCCTAAAATCTGTATATATATATATATATATATATATATATATATATATATATATTAGTGCTGTCAAACGATTAAAATATTTAATCGCGATTAATCGCATTTAATCGCACATTTTTATCTATTCTAAATGTCTCTTGATTTCTTTTTGTCCCATGATTTTTTCTCATTTTAATGCTCTTATCAACATGGAAAAGTGGATCGGCTTGCTTTGTTCAAATGTTTTTTATTGAAAACAACATTGGCATATACTGTGTTCAATTTCACACTAACATTCTCACTTGGAGCAAATAATCTCTCACACAATGTAACACTGTCCATCAATAAAAGGGTGAAAGAAATACTGACGAGGTCCTGATATTGACGAGGGGGTGGAGAATTCGCATCAGCTGTGTGTGTGTGTGTGTGTGTGTGTGTGCTTGGCCATCATCAAGTGGTGTTTCAGACTGGACGTGCTGCGATGATGATCAGTTCACAACGACAAAACACACAGATCACTTTGGTCTCGTCAATGGAACCATTTGGCAAATTTTTAAAAGTAAACTTTTCATTCAGAATCTTATTGGCATCCATTTCGGCGTCTCGCGCTCGTCATCTACTCAAAACTGGACGTTTTGAACGTTCCTATAACATTCAGAAATAACGTTTTTATAACTTAATGGGAACGTTATGAAAACGTTCTTATAACCTAAAATTGTTAGCTGGGGAAGAGGAGAGATTCGCGATTGCACTGAACACGTTTTAAGTGCAGGCATATTCTCTGAGCGAGCCCAGAGAAATTTCTTACAAGAGCAGTGTGTATCTGAGAGCGCGCGACTCGAGCAGAGAGATTCGTGCTCGCGCATCCGGCTCGCAAGCCCAAACAAGTGTGTGCGGCGTGCCTGTTGTTTTGTTTCCGGTCTAGCTAGATCCGCTTGCGCTTTCAAAACGTCCTCGCGCGGCGCAAGCCATTGAAATGAATGGGTTTCATAGCGCAGCGCCGCGCATGCCGCGTCCTGTTGCAAAAGCATGTGAAAAAAAAACTACAAAGTTGGCTAGGCCAAAAAGACCGTTAATCGCGCGATAAAAAAATTAACGCCGTTAAAATGGGTTTGCGTTAACGCCGTTAATAACGCGTTTAACTGACAGCCCTAATATATATATATATATAATAAAAAAAATATTTTGAGAAAACAAGATATGTACTCTATTGTAACTGAAACGGTAAAAGAGCAATACAATAAACACTTAAATGTGCATGTGAGACTCTTGTTTTGAATTAGACTTTGTTTGTGTTGAATTAGACCTGCTGTTTGTTTCAGCAGGTTTATTAGGCTGCTGTCCCTTTAAGACCTGATGCACTGATCCATTATACTGTTACATATGTGTTTTCTTTCTCAACTGTTTACATTCACTTTAAACATGTTTACTTGAATACTCGCCAAGACTGGCATTTTGACATTATTTTGTGCTTATTTGACTGTTTAAGCGCAATAAGAAGTGAAAAAGAACTCAATATAGTTCTGAGAGGTGGCTTTATGTGCGCGCACTTTGGGTGAGAGCTCAAAATTAGTACAATTATGCACAATCCCACGCGAAAAATATCTCTATCTGCAGTTGTAACTCTAAGTGGTGTTACAACTGCAGATAGAGAACTCATATTTTGCAGTATATTTCATTTTATATTTGTACTGTGACTTATTTCATTCATCATTTCTTGAAATAGGCATTGCATCCATTTTCTTAGAGTAAACAGCCCTGTTCACATGCAGAATACATCCAGATCATATGCACACAGACTTATATATATATATATGAGAAAGAAAACGACCCATCTAAACCTTGGCGGTCACTTTCGCTCCAGCGAACTAAGACAACGGAAGCACAGAGATCATAATGAGAATAACGACAGTGTCACCAGACGGAAAGAAATGGCATGAAAAATGGAATAGCATGTGCCAAAGGGAGAGAGAGAAAGAGAGAGATGAGCGTGAGCAGGAAAGCATGCGGGAATAGAGAGAGAGAGAGAGAGAGAGAGAGAGAGAGAGAGAGAGAGAGAGGACCTGACAGTAAACCCTGTAAATCCACTGGGTTTTCAGATGCAGATGCAGAGCAGAAGAGACAACGGCTTTAGGGGCCAGAGAGCAATGGTCAGAATACTAGAGAGAGAGAGAGAGAGTGAGAGAGAGAGAGAGAGAGAGAGAGAGAGAGAGAGAGAGAGAGAGAGAGAGAGAGAGAGAGAGAGAGAGAGAGAGAGAGAGAGAGAGAGGTGGCAGGGCAGGCAAACAGGCTGGAGCTGTCAAGAATGTTCTGTCAGTAGATTAAAATCAGGGGCCATTTAAAGAAGACCAGCATGCAAAACATACATTTCCCTCATACATACAAATAAACATACACAGAATGAACACTCACCGAGATCTTCAGAAACAGTCGGCTTAGAACAGATAACGCACATATTGAATAATATTTTCCTGCAACAACATACAAATAATATCAAAATATGCTGACAGTGATTTGAACGTCAACACAAAACAGCATTCATTTTACTTCTGTGACATATCTTCAATTATCTCTTGAGAAAGAGAACCTCACGTGTGTGTATAACACACATATTATAACGTAACATGCTATTACATAACATTAGCATTACATAAACATATACTGTAGCATAATGTAGCATAAACATAACATTAACATACCATATAACATACAACATAACAACCTTACAACATATGTAAAAAATAACACTGTAAAAAAACAACGGAATCATAACAACAAATATATAAAACAGTAACATTAACAAAACAGAAATGTAACGTGAGATTAACATAAAAATGTAACAACATAAACATTACATATGTATATATATATATACAAGTCCTTCTAAAAAAATTAGCATATTGTGATAAAGTTCATTATTGTCCATAATGTAATGATAAAAATTAAACTTTCATATATTTTAGATTCATTGCACACCAACTGAAATATTTCAGGTCTTTTATTGTTTTAATACTGATGATTTTGGCATACAGCTCATGAAAACCCAAAATTCCTGTCTAAAAAAAATTAGCATATTTCATCCGACCAATAAAATAAGTGTTTTAATACCAAAAAAAAAGTCAACCTTCAAATAATTATGTTCAGTTATGCACTCAATAGTCAATACTTGGTCGGGAATCCTTTTGCAGAAATGACTGCTTCAATGCAGCGTGGCATGGAGGCAATCAGCCTGTGGCACTGCTGAGGTGTTATGGAGGCCCAGGATGCTTCGATAGCGGCCTTAAGCTCATCCAGAGTGTTGGGTCTTGCGTCGCTCAACTTTCTCTTCACAATATCCCACAGATTCTCTATGGGGTTCAGGTCAGGAGAGTTGGCAGGCCAATTGAGCACAGTAATACCATGGTCAGTAAACCATTTACCAGTGGTTTTGGCACTGTGAGCAGGTGCCAGGTCGTGCTGAAAAATGAAATCTTCATCTCCATAAAGCTTTTCAGCAGATGGAAGCATGAAGTGCTCCAAAATCTCCTGATAGCTAGCTGCATTGACCCTGCTCTTGATAAAACACAGTGCACCAACACCAGCAGCTGACATGGCACCCCAGACCATCACTGACTGTGGGTACTTGACACTGGACTTCAGGCATTTTGGCATTTCCTTCTCCCCAGTCTTCCTCCAGACTCTGGCACCTTGATTTCCAAATGACACGCAAAACTGAGCAACAGTCCAGTGCTGCTTCTCTGCAGCCCAGGTCAGGCGCTTCTGCCGCTGTTTCTGGTTCAAAAGTGGCTTGACCTGGGGCTTGACATTTCCTGCACACGCCTGTGCATGGTGGCTCTGGATGTTTCTACTCCAGACTCAGTCCACTGCTTCCGCAGGTCCCCCAAGGTCTGGAATCGGTCCTTCTCCACAATCTTCCTCAGGGTCCGGTCACCTCTTCTTGTTGTGCAGCGTTTTTTCGCCACACTTTTTCCTTCCCACAGACTTCCCACTGAGGTGCCTTGATACAGCACTCTGGGAACAGCCTATTTGTTCAGAAATTTCTTTCCGTCTTACCCTCTTGCTTGAGGGTGTCAATGATGGCCTTCTGGACAGCAGTCAGGTCGGCAGTCTTACCCATGATTGCGGTTTTGAGTAATGAAACAGGCTGGGAGTTTTTAAAAGCCTCAGGAATCTTTTGCAGGTGTTTAGAGTTAATTAGTTGATTCAGATGATTAGGTTAATAGCTCGTTTAGAGACCCTTTTGAAACTTTGGAATAACGTGCACTGATGAATTGTTCACAATAAACCCAGCAAAAAATATTTAGATTTCTTGTTGACTATGTAAGGATGGATTTTCTGCAGGGGTTCAGGCTGCAAGACTGCTGAATGACTAAAGAAACGTTATCAGCAAGATGGTAGAAAACTGCACATTTCTTGTCTATTCCACCCACTGCCACTTATACCAACGACGGAAATAAGCGCAGTTACAATAGCTTAATATGTGGGAGAGCGTTGCTATAGAGAGTGACAGTATTGTAATGCCATAGATAGCACATAAAAGTCAATACCAAATCAAAACCAATTAGCACATTATTTGTAATTGAAAAGGTTTAATGACAAAATATGGTTATGGTTACACTTAAAATACCTACAAAATAGATGTATGAGATGATGTT